>CM062487.1:56630412-56747963 GCA_031479575.1 Coregonus ussuriensis
CAAACAGAGTCGACACAGTGGCCATTGCTAGCTACCCAACATGACCATTGGCTGTACTGAAGTAGCTAACCACAATTTACTTGTCCTAGCTAGCCAACGTCTAATCATTGCTGCGTCATGTAAGGAACTTGACACAGACACGAATGATCTGTTTAGTGTGTTATCACAATATTGGTGGTTTGTTGTGACCAAGTGTTGGCGCTAAACGGTGTGTTATTGTTATTGGATGCTAGTCTGCTAGTTGGCTATGGAGTCATAGTTGGCTAGCTGAACAAAGTGGGTTGAGTCTACTCCTTTAAACATTGAACCGCTGTGGTTCACAACAATTCTGATTTCCAAAGGCGGAAGTTGGGAGAGTTTTTTTTCTTCGGGTGGTTCAGTGAAACAATTTTAGTTTCCGAGGTAGAAGTTTTGGTGAGGGAGGCCCTGCTCTCTCCACTCCCAGATGCTTAGCCCATTTCATTCCGATCTCCTCTGCATTTTTGTAGCCATTTGCTACAGCCTGTCAACTATGCCTCTGCCTATCCCTGTTCTCTTTCTCTCCTCTCTGCACAGGCTACACAAACGCACCACACCGCGTGGCTGCTGCCTCTCCAATCTGGTGGTCCCTGCACGCACCACCCACGTGGAGTTCCAGGTCGCAGGCAGCCTCTGGAACTGCCGTTCTGCTGCCAACAAAGCTGACTTCATCCCAGCCTATGCCAACCTCCAGTCCCTCGACTTCCTGGCGCTGACGGAAACATGGATCACCACTGAAAACACCGCTACTCCTACTGCTCTCTCCTCGTCTGACCATGT
Organism: Coregonus ussuriensis; assembly: GCA_031479575.1. Classification (NCBI taxonomy): domain Eukaryota; kingdom Metazoa; phylum Chordata; class Actinopteri; order Salmoniformes; family Salmonidae; genus Coregonus; species Coregonus ussuriensis. The sequence goes on from CM062487.1 coordinate 56,631,211, forward strand.
GTTCTCGCATACCCCGAGAGCATCTGGTCAGAGGGGTGGTGGTACAGGAATCCTCATCTCTCCCAAGTGGACATTCTCAATTTTTCCCCTAACCCATCTGTCTATCTCCTCATTTGAATTCCATGCTGTCACAGTCACTAGCCCATTTAAGCTTAATATCCTTGTCATCTATCGCCCTCCAGGTTCCCTTGGAGAGTTCATCAATGAGCTTGACGCCTTGATAAGATAAGTTCCTTCCCTGAGGATGGCTCACCCCTCACAGTTTTGGGGGATTTCAACCTCCCTATGTCCACATTTGACTCATTTCTCTCTGCCTCCTTCTTTCCACTCCTCTCCTCTTTTGACCTCACCCTCTCACCGTCCCCCCCTACTCACAAGGCAGGCAATACGCTTGACCTCATCTTCACTAGATGCTGCTCCTCTACTAATCTCACTGCAACTCCCCTCCAAGTCTCCGACCACTACTTTGTTTCCTTTTCTCTCTCACTCTCCTCCCACACTACTCACTCTGCCCCTACACAGATGGTAATGCGCCGCCGCAACCTTCGCTCTCTCTCTCCCACTACTCTCTCCTCTTCCATCCTATCATCTCTTCCCTCTGCTCAATCCTTCTCCCTCCAATCTCCTGATTCTGCCTCCTCAACCCTCCTCTCCTCCCTTTCTGCATCCTTTGACTCTCTGTGTCCCCTATCCTCCCGGCCGGCTCGGTCCTCCCCTCCCTCCAGCTCCGTGGCTTGATGACTCATTGCGAGCTCACAGAACAGAGCTCCGGGCAGCGGAGCGGAAATGGAAGAAAACTAAATTCCCTGCCGACCTGGCATCTTTTCACTCCCTCCTCTCTACATTTTCTTCATCTGTTTCTGCTGCTAAGGCCACCTTCTACCACTCTAAATTCCAAGCATCTGCCTCTAACCCTAGGAAGCTCTTTGCCACATTTTCCTCCCTCCTGAATCCTCCCTCCCCCCCCCCCCCCCCTCCTCTCTCTCTGTGGATGACTTCGTCAACCACTTTGAAAAGAAGGTTGACGACATCCGATCCTTGTTTGTTAAGTCTAATGACACTGCTGGTCCTGCTCACACTGCCCTACCCTATGCTTTGACTTCTTTCTCCCCTCTCTCTCCAGATAAGATCCTGCGACTTGTGACTGCAGGCCGCCCAACAACCTGCCCGCTTGACCCCATCCCCTCCTCCCTTCTCCAGACCAGACCATCTCCGGTGACCTTCTCCCCTACCTCACCTCGCTGATCAACTCATCCTTGACCGCTGGCCATGTCCCTTCCGTCTTCAAGAGAGCGAGAGTTACTCCCCTTCTCAAAAAACCAACACTCGACCCCACTGATGTCAACAACTACAGACCAGTATCCCTTCTTTCTTTTCTTTCCAAAACTATTGAGCGTGCCGTCTTTAGCCAACTCTCTTGCTATCTCTCTCAGAATGACCTTCTTGATCCAAACCAATCAGGTTTCAGGACTGGTCATTCAACTGAGACTGCTCTTCTCTGTGTCACAGAGACTCTCCGCACTGCTAAAGCTAACTCTCTCTCCTCTGCTCTTGTCCTTCTAGACCTGTCTGCTGCCTTTGATACTATGAACCATCAGATCCTCCTCTCCACCCTCTCCGAAATGGGCATCTCCGGCGCGGCTCACTCCTGGATTGCGTCCTACCTGACCGGTCGCTCCTACCAAGTGGCGTGGCGGGAAGCTGTCTCCGCACCACGTGCTCTCACCACTGGTGTCCCCCAGGGATCGGTTTTGGGCCCTCTCCTTTTCTCCCTATACACCAAGTCACTTGGCTCTGTCATATCCTCACATGGCCTTTCCTATCATTGCTACGCTGACGATACACAACTAATCTTCTCCTTTCCCCCTTCTGATAACCAGGTGGCGAATCGCATCTCTGCATGTCTGGCAGACATATCAGTATGGATGACGGATCACCACCTCAAGCTGAACCCTGGCAAGACGGAGCTGCTCTTCCTCCCGGGGAAGGACTGCCCGTTCCATGATCTCGCCATCACGGTAGACAACTCCGCTGTGTCCTCCTCCCAGAGTGCGAAGAGCCTAGGCGTGACCCTGGACAACACCCTGTCGTTCTCCGCCAACATCAAGGCGGTGACCCGCTCCTGCAGGTTCATGCTCTACAACATTCGGAGAGTGCGACCCTGCCTTACACAGGAAGCGGCGCAGGTCCTGGTCCAGGCACCACTTGTCATCTCCCGTCTGGACTACTGCAACTCGCTGTTGGCTGGGCTCCCTGCCTGTGCCATTAAACCCCTACAACTCATCCAGAATGCCGCAGCCCGTCTGGTGTTCAACCTTCCCAAGTTCTCTCACGTCACCCCCCCTCCTCCGCACACTCCACTGGCTTCCAATTGAAGCTCGCATCCGCTACAAGACCATGGTGCTTGCCTTTGGAGCAGTGAGGGGAACGGCACCCCTGTACCTTCAGGCTCTGATCAGTCCCTACACCCAAACGAGGACATTGCGTTCATCCACCTCTGGCCTGCTGGCTCCCCTTCCTCTGCGGAAGCACAGCTCCCGCTCAGCCCAGTCAAAACTGTTCGCTGCTCTGGCACCCCAATGGTGGAACAAGCTCCCTCACGACGCCAGGACAGCGGAGTCACTCACCACCTTCCGGAGACATTTGAAACCCCACCTCTTTAAGGAATACCTGGGATAGGCTAAAGTATTCCTTCTAACCCCACCCCCCCCCCCCCCCAAATTGTAAAGTGGTTATCCCACTGGCTATAGGGTGAACGCACCAATTTGTGAGTCGCTCTGGCTAAGAGCGTCTGCTAAATGACGTTAATGTGCCCTTGAGCAAGGCACTTAACCCTAATTGCTCCTGTAAGTCGCTCTGGTTAAGAGCGTCTGCTAAATGACTAAAATGTAAATGTAAATGAAGTCTCAAGGTTTTGCTCGCCTGAGGTAGAGTATCTCATGATAAGCTGTAGACCACACTATCTACCAAGAGAGTTTTCATCTATATTTTTCGTAGCTGTCTATTTACCACCACAAACCGATGCTGGCACTTAGACCGCACTCAATGAGCTGTATAAGGCCTTAAGCAAACAGGAAAACGCTCATCCAGAGGCGGTGCTCCAAGTGGCTGGGGACTTTAATGCAGGGAAACTTAAATCTGTTTTACCTCATTTCTACCAGCATGTTAAATGTGCAACCAGAGGAAAAAAACTCTAGACCACCTTTACTCTACACACAGAGACGCATACAAAGCTCTCCCTCGCCCTCCATTTGGCAAATCTGACAATAATTCTATATTTTCCAGAATTCTTCAGATTTTTACATTTTAGTCATTTAGCAGACGGTCTTATCCAGAGCGACTTACAGTTAGCCATGGGATCCCCGTGGGATTGAAGAGTACAACACATCAGTCACTGGCTTCATCAATAAGTGCATCGATGATGTCGTCCCCACAGTGACCGTACGTACATACCCCAACCAGAAGCCATGGATTACAGGCAACATCCGCACTGGGCTAAAGGGTAGAGCTGTCGTATTCAAGGAGCGGGACTCTAACCCGGACGCTTATAAGGAATCCCTCTATGCCCTCCGACGAACCATCAAACAGCAAAGAGTCAATACAGGACTAAGATTGAATCGTACTACACCGGCTCCGACGCTCAGAGGATGTGGCAGGGCTTGCAAACTATTACAGACTACAAAGGGAAGGACAGCCGCGAGCTGCCCAGTGAGAAAGCCTATCAGATGAGCTAAATTACTTCTATGCTCGCTTCGAGGCAAGCAACACTGAAGAATGCATGAGAGCATCAGCTGTTTCGGATGACTGTGTGATCACGCTCTCCGTAGCCGATGTGAGTAAGACCTTTAAACAGGTCAACATTGACAAGGCCACAGGGCCAGATGGATTACCAGGACGTGTACTCTGAGCATGCGCAGACCAACTTGCAAGTGTCTTCACTGACATTTCCAACCTCTCCCTGACTGAGTCTGTAATACCAACATGTTTCAAGCAGACCACCATAGTCCCTGTGCCCAAGAACACTAAGATAACCTGCCTAAATGACTACCGACCCGAAGCACTCACGTCTGTAGCCATGAAGTGCTTTGAAAGGCTGGTCATGGCTCACATCAACACCATTATCCCAGAAACCCTAGACCCACTCCAATTTGCATACCGCCCCAACAGATCCACAGATGATGCAATCTCTATTGCACTCCACACTGCCCTTTCCCACCTGGACAAAAGGAACACCTACAATATGTGAGAATGCTATTCATTGACTACAGCTCAGCGTTCAACACCATAGGTCCCTCAAAGCTCATCACTAAGCTAAGGACCCAGGGACTAAACATCTCCCTCTGCAACTGGATCCTGGACTTCCTGACGGGCCGAACCCCAGGTGGTAAGGGTAGATAACAACACATCTGCCACGCTGATCCTCAACACGGGGGCCCCTCAGGGGTGCGTGCTCAGTCCCCTCCTGTACTCTCTGTTCACCCATGACTGCATGGCCAGGCACGACTCCAACACCATCATTAAGTTTGCAGACGACACAACAGGGGTAGGCCTGATCACCGACAACGATGATACAGCCTATAGGGAGGAGGTCAGAGACCTGGCCATGTGGTGCCAGGATAACAACCTCTCCCTCAACATGATCAAGGCAAAGGAGATGATTGTGGACTACAGGAAAAGGAGGACCGAGCACACCCCATTCTCATCGACGGGGCTGTAGTGGAGCAGGTTGAGAGCTTCAAGTTCCTTGGTATCCACATCACCAACAAACTATCATGGTCCAAACACACCAAGACAGTCGTGAAGAGTGCACAACAAAGTCTATTCCCCCCCACAGGAGACTGAAAAGATTTGGCATGGGTCCCCAGATCCTAAAAAAGTTATACAGCTACACCATCAAGAGCATCCTGACGGGTTGCATCACTGCCTGGTATGGCAACTGCTCGGCCTCCGACCGCAAGGCACTACAGAGGGTAGTGCGTACGGTCCAGTACATCACTGGGGCCAAGCTTCCTGCCACCCAGGACCTCTATACCAGGCGGTGTCAGAGGAAGGCCCTAAAAATTGTCAAAGACTCCAGCCACCCTAGTCATAGACTGTTCTCTTTGCTATCGCACGGCAAGCAGTACCGGAGCGCCAAGTCTAAGTCCAAAATACTTCTTAACAGCTTCTACCCCCCAAGCCATAAGTCTCCTGAACAGGTAATAAAATGGACACACAGACTATTTGCATTCCCCCCCACCCACCCCGTCTTTTACGCTGCTGCCAAATTGGATATTGTTGATTATCTATGCATAGTCACTTTAAATCTACCTACAGTGGCTTGTGAAAGTATTCACCCCCCTTGGCATTTTTCCTATTTTGTTGCCTTACAACCTGGAATTAAAGTGGATTTTTTGGCGATTTGTATCATTTGATTTACACAACATCCCTACCACTTTGAAGATGCAACATATTTTTTATTGTGAAACAAATAAGAAATAAGACAAAAAAAAACAGAAAACTTGAGCATGCATAACTATTCACCCCCCACCCAAAGTCAATACTTTGTAGAGCCACCTTTTGCAGCAATTACAGCTGCAAGTCTCTTGGGGTATGTCTCTATAAGCTTGGCACATCTAGCCACTGGGATTTTTGCCCATTCTTCAAGGCAAAACTGCTCCAGCTCCTTTAAGTTGGATGGGTTCCGCTGGTGTACAGCAATCTTTAAGTCATACCACAGATTCTCAATTGGATTGAGGTCTGGGCTTTGACTAGGCCATTCCAAGACATTTAAATGTTTCCCCTTAAACCACTTGAGTGTTGCTTTAGCAGTATGCTTAGGGTCATTGTCCTGCTGGAAGGTGAACCTCCGTCCCAGTCTCAAATCTCTGGCCAGTTTCACAGTCCCTGCCGATGAAAAACATCCCCACAGCATGATGCTGCCACCACCAAGCTTCACTGTGGGGATGGTGTTCTCGGGGTGATGAGAGGTGTTGGGTTTGCGCCAGACGTAGCGTTTTCCTTGATGGCCAAAAAGCTCAATTTTAGTCTCATCTGACCAGAGTACCATGTCTCTCTTTTGGCGATCACCAAACGTGTTTGCTTCATTTTCTCTTTAAGCAATGGCTTTTTTCTGGCCACTCTTCCGTAAAGCCCAGCTCTGTGGAGTGTACGGCTTAAAGTGGTCCTATGCACAGATACTCCAATCTCCGCTGTGGAGCTTTGCAGCTCCTTCAGGGTTATCTTTGGTCTCTTTGTTGCCTCTCTGATTAATGCCCTCCTTGCCTGGTCCGTGAGTTTTGGTGGGAGGCCCTCTCTTGGCAGGTTTGTTGTGGGGCCATATTCTTTCCATTTTTTAATAATGGATTTAATTGTGCTCCGTGGGATGTTCAAAGTTTCTGATATTTTTTTTTAACCCAACCCTGATCTGTACTTCTCCACAACTTTGTCCCTGACCTGTTTGGAGAGCTCCTTGGTCTTCATGGTGCCGCTTGCTTGGTGGTGCCCCTTGCTTAGTGGTGTTGCAGGCTCTGGGGCCTTTCAGAACAGGTGTATATATACTGAGATCATGTGACAGATCATGTGACACTTAGATTACACACAGGTGGACTTTATTTAACTAATTATGTCACTTATGAAGGTAATTAGTTGCACCAGATCTTATTTAGGGGCTTCATAGCAAAGGGGATGAATACATGTGCACGCACCACTTTTACGTTATTAATTTATTTGAATTTTTTTAAACAAGTTATTTTTTTTATTTCACTTCACCAACTTGGACTATTTTGTGTATGTCCATTACATGAAATTCATATAAAAATCCATTTAAATTACAGGTTGTAATGCAACAAAATAGGAAAAATGCCAAGGGGGATGAATACTTTTGCAAGGCACTGTAGGTTGTTTTACCTCAATTACCTCGACTAACCTATGCCCCCACACATTGACTCTGTACCGGTAACCCCTGTATATTGCCTCTCTACTGTTATTTTACTGCTGTTCTTTAATTATTTGTTATTTCTTTATCCATTTTTTACTGCATTGTTGGTTAAGGGCTTTTAAGTAAGCATTTCACTGTAAGGTCTACAGCTGTTGTATTCGGCGCATGTGACAAATAACATGTGATTTGATTTGATGTTGAAAAGATAGCAACCTTCCCACTAGCCATGATTGGCTGTGATAATGAGTGGGCTGGACATGCCGAGAGATCGAGTTTTGAAATCAGTGGAATTAGAGTATGATAGTTTAGGAGATGGAGAAAACACCTGTCTCTGGATTACATCTTCAAACTAAGGGCAACCATGGCATCCGTGACAGAGAGGGAGAAGCGTCCGTCCATGTATACGGGTAAGATATTACACGTTTTAAATAGTCAGAAAGTCATTTTCTTTTGGCTGTCTCGCTAGCTAATGTTACATGTACGATCTGTGTAATAATATTATTCGTATCTCAGAGCCATTTGCTTAAGCAATGGCTTTTTTCTGGCCACTCTTCCATAAAGCCCAGCTCTGTGGAGTGTACATCGTAATTAAATTATTGCCAGCAGCACAGTTGCAGTAACCAACTCTCTGGATAACATAAAAACAGCCTAACCAGGTCTGCTAGGGCGAGTAAAATGGTCAGAGTGAGCTGTTCTCTCCTTTGTGTCTGGAAGTAGCTAGCAAGCTAGCCAACGTTAGCCAGTTAGCTTGGATGCTTGGCTGCTGTTGTTGTGTACGATCTTTGTAGTAATATTATTCGTATCTCAGAGCCATTTGCTTTGCTAGTTATAGCCTAATATTAGATAGCTAACATTGAACCTGGTTGGTTAGCCACCTGCAGATTCATGCAGGGTAGTAACGTCATGAGTTGGGATTATGGTTCATTGTTTAGCTAGCTAGCTACATGTCTTATCAAAAGACTCCACTATGCAAGTAACCATTTCAATAGAATGTTCATGATGTCAATGTGACAACTGTTGATAGACGTAGCTGGTAAATTCGCTCTGGCTATCTATTCCGATTTCAGAGCATTCTCGTCTGAGTGTGCCAGAGCGCAGAATAACTGATGAATTTACGAACGCTCAATACCCATTGAATATGGCCAGTGTCAGTAAACGTTGTCAAAAAAGCATAATTAAATTGTTGCCAGCAGCACAGTTACAGTCACCAACTCTCTGGATAACATAAAAACAGCCTAACCAGCTTTGCTAGGGTGAGTAAAATGGTCAGAGTGAGCTGTTTTCTCATTTGTGTCTGGAAGTAGCTAGACAACGTTAGCTTGGGTGCTTGACTGCTGTTGTTAGGACAGAATGCTCGGATCAACCCTACTCTTCGGCCAGAGCGTCCAGTGTGCGCTCCAAACACTCAGAGAGCGAAACACTCTGAATTTACAAACGGACAACGCTCTGAGTTTATGGGTGGGGCTATAGCTTAAGAGGGTGTGAACGATGCTGAATGGGTGTAAACAAAGAAGAGCTCTCCAGGTGGGTGTACCAAAACATTCAAAGGCCATTTTCTCAAAAGTGGGGTTACAAGTTTATCAACTTTCAATGCAGAATTACTTTCCCATTGTTCCTCAACTGTAGTGTATGATGTACCATTTTCTAGCTCTGAGTCTCTACTTTAATCCAACGTAAAAAAAACAATTTCAAATTTTGCTATAGAAGACCAAATCGAGCCGGTCGGTCACAATTGTGTCAAATCGCCACCATAATAAGAGTTCAAAATTTCAGTATTTATGTGTTCATATTTCAGAAGAACATATGGGTTCTTAGACATTCAGAACGGTGAAAAGATGCATGCTGAGGGCAAACAGAGAGCCACTCTACAAATGATCACTAACCCAAACAGAGAGCCACTCTACAAATGATCACTAACCCAAACAGAGAGCCACTCTACAAATGATCACTAACCCAAACAGAGAGCCACTCTACAAATGATCACTAACCCAAACAGAGAGCCACTCTACAAATGATCACTAACCCAAACAGAGAGCCACTCTACAAATGATCACTAACCCAAACAGAGAGCCACTCTACAAATGATCACTAACCCAAACAGAGAGCCACTCTACAAATGATCACTAACCCAAACAGAGAGCCACTCTACAAATGATCACTAACCCAAACAGAGAGCCACTCTACAAATGATCACTAACCCAAACAGAGAGCCACTCTACAAATGACCAAACAGAGAGCCACTCTACAAATGATCACTAACCCAAACAGAGAGCCACTCTACAAATGATCACTAACCCAAACAGAGAGCCACTCTACAAATGATCACTAACCCAAACAGAGAGCCACTCTACAAATGATCACTAACCCAAACAGGTCTATAATAAAAAAAAATCATAATATGTTCCAACTTCCCCCAGTCTCCCCTTACTAATGGGTATGTTCAACTTCAAACTGCTGTTGCTATGGTTATCCTCTCTTTTACTGCTGCTGTTGCTATGGTTATCCTCTCTTTTACTGCTGCTGTTGCTACGGTTATCCTCTCTTTTACTGCTGCTGTTGCTATGGTTATCCTCTCTTTTACTGCTGCTGTTGCTATGGTTATCCTCTCTTTTACTGCTGCTGTTGCTACGGTTATCCACTCTTTTACTGCTGCTGTTGCTACGGTTATCCTCTCTTTTACTGCTGCTGTTGCTATGGTTATCCTCTCTTTTACTGCTGCTGTTGCTATGGTTATCCTCTCTTTTACTGCTGCTGTTGCTATGGTTATCCTCTCTTTTACTGCTGCTGTTGCTATGGTTATCCTCTCTTTTACTGCTGCTGTTGCTATGGTTATCCTCTCTTTTACTGCTGCTGTTGCTACGGTTATCCTCTCTTTTACTGCTGCTGTTGCTATGGTTATCCTCTCTTTTACTGCTGCTGTTGCTACGGTTATCCTCTCTTTTCCACCTCCCTCATTTTTTCTTTATTTCTCTCTCTCTCCTTCCCTCTCCCTCACTCCTTCTACCCCTCCCTCCCTCCCTCCCTCCCTCCCTGATGGACTATGCTGCCTAGTCTAACAAACAGTCGTCCTATCAGGGCGCGGACTGGAGGTACCCATCACGGCTCCATCTGCGGGTGGTCACCCTGGTGGAGCACCCCTTCGTCTTCACCCGGGAGGTGGATGAGGACGGTCTCTGTCCCGCTGGTCAGCTCTGCCTGGACCCCCTCACCAACAACACAGCCCTGCTCCAGTCCCTCTTCCTCCAGGGGCCTAATGACAGCATTCCCATGAAGTATAAGAAGTGTTGCTATGGTTATTGCATAGACCTCTTAGAGAAACTGGCGGAGGACATAGGCTTCGACTTCGACCTGTATATTGTAGGTGACGGAAAGTACGGTGGGTTTAAGAACAGGCGCTGGACAGGGCTGGTGGGGGATCTTCTCAGCGGAGCGGCCCACCTGGCGGTCACATCCTTCAGTATAAACTCGGCCCGGAGCAGGGTTATAGACTTCACCTCCCCGTTTTTCTCCACCTCTCTGGGCATCCTGGTGCGGAGCCGGGACACGGCCGCGCCCATCGGGGCCTTCATGTGGCCCCTGCACTGGTCCATGTGGCTGGGGATCTTCGTCTCTCTGCACGTCACGGCCGTGTTCCTCACCATCTACGAGTGGAACAGCCCGTTTGGGATGACGCCGCGAGGCAGGAACAGAGATAAGGTGTTCTCCTTCTCCTCGGCTCTGAACGTCTGCTATGCCATCCTGTTCGGCCGTACGGCTGCCATTAAGCCTCCTAAGTGCTGGACGGGTCGGTTCCTCATGAATCTCTGGGCTATCTTCTGCCTGTTCTGTCTCTCCACCTACACAGCGAACCTAGCCGCCGTCATGGTGGGGGAGAAGACCTTTGAGCAGCTCTCAGGAATACACGATCCAAAGGTAAGAAAGGCTACTTAGCTTTATTAACTTAATCATTTAAATGTATGCTGTGTAGATGAGTACTACTTGCAGTACATGCATAAATAGTGCATCATAGGGTGTTGTGGGGCTGGGGCTGGGGAGAGAGCCGGGGCTGGGGAGAGGAGCCGGGGGAGAGGAGCCGGGGGAGAGGAGCCTGGGGAGAGGGGCTGAGGAGATGGGCTGTGGAGAGGGGCCTGGGGAGAGGGGCTAGGGAGAGGGGCTGGGGCTGGGGAGAGGAGAGGAGCCGGGAGAGAGGAGCCTGGGGAGAGGGGCTAGGGAGAGGGACCTAGGGAGAGGGACCAGGGGAGAGGAGCCTGGGGAGAGGGGCTATGGAGAGGGGCCTGGGGAGAGGGGCCTGGGGAGAGGGGCTAGGGAGAGGGGCTGGGGCTGGGGAGAGGGGCCTGGGGAGAGGGGCCTGGGGAGAGGGGCTAGGGAGAGGGGCTGGGGCTGGGGAGAGGGGCTAGGGAGAGGAGCCGGGGGAGAGGAGCCTGGGGAGAGGGGCTGGGGAGAGGGGCTGGGGCTGGGGAGAGGGGCCTGGGGAGAGGAGCCTGGAGAGAGGGGCCTGGGGAGAGGGGCTAGGGAGAGGGGCTGGGGAGAGGGGCTGGGGAGAGGAGCCGGGGGAGAGGGGCCTGGGGAGAGGGGCTATGGAGAGGGGCTAGGGAGAGGGGCCTGGGGAGAGGGGCTGGGGAGAGGGGCTAGGGAGAGGGGCTGGGGCTGGGGAGAGGAGCCGGGAGAGAGGAGCCTGGGGAGAGGGGCTATGGAGAGGGGCTAGGGAGAGGGGCTAGGGAGAGGGGCTGGGGTATGGGTATGGGGCTGGGACTGGATGAGGCATAAGGTTCAGGAGGTTATGGATTTTACAATGGAGAGGAGTTGAAGTCAAAAATATATTTTTGAAAAGAGTCCAGTAGATCTATGAGGGTTGAAGTGTTGTGGATAGTTCCAGTTTAAAGTGCAGTATCATCACAATGAATCAGTTCTAAGTAGCCTGGGGTGGTCCTAGTGGTCTACGCCGCCTCCAGAATAGGTCATATAATGTACCAGTGTGAATGTGGGATGGAATCCGACCCACTGCTATTCTAGCACACCCTCTCCTCCTATCTTTCCCTGTAAGTCTTTCACTGTCCTGTCTAAACAATATATGTGAAACGGCTGGACAGCACAACTGGACAGCACAAATAAAACAAATAACAATCACAGTTTAAAGGTAACAGGAGCTAAGAGAGCTCTGTAACAGTTGCAGGAGGTAATAGACCACAGTTACAGGAGGTAATAGACTACAGTAACAGGAGGTAATAGACCACAGTTACAGGAGGTAATAGACCACAGTTACAGGAGGTAATAGACCACAGTTACAGGAGGTAATAGACCACAGTTACAGGAGGTAATAGACCACAGTTACAGGAGGTAATAGACCACAGTTACAGGAGGTAATAGACCACAGTTACAGGAGGTAATAGACCACAGTAACAGTTACAGGAGATATTAGACTACAGTAACAGTTACAGGAGATATTAGACTACAGTAACAGTTACAGGAGATATTAGACGACAGTTACAGTTACAGGAGATATTAGACTACAGTAACAGTTACAGGAGATATTAGAAGACAGTTACAGTTACAGGAGGTAATAGACCTTAGTAACAGTTACAGTAGATTTGAGACGACAGTTAGTTACAGGAGGTAATAGGTCACAGTTACAGGAGGTACTAGACCACAGTAACAGTTACAGGAGGTACTAGACCACGTAGACCACAGTAACAGTTACAGGAGGTACTAGACCACGTAGACCACAGTAAGAGTTACATATTTTCTGTTCTTCCAGCTTCATCACCCATCACAGGGGTTCCGCTTCGCGACGGTCCGGGAGAGCAGTGCTGAGGATTACCTGAAGAAAAGCTTTCCAGAGATGCACGGATACATGACACGATACAACGTACCAGCAACCCCAGATGGAATAGAACATCTGAAGTGAGTCAAGATTATACAATACTGACTCATCACAGCTTTAACATGGGTACCATGATTATACAATACTGACTCATCACTCATAACAGTTACAGGAGGTGATAGGACTGTTGTCTGGACCTCTGGCAGTCTCTATGGGGGTGCCACAGGGTTCAATTCTTGGGCCGACTCTATTCTCCGTGTATATCAATGATGTCGCACTTGCTGCTGGTGACTCTCAGATCCACCTCTACGCAGACTACACTATTTTGTATACATCTGGCCCTTCACTGGACACTGTGTTAACAAACCTCCAAACGAGCTTCAACGAAATACAACACTCTTTCCGTGGCCTCCAACTGCTCTTAAACGCTAGTAAAACTAAATGCATGCTCTTACATTTACATTTACATTTTCATTTTTAGCAGACGCTCTTATCCAGAGCGACTTACATGAGCAATTAGGGTTAAGTGCTCTTCAATCGAACGCTGCTTGCACCCGCCCGCCCGCCCGACTAGAATCACTACTCTCGGCGGGTCTGACTTAGAATATGTGGACAACTACAAATACCTAGGTGTCTGGTTAGACCGTAAACTCTCCTTCCAGACTCACATTAAGCATCTCCAATCCAAAGTTAAATCTAGAATCGGCTTCCTATTTCGCAAAAAAGCCTCCTTCACTCATGCTGCCAAACATGCCCTCGTAAAACTGACTATCCTACCGATCCTTGACTTCGGCGATGTCATTTACTAAATAGCTTCCAACACTCTACTCAGCAAATTGGATGTAGTCTATCACAGGGCCATCCGTTTTGTCACCAAAGCCCCATATACTACCCACCATTGTGACCTGTACGCTCTTGTTGGCTGGCCCTCACTACATACAGTGGGGAAAAAAGTATTTAGTCAGCCACCAATTGTGCAAGTTCTCCCACTTAAAAAGATGAGAGAGGCCTGTAATTTTCATCATAGGTACACGTCAACTATGACAGACAAAATGAGAAAATAAAATCCAGAAAATCACATTGTAGGATTTTTAATGAATTTATTTGCAAATTATGGTGGAAAATAAGTATTTGGTCACCTACAAATAAGCAAGATTTCTGGCTCTCACAGACCTGTAACTTCTTCTTTAAGAGGCTCCTCTGTGTTCCACTCATTACCTGTATTAATGGCACCTGTTTGAACTTGTTATCAGTATCACCTGTCCACAACCTCAAACAGTCACACTCCAAACTCCACTATGGCCAAGACCAAAGAGCTGTCAAAGGACACCAGAAACAAAATTGTAGACCTGCACCAGGCTGGGAAGACTGAATCTGCAATAGGTAAGCAGCTTGGTTTGAAGAAATCAACTGTGGGAGCAATTATTAGGAAATGGAAGACATACAAGACCACTAATAATCTCCCTCGATCTGGGGCTCCACGCAAGATCTCACCCCGTGGGGTCAAAATGATCACAAGAACGGTGAGCAAAAATCCCAGAACCACACGGGGGGACCTAGTGAATGACCTGCAGAGAGCTGGGACCAAAGTAACAAAGCCTACCATCAGTAACACACCACGCTGCCAGGGACTCAAATCCTTCAGTGCCAGACGTGTCCCCCTGCTTAAGCCAGTACATGTCCAGGCCTGTCTGAAGTTTGCTAGAGTGCATTTGGATGATCCAGAAGAGGATTGGGAGAATGTCATATGGTCAGATGAAACCAAAATATAACTTTTTGGTAAAAACTCAACTCGTCGTGTTTGGAGGACAAAGAATGCTGAGTTGCATCCAAAGAACACCATACCTACTGTGAAGCATGGGGGTGGAAACATCATGCTTTGGGGCTGTTTTTCTGCAAAGGGACCAGGACGACTGATCCGTGTAAAGGAAAGAATGAATGGGGCCATGTATCGTGAGATTTTGAGTGAAAACCTCCTTCCATCAGCAAGGGCATTGAAGATGAAACGTGGCTGGGTCTATCAGCATGACAATGATCCCAAACACACCGCCCGGGCAACAAAGGAGTGGCTTCGTAAGAAGCATTTCAAGGTCCTGGAGTGGCCTAGCCAGTCTCCAGATCTCAACCCCATAGAACATCTTTGGAGGGAGTTGAAAGTCTGTGTTGCCCAGCGACAGCCCAAAAACATCACTGCTCTAGAGGAGATCTGCATGGAGGAATGGGCCAAAATACCAGCAACAGTGTGTGAAAACCTTGTGAAGACTTACAGAAAACGTTTGACCTGTGTCATTGCCAACAAAGGGTATATAACAAAGTATTGAGAAACTTTTGTTATTGACCAAATACTTATTTTCCACCATAATTTGCAAATAAATTCATTAAAAATCCTACAATGTGATTTTCTGGATTTAGTTTTTCTCATTTTGTCTGTCATAGTTGACGTGTACCTATAATGAAAATTACAGGCCTCTCTCATCTTTTTAAGTGGTAGAACTTGCACAATTGGTGGCTGACTAAATACTTTTTTCCCCCACTGTATTCGTCGCCAAACCCACTGGCTCCAGGTCATCTATAAATCTCTTCCAGGCAAATCCCTGCCTTATCTTAGCTCATTGGTCACCATAGCAACACCCACCCGTAGTCTGCGCTCCAGCGGGTATATCTCACTGGTCATTCCCAAAGCCAACACCTCCTTTGGCCGCCATACCTTCCAGTTCTCTGCTGCCAATGACTGGAACGAACTGCAAAAATCTCTGAAGCTGGAGACTCTTATCTCCCTCACTAACTTTAAGCATCAGTTGTCAGAGCAGCTTACCGATCACTGCACCTGTACACAGCCCATCTGTAATTAGCCCACCCAACTACCTCATCCCCATAATGTGACTAACTTACCCTCTAAATACACCTCTGCTGTCTTCAACCAGGATCTCAGCGATCACTGCCTTATTGCCTGCGTCCGTAACGGGTCCGCGGTCAAACGACCACCCCTCATCACTGTCAAACGCTCCCTAAAACACTTTAGCGAGCAGGCCTTCCTAATTGACCTGGCCCAGGTATCCTGGATGGATATAGATCTCATTCCGTCAGTAGAGGATGCCTGGTTGTTCTTTAAAAGTAATTTCCTCTCAATCTTAAATAAACATGCCCCATTCAAATATATAGCCCCTGGTTCTCCTCAGACTTGACTGCCCTTGACCAGCAACAAAAACATCCTGTGGCGTACTGCATTAGCATCAAATAGCCCCCACGATATGCAACTTTTCAGGGAAGTTAGGAACCAATATACACAAGCAGTCAGGAAAGCAAAGGCTAACTTTTTCAAACAGAAATGTGCATCCTGTAGCACTTACTCCAAAAGGTTTGGGACACTGTAAAGTCCATGGAGAATAAGAGCACTTCCCCCCAGCTGCCCACTGCACTGAGGCTAGGAAACACTATCACCACCGATAAATCTACAATAATCGAGAATTTCAACAAGCATTTTGCTACGGCTGGCCATGCTTACCACCTGGCTACCACTACCCCCCCCCCGCTTCTCCTTCACACAAATTCAGACAGCTGATGTTCTAAAAGAGCTGCAAAATCTGGACCCCTACAAATCAGCTGGGCCAGACAAGCTGGACCCTTTCTTTCTAAAACTAGCCGCCGAAATTGTCGCAACCCCTATTACTAGCCTGTTCAACCTCTCTTTCATAACGTCTGAGATCCCCAGAGATTGGAAAGCTGCCGCGGTCATCCCCGTCTTCAAAGGTAGTGACACTCTAGATCCAAACTGTTACAGACCTATATCCATCCTGCCCTGCCTTTCGAATGTATTTGAAAACCAAGTTAACAAACAGATCACCGACCATTTCGAATCCTTACGTACCTTCTCCGCTATGCAATCCGGTTTCCGAGCTGGTCATGGGTGCACTTCAGTCACGCTCAAGGTCCTAAACGATATTAATACCGCGATCGATAAAAGACAGTACTGTGCAGCCGTCTTCATCGACCTGGCCAAGGCTTTCGACTCTGTCAACCACCGCATTCTTATTGGCAGACTAAATAGCCTTTGTTTCTCAAATGACTGCCTCGCCTGGTTCACAAACTACTTCTCAGATAGAGTTCAATTCTGTCAAATCGGAGGGCCTGTTGTCTGGACCTATGGCAGTCTCTATGGGAGTGCCACAGGGTTCAATTCTTGGGCTGACTCTTTTCTCCGTGTATATCAATATTGTCGCTCTTGCTGCTGGTGACTCTCAGATCCACCTCTACGCAGACGACACCATTTTGTATACATCTGGCCTTTCATTGGACACTGTGTTAACAAACCTCCAAACGAGCTTCAATGCCATACAACACTCCTTCAGTAGCCTCCAACTGCTCTTAAACACTAGTAAAACTAAATGCATGCTCTTCAATCGAACGCTGCTGGCACCCGCCCACCCGACTAGAATCACTACTCTCGACGGGTCTGACCTAGAGTATGTGGACAACTACAAATACCTAGGTGTCTGGTTAGACTGTAAACTCTCCTTCCAGACTCACATTAAGAATCTCCAATCCAAAGTTAAATCCAGAATCGGCTTCCTATTTCGCAACAAAGCCTCCTTCACTCATGCTGCTAAACATGCCCTCGTAAAACTGACTATCCTACCGATCCTTGACTTCGGCGATGTCATTTACAAAATAGCCTCCAACACTCTACTCAGCAAATTCGATGTAGTCTATCACAGGGCCATCCGTTTTGTCTCCAAAGCCCCATACACTACCCACCACTGTGACCTGTACGCTCTTGTTGGCTGGTCCTCACTACATGTTCGTCATCAAACCCACTGGCTCCAGGCCATCTATAAATCACTGCTAGGCAAATCCCCGCCTTATTTTAGCTCATTGGTCACCATAGCAACACCCACCCGTAGTCTGCGCTCCAGCAGGTATATCTCACTGGTCAACCCCAAAGCCAACACCTCCTTTGGCCGCCATTCCTTCCAGTTCTCTGCTGCCAATGACTGGAACGAACTGCAAAAATCTCTGAAGCTGGAGACTCTTATCTCCCTCACTAACTTTAAGCATCAGTTGTCAGAGCACCTTACCGATCACTGCACCTGTACACAGCCCATCTGAAATTAGCCCACCCAACTACCTCATCCCTATATTGTTATTTATTTTGCTAATTTGCACTCCAGTATCTCTATTTGCACATCATCTCTTGCACATCTAGCATTCCAGTGTTAATACTAATTGTAATTATTTTGCACTATGGCCTATTTATTGCCTTACCTCCATAACTTGCTACATTTGCACACACTGTATATATATTTTCTGTTGTATTTTTGACTTTATGTTTTGTTTTACCCCATATGTAACTCTGCGTTGTTGTTTTTATCGCACTGCTTTGCTTTATCTTGGCCAGGTCGCAGTTGTAAATGAGAACTTGTTCTCAACTGGCTTACCTGGTGAAATAAAGGTGAAAAAATAAAAAAATAAAAAATAACATGGGTACCAAGACAAGACAATACAATTCTGACTCATCACAGCTTTAACATGAGTACCAAGACAATACAGGCTTCATGTAGGGAGACTTCATAACTGTTGTGAATATGTCCCACAGGGCCAGATTTAACACGTTTAGTACTCCAGTAAAACAAAGCTACACCATTTCACTGTCTACACCTACACTTAGACTTAATGTTTTATTCCTCTCTGACAATAACAGGTCAATATGTTTTATTCCTCTCTGACAATAACAGGTCAATATGTTTTATTCCTCTCTGACAATAACAGGTCAATATGTTTTATTCCTCTCCGACAATAACAGGTCAATATGTTTTATTCCTCTCTGACAATAACAGGTCAATATGTTTTATTCCTCTCTGACAATAACAGGTCAATATGTTTTATTCCTCTCTGCCAATAACAGGTCAATATGTTTAATTCCTCTCCGACAATAACAGGTCAATATGGAATGTGTCCAGCTATCATCAATACATGAGTAACAGTATTAGTGGCACTGGGCTCTGTTCACTGCCAGCCTCTCCAGTGCTACACGTATTGGGCTCTGTTCACTGCCAGCCTCTCCAGTGCTACACGTATTGGGCTCTGTTCACTGCCAGCCTCTCCAGTGCTACACGTATTGGGCTCTGTTCACTGCCAGCCTCTCCAGTGCTACACGTATTGGGCTCTGTTCACTGCCAGCCTCTCCAGTGCTACACGTATTGGGCTCTGTTCACTGCCAGCCTCTCCAGTGCTACACGTATTGGGCTCTGTTCACTGCCAGCCTCTCCAGTGCTACACGTATTGGGCTCTGTTCACTGCCAGCCTCTCCAGGTCCACTGGAGCTGCTGTGTGCCACTATGTGCCCTTTGACCCTCTCCAATATCTGCTACCCAATCTGAAACTGTTTCTCAAGTCATCTCTCATCTTATCTGGAGCAGAGCAGAGTTACTGGAGCTGAGGGCAGAAGGCTGGGGGGCTGAGGGCAGGTTGGGTGTGATTAAATATACCTTTCTCTCTGTGTGGGGGGGGTGGGGGGGGGAAAATTCTATGCCTGAAGACTGGCACCTGCTCGACACTGATAAGATCCTTCTGGAATGTATTTTGATAAGGACGTGCACACTGTATCCGCTTGCCTGAGTTTCTTTCAGAGACAGAAATAGTCCTCCCACATTTACTATATCCAACAATATACAGTGGGGAAAAAAAGTATTTAGTCAGCCACCAATTGTGCAAGTTCTCCCACTTAAAAAGATGAGAGAGGCCTGTAATTTTCATCATAGGTACACGTCAACTATGACAGACAAAATGAGGAAAAAAAATCCAGAAAATCACATTGTAGGATTTTTAATGAATTTATTTGCAAATTGTGGTGGAAAATAAGTATTTGGTCAATAACAAAAGTTTCTCAATACTTTGTTATATACCCTTTGTTGGCAATGACACAGGTCAAATGTTTTCTGTAAGTCTTCACAAGGTTTTCACACACTGTTGCTGGTATTTTGGCCCATTCCTCCATGCAGATCTCCTCTAGAGCAGTGATGTTTTGGGGCTGTCGCTGGGCAACACAGACTTTCAACTCCCTCCAAAGATTATCTATGGGGTTGAGATCTGGAGACTGGCTAGGCCACTCCAGGACCTTGAAATGCTTCTTACGAAGCCACTCCTTCGTTGCCCGGGCGGTATGTTTGGGATCATTGTCATGCTGAAAGACCCAGCCACGTTTCATCTTCAATGCCCTTGCTGATGGAAGGAGGTTTTCACTCAAAATCTCACGATACATGGCCCCATTCATTCTTTCCTTTACACGGATCAGTCGTCCTTGTCCCTTTGCAGAAAAACAGCCCCAAAGCATGATGTTTCCACCCCCATGCTTCACAGTAGGTATGGTGTTCTTTGGATGCAACTCAGCATTCTTTGTCCTCCAAACACGACAAGTTGAGTTTTTACCAAAAAGTTATATTTTGGTTTCATCTGACCATTTGACATTCTCCCAATCCTCTTCTGGATCATCCAAATGCACTCTAGCAAACTTCAGACGGGCCTGGACATGTACTGGCTTAAGCAGGGGGACACGTCTGGCACTGCAGGATTTGAGTCCCTGGCGGCGTAGTGTGTTACTGATGGTAGGCTTTGTTACTTTGGTCTCAGCTCTCTGCAGGTCATTCACTAGGTCCCCCTGTGTGGTTCTGGGATTTTTGCTCACCGTTCTTGTGATCATTTTGACCCCACGGGGTGTGATCTTGCGTGGAGCCCCAGATCGAGGGAGATTATCAGTGGTCTTGTATGTCTTCCATTTCCTAATACTTGCTCCCACAGTTGATTTATTCAAACCAAGCTGCTTACCTATTGCAGATTCAGTCTTCCCAGCCTGGTGCAGGTCCACAATTTTGTTTCTGGTGTCCTTTGACAGCTCTTTGGTCTTGACCATAGTGGAGTTTGGAGTGTGACTGTTTGAGGTTGTGGACAGGTGTCTTTTATACTGATAACAAGTTCAAACGGGTGCCATTAATACAGGTAACGAGTGGAGGACAGAGGAGCCTCTTAAAGAAGAAGTTACAGGTCTGTGAGAGCCAGAAATCTTGCTTGTTTGTAGGTGACCAGATACTTATTTCCCACCATAATTTGCAAATAAATGCATAAAAAATCCTACAATGTGATTTTCTGGATTTTTTTTTCTCAATTTGTCTGTCATAGTTGACGTGTACCTATGATGAAAATTACAGGCCTCTCTCATCTTTTTAAGTGGGAGAACTTGCACAATTGGTGGCTGACTAAATACTTTTTTTCCCCACTGTATATTAGTATCAAATACTTGTTCTCCCCACTGTATATTAGTATGCATTGCATGATAAAGGACTTAACATGTGGACGCCTGGAACTAAAACAGAGCTAATGGCAGGCAGCTTAGCGTTGGGCCAGTTACCGAAATGTCGCTGGTTCGAATCCCCGAGCTGAATAGATGAAAAGTCTGTCTGTGGCCTTGAGCAAGGCACTTAACCCTAACTGCTCCTATAAGTCTCTCTGGATAAGAGTGTCTGATAAATGACTAAAATGTTAAATGTCTAACATTAGTAGGTTGAATTTATTTATTTATTTTGAAAAAACATCCTTTCCTGATGTTGATTTTAGTCCATGATCAAGACTGCATCTCAAATATCCTAGTCCCGTGTAGCTCAGTTGGTAGAGCGTGGTGCTTGCAACGCCAGGGTTGTGAGTTCGTTTCCCACGGGGGGCCAGTATGAAAAATGTATGCACTCACTAACTGTAAGTCGCTCTGGATAAGAGTGTCTGCTAAATGACTAAAAATGTAAAAATAGCACCCTATTCACTATGGGCCCTGTTCAACAGTTGTGCACTATATAGACAATGTTAGAGAGATGCAATTTATTCAGTAGCAAATCTTCTGTCTTTTCAGGCACGATCCACAGCAACTGGATGCTTTCATCATGGACAAGGCCTTACTAGACTACGAGGTGTCTATAGATGCAGACTGCAAGACACTCACTGTGGGGAAACCATTTGCAATTGAAGGCAAGTAGATTGACATGAAATAAGGTGTTAATTCTATATCCATAATGAAGAGGAACGAGACAGGTATGTCCCCTCTCCTTTTCATGCTAGCTATAGAGCCACTGGTCGAAAGGATAAGACAAGGCTATACATTATAATACAGATCCTCGGAGACAGCCAGATAACCCTGTACACACATATATGTGCAACACCAGTTTAAGATCACAAAAAATGCATCTGATTGCTGTGTTTTCTGTCGCTCGATGTGTCTGTATCTATTTGTAATTTGAAGGCGAGTAGTTTGAGATTAAATAACTGCTGTACCCATACTGTAGAGGAACAAGGGGACCCCTATCCCCTCTCCTTTTCACACCGCTGTAGTCATTCCCTCTTCCCAGGTTATGGCATCGGCCTGCGCCAGTTCACACCGCTGTAGTCATTCCCTCTTCCCAGGTTATGGCATCGGCCTGCGCCAGTTCACACCGCTGTAGTCATTCCCTCTTCCCAGGTTATGGCATCGGCCTGCGCCAGTTCACACCGCTGTAGTCATTCCCTCTTCCCAGGTTATGGCATCGGCCTGCGCCAGTTCACACCGCTGTAGTCATTCCCTCTTCCCAGGTTATGGCATCGGCCTGCGCCAGTTCACACCGCTGTAGTCATTCCCTCTTCCCAGGTTATGGCATCGGCCTGCGCCAGTTCACACCGCTGTAGTCATTCCCTCTTCCCAGGTTATGGCATCGGCCTGCGCCAGTTCACACCGCTGTAGTCATTCCCTCTTCCCAGGTTATGGCATCGGCCTGCGCCAGTTCACACCGCTGTAGTCATTCCCTCTTCCCAGGTTATGGCATCGGCCTGCGCCAGTTCACACCGCTGTAGTCATTCCCTCTTCCCAGGTTATGGCATCGGCCTGCGCCAGTTCACACCGCTGTAGTCATTCCCTCTTCCCAGGTTATGGCATCGGCCTGCGCCAGTTCACACCGCTGTAGTCATTCCCTCTTCCCAGGTTATGGCATCGGCCTGCGCCAGTTCACACCGCTGTAGTCATTCCCTCTTCCCAGATTATGGCATCGGCCTGCTGTAGTCATTCCCTCTTCCCAGGTTATGGCATCGGCCTGCTGTAGTCATTCCCTCTTCCCAGGTTATGGCATCGGCCTGCTGTAGTCGGTCCCTCTTCCCAGGTTATGGCATCGGCCTGCTGTAGTCGGTCCCTCTTCCCAGGTTATGGCATCGGCCTGCTGTAGTCGGTCCCTCTTCCCAGGTTATGGCATCGGCCTGCTGTAGTCGGTCCCTCTTCCCAGGTTATGGCATCGGCCTGCTGTAGTCGGTCCCTCTTCCCAGGTTATGGCATCGGCCTGCTGTAGTCGGTCCCTCTTCCCAGGTTATGGCATCGGCCCCTCTTCCCAGGTTATGTCTATGTGTATATCTGTTCCCAGGTTATGGCATCGGCCTGCTGTAGTCGGTCCCTCTTCCCAGGTTATGGCATCGGCCCCTCTTCCCAGGTTATGTCTATGTGTATATCTGTTCCCAGGTTATGGCATCGGCCTGCTGTAGTCGGCCCCTCTTCCCAGGTTATGGCATCGGCCCCTCTTCCCAGGTTATGTCTATGTATATATCTGTTCCCAGGTTATGGCATCGGCCTGCTGTAGTCGGTCCCTCTTCCCAGGTTATGGCATCGGCCCCTCTTCCCAGGTTATGGCATCGGCCCCTCTTCCCAGGTTATGTCTATGTGTATATCTGTTCCCAGGTTATGGCATCGGCCTGCTGTAGTCGGTCCCTCTTCCCAGGTTATGGCATCGGCCTGCTGTAGTTGGTCCCTCTTCCCAGGTTATGGCATCGGCCCCTCTTCCCAGGTTATGGCATCGGCCTGCTGTAGTCGGTCCCTCTTCCCAGGTTATGGCATCGGCCTGCTGTAGTCGGTCCCTCTTCCCAGGTTATGGCATCGGCCTGCTGTAGTCGGTCCCTCTTCCCAGGTTATGGCATCGGCCTGCTGTAGTCGGTCCCTCTTCCCAGGTTATGGCATCGGCCTGCTGTAGTCGGTCCCTCTTCCCAGGTTATGGCATCGGCCCCTCTTCCCAGGTTATGGCATCGGCCTGCTGTAGTCGGTCCCTCTTCCCAGGTTATGGCATCGGCCCCTCTTCCCAGGTTATGGCATCGGCCTGCTGTAGTCGGTCCCTCTTCCCAGGTTATGGCATCGGCCCCTCTTCCCAGGTTATGGCATCGGCCCCTCTTCCCAGGTTATGGCATCGGCCCCTCTTCCCAGGTTATGTCTATGTGTATATCTGTTCCCAGGTTATGGCATCGGCCTGCTGTAGTCGGTCCCTCTTCCCAGGTTATGGCATCGGCCCCTCTTCCCAGGTTATGGCATCGGCCTGCTGTAGTCGGCCCCTCTTCCCAGGTTATGGCATCGGCCTGCTGTAGTCGGCCCCTCTTCCCAGGTTATGGCATCGGCCTGCTGTAGTCGGTCCCTCTTCCCAGGTTATGGCATCGGCCTGCTGTAGTCGGTCCCTCTTCCCAGGTTATGGCATCGGCCCCTCTTCCCAGGTTATGTCTTTGTGTATATCTGTTCCCAGGTTATGGCATCGGCCTGCTGTAGTCGGCCCCTCTTCCCAGGTTATGGCATCGGCCCCTCTTCCCAGGTTATGTCTATGTGTATATCTGTTCCCAGGTTATGGCATCGGCCTGCTGTAGTCGGCCTCTCTTCCCAGGTTATGGCATCGGCCCCTCTTCCCAGGTTATGTCTATGTGTATATCTGTTCCCAGGTTATGGCATCGGCCTGCTGTAGTCGGCCCCTCTTCCCAGGTTATGGCATCGGCCCCTCTTCCCAGGCTATGTCTATGTGTATATCTGTTCCCAGGTTATGGCATCGGCCTGCTGTAGTCGGCCCCTCTTCCCAGGTTATGGCATCGGCCCCTCTTCCCAGGTTATGGCATCGGCCTGCTGTAGTCGGCCCCTCTTCCCAGGTTATGGCATCGGCCCCTCTTCCCAGGTTATGGCATCGGCCTGCTGTAGTCGGTCCCTCTTCCCAGGTTATGGCATCGGCCCCTCTTCCCAGGTTATGGCATCGGCCTGCTGTAGTCGGCCCCTCTTCCCAGGTTATGGCATCGGCCTGCTGTAGTCGGCCCCTCTTCCCAGGTTATGGCATCGGCCTGCTGTAGTCGGTCCCTCTTCCCAGGTTATGGCATCGGCCTGCTGTAGTCGGTCCCTCTTCCCAGGTTATGGCATCGGCCCCTCTTCCCAGGTTATGTCTATGTGTATATCTGTTCCCAGGTTATGGCATCGGCCTGCTGTAGTCGGCCCCTCTTCCCAGGTTATGGCATCGGCCCCTCTTCCCAGGTTATGTCTATGTGTATATCTGTTCCCAGGTTATGGCATCGGCCTGCTGTAGTCGGCCCCTCTTCCCAGGTTATGGCATCGGCCCCTCTTCCCAGGTTATGTCTATGTGTATATCTGTTCCCAGGTTATGGCATCGGCCTGCTGTAGTCGGCCCCTCTTCCCAGGTTATGGCATCGGCCCCTCTTCCCAGGTTATGGCAACGGCCTGCTGTAGTCGGCCCCTCTTCCCAGGTTATGGCATCGGCCCCTCTTCCCAGGTTATGGCATCGGCCTGCTGTAGTCGGCCCCTCTTCCCAGGCTATGGCATCGGCCTGCTGTAGTCGGCCCCTCTTCCAAGGTTATGGCATCGGCCCCTCTTCCCAGGTTATGGCATCGGCCTGCTGTAGTCAGTCCCTCTTCCCAGGTTATGGCATCGGCCCCTCTTCCCAGGTTATTTTATCGGCCTGCTGTAGTCGGCCCCTCTTCCCAGGTTATGGCATCGGCCTGCTGTAGTCGGCCCCTCTTCCCAGGTTATGGCATCGGCCTGCTGTAGTCGGTCCCTCTTCCCAGGTTATGGCATCGGCCTGCTGTAGTCGGTCCCTCTTCCCAGGTTATGGCATCGGCCCCTCTTCCCAGGTTATGTCTATGTGTATATCTGTTCCCAGGTTATGGCATCGGCCTGCTGTTGTCGGCCCCTCTTCCCAGGTTATGGCATCGGCCCCTCTTCCCAGGTTATGTCTATGTGTATATCTGTTCCCAGGTTATGGCATCGGCCTGCTGTAGTCGGTCCCTCTTCCCAGGTTATGGCATCGGCCCCTCTTCCCAGGTTATGTCTATGTGTATATCTGTTCCCAGGTTATGGCATCGGCCTGCTGTAGTCGGCCCCCTCTTCCCAGGTTATGGCATCGGCCCCTCTTCCCAGGTTATGTCTATGTGTATATCTGTTCCCAGGTTATGGCATCGGCCTGCTGTAGTCGGCCCCTCTTCCCAGGTTATGTCTATGTGTATATCTCTTCCCAGGTTATGGCATCGGCCCCTCTTCCCAGGTTATGGCATCGGCCTGCTGTAGTCGGCCCCTCTTCCCAGGTTATGGCATCGGCCTGCTGTAGTCGGCCCCTCTTCCCAGGTTATGGCATCGGCCTGCTGTAGTCGGCCCCTCTTCCCAGGTTATGGCATCGGCCTGCTGTAGTCGGCCCCTCTTCCCAGGTTATGGCATCGGCCTGCTGTAGTCGGTCCCTCTTCCCAGGTTATGTCTATGTGTATATCTGTTCCCAGGTTATGGCATCGGCCTGCGCCAGAACTCCCTCCTGACCTCTAACGTCTCTGAGCTGGTGAGCCAGTACAAGTCAGACGGCTTCATGGACATGCTGCATGACAAGTGGTACAAGGTGTTGCCCTGTGGGAAACAGAGCTTTGCAGCCACAGAGGTAATGCACATCATAATGCACATTATACTACTGCAATCAGTCACAGAGGTAATGCACATTATACTACTGCAATCAGTCACAGAGGTAATGCACATCGTAATGCACATTATACTACTGCAATCAGTCACATCATAATGCACATTATACTACTGCAATCAGTCACAGAGGTAATGCACATCGTAATGCACATTATACTACTGCAATCAGTCACAGAGGTAATGCACATTATACTACTGCAATCAGTCACAGAGGTAATGCACATCGTAATGCACATTATACTACTGCAATCAGTCACATCATAATGCACATTATACTACTGCAATCAGTCACAGAGGTAATGCACATCGTAATGCACATTATACTACTGCAATCAGTCACAGAGGTAATGCACATTATACTACTGCAATCAGTCACAGAGGTAATGAACATCATACTACTGCAACCAGCCACAGAGGTAATGTACATCATACTACTTAAATCAGTCACAGAGGTAATGTACATCATACTACTTAAATCAGTCACAGAGGTAATGCACATCATACTACTGCAATCAGTCACAGAGGTAATGTACATTATACAACTGCAATCAGTCACAGAGGTAATGTACATTATACAACTGCAATCAGTCACAGAGGTAATGTACATTATACAACTGCAATCAGTCACAGAGGTAATGTACATCATACTACTGCAATCGGTCACAGAGGTAATGCACATCATACTACTGCAATCAGTCACAGAGGTAATGCACATCATACTACTGCAATCAGTCACAGAGGTAATGTACATCATACTACTGCAATCAGTCACAGAGGTAATGCACATCATACTACTGCAATCAGTCACAGAGGTAATGTACATCATACTACTTAAATCAGTCACAGAGGTAATGCACATCATACTACTGCAATCAGTCACAGAGGTAATGCACATCATACTACTGCAATCAGTCACAGAGGTAATGCACATCATACTACTGCAATCAGTCACAGAGGTAATGTACATCATACTACTGCAATCAGTCACAGAGGTAATGCACATCATACTACTGCAACCAGTCACAGAGGCAATGCACATTATACTACTGCAATCAGTCACAGAGGTAATGTACATTATACTACTGCAATCAGTCACAGAGGTAATGCACATCATACTACTGCAATGCCAATACTGATGTACTACATCACAATACTAAATCATCTCTATTCTGTGTTTTTCAAAAAGTCTTAATGATGTTCATTATAAATAACAGAAGCTTTTCGCTGCAACAGAAAATAAAACTGGCCATTTGTTTTCTTCAATAAGCTTCCATAAATAAGATGCTATTCGTAAAATATGTTAAATAGTTCAGTTTGATTCTTATGCAAGGGAAATGTAAAACATGTACAAATGTTAAAACTGTAACAGTACAAACTGTTTATTATAGCCTGTGTGTTTGTTTCTGCTTTCTCCAGACCCTCCAGATGGGCATTAAGCATTTCTCAGGCCTGTTTCTGATGCTGTGTGTTGGGCTGGGTCTGTCTCTCCTCACCACCCTGGCTGAACAAATCATCTACCACTTCATCATCCCCAGAGTCAAGGACCCCAAGTTCAAGTACTGGCTGCATACTAGTCAGGTAACTCACTTAACTATCACTATGTTAACTGGCTTCATACTAGTCAGGTAACTAACTTAACTATCACTATGTTAACTGGCTTCATACTAGTCAGGTAACTAACTTAACTATCACTATGTTAACTGGCTTTATACTAGTCAGGTAACTAACTTAACTATCACTATGTTAACTGGCTTCATACTAGTCAGGTAACTAACTTAACTATCACTATGTTAACTGGCTTCATACTAGTCAGGTAACTAACTTAACTATCACTATGTTAACTGGCTTCATACTAGTCAGGTAACTAACTTAACTATCACTATGTTAACTGGCTTCATACTAGTCAGGTAACTAACTTAACTATCACTATGTTAACTGGCTTCATACTAGTCAGGTAACTAACTTAACTATCACTATGTTAACTGGCTTCATACTGTTCAGGTATGTCTCCCGAGTGGTGCAGTGGTCTAAGGCGCTGCATCGCAGTGCTAGCTGTGCCACTAGAGATCCTGGTTCGAATCCAGGCTCTGCTGTAGCCGGCCGCAACCGGGAGACCAATGGGGCGGCGCACAATTCGTCCAGGGTAGGGGAGGGAATGGCCGGCAGGGATGTAGCTCAGTTGGTAGAGCATGGTGTTTGCAACGCCAGGGTTGTGGGTTCGATTCCCATGGGGGGCCAGTATGAAAATAAAAAAGAATAATGTATGCACTAACTGTAAGTCGCTCTGGATAAGAGCGTCTGCTAAATGAAGTAAATGTAACTCACTTAACTATCACTATGTTAACTGGCTTCATACTAGTCAGGTAACTAACTTAACTATCACTATGTTAACTGGCTTCATACTAGTCAGGTAACTAACTTAACTATCACTATGTTAACTGGCTTCATACTAGTCAGGTAACTAACTTAACTATCACTATGTTAACTGGCTTTATACTAGTCAGGTAACTAACTTAACTATCGCCATCTTTACTGTTTTATTGCTACTCAGGTGTGTTAACTAGTACTGGCTGCATACTAGACAGGTAACTTATTTAACTAACCAGCTCAGCTGGTAGAGCACGGCGCTTGTAACGCCAAGGTAGTGGGTTCGATCCCAGGGACCACCCATACACAAAAAATGTATGCATGCATGACTGTAAGTCGCTTTGGATAAAAGCGTCTGCTAAATGGCATATTATTGTCACGCCCTGGCTCTGGGGACTCTAGTATGTTGAGCCAGGGTGTGAGTTTTCATGTGTGTTGGTTCTAGTTGTTGTATATCTATGTTGGCCAGGGTGGCTCCCAATCGGAGACGGCTGTAGCTCGTTGTCTCTGATTGGGAGTCATACTTAGGTAGCCGTTAGGCATTCATTCATTGTGGTTTCTTGTTCGTGTTGGTTTGTGTTTGACCATTGACTGTCACGTCATCGTTTTGTTGTTTTTGATCGTGTGATCATTATATAAATAAATATGTTCGCATTCAACGCTGCGCCTTGGTCCTCCTCTCTTCCCGACGATCGTGACAATTATTATTATTATTATTATTATTAGGTATGTTTACTAGCTTCATTCTGGTCAGGTAACTAACTTAACTATCAACTATCTTTATTGGCGTCATACTGGTCAGTTAACTTCTGCCCAAAACCTATATGCTAATAACTTATTATGTTGTCAGACATTCAGTAAGTGTACCTTGTGCAGTAGGTATCTGTCTTGTTCCCTCTGATTTATTTAGGCACTGAGCAAATCTCAGGTCTGCTGAGCGCAAACTTGAACATTGTGAAAATTATGTTCAACTTCCGGTGCGCGTTTACTGTGAACACTGAGGCTGTACCCGCTTTAAGTTACAGTTTTAACAGTGGTCAAGTAGGCTACTGTGGCTATTTGATCCTAATGTAGGCCTACCAGAGTGGCCTACCATCAAAAACAATGGAGAAAATGCATCCCATAACATTTTAACATGGAAATAGCTGTTCTGTCATTCAGCCTACAGTAGCAGCCAATGTGTGGTGTTTAATGTCGACCTACATTCCATGAGACTTAAAAAAAAAACATGCAGGGCTTGACATTAACCTGTTTATCCACTTGTCCTTCAGAAAAGGAGGTGACTGAAAATGTTGTTTGATGCAAGAAACCACTTTACAAAATAAAATGCAATATTATTCCCATACCATTATTACAGAGAATCAGACAAATTATGCTACCCTCTGCCTATTGGCTACTTAGCTTATTCAAGACTGTCTCAAAATACAACACTGCCCCTTTAGGACAAAAAAAGAAGCTCTTTACCTGACTCACTTTTGTGCTCATGTAGGAAGCAATCACTCCCCTATTGCTGACTACAAATGATCTATAACTGGGCTAATAACTCACTAACTAGCAAAGGATATGAACACAATGATCTATAACTGGGATAATAACTCACTAACTAGCAAAGGATATGAACACAATGATCTATAACTGGGCTAATAACTCACTAACTACCAAAGGATATGAACACAATGATCTATAACTGGGATAATAACTCACTGACTAGCAAAGGATATGAACACAATGATCTATAACTGGGCTAATAACTCACTAACTAGCAAAGGATACATGCAGCTCTCGCTTTGATCTCAAAATAAGCGGATCTACTCCCGACCGCTCATGCTGTAAACAGAGTCCAGTTCAAAGTGAATGGAACAGATCCATACAGTATATGGCAATGGTCTATTTGCATATTGGCCTAATGCAGCACTGATTGGATATGGTGCACCGGTCTGTGTAGGGTAGGGTCTGAGTCCTGCCTGTCAATGCAATAGAATTCTACTCCTATGCGTTCTGCCTAGAACAAAATCTCTTGCATAGTTCGTTTTGTTTTGGTATGTTGCATTGAAAGAGGCTAATATTGCGTTGATTCGATCACAGTTGCCACAGTAAAGGGACATGTTGGTAGTATTAACAGGGACAACTCTAGAAAGTTGAGTGATGTTCAATCTCGTGCTTCTCTCTGTGGGTTTATATTTCTTCTGTGCGGCTCAGTGCCATTCAGAAATGACTGAAACTATTCTGAGAATATCATACCCTGGTATCTGTGTAGTTTCTGTTTGACATCTTACGTCTGCTCTGTCTGCTCTGTCCCACAGAGGTTACATCGAGCAATGAACTCATCTTTCAATGAAGATAAACTGCAGACCGTAGCAAAGCCACAAGAAAGGTAACAAATCATTGACGTGCCATTGAAAGACCGTTGACTGGTAATTTAAAGTAATTTGCTTTAATCGCAAGGTGGCAAATGTACTGTCCCAGTCAAAAGTTTGGACACACCTACTCATTCAAGGGTTTTTCTTTATTTTTACTATTTTCTACATTGTAGAATAATAGTGAAGACATACAAAACTATGAAATAACACATATGGAATCATGTAGTAAACAAAAAAGTGTTAAACAAACCAAAATATATTTTATATTTGAGATTCTACAAATAGCCACCCTTTGCCTTGATAACAGCTTTGCACACTCTTGGCATTCTCTCAACCAGCTTCACCTGGAATGCTTTTCCAACAGTCTTGAAGTAGTTCCCACATATGCTGAGCACTTGTTGGCTGCTTTTCCTTCACTCTGCCGTCCGAGTCATCCCAAACCATCTCATTTGGGTTGAGGTTGGGGGATTGTGGAGGCCAGGTCATCTGATGCAGCACTCCATCACTCTCCTTCTTCGTCAAATAGCCCTTACACAGCCTGGAGGTGTGTTGGGTCATTGTCCTGTTGAAAAACAAATGCCAGTCCCACTAAGCACAAACCAGATGGGATGGCGTATCACTGCAGAATGATGTGATAGCTATGCTGGTTAAGTGTGCCTTGAATTCTAAATAAATCACAGACCAGCAAAGCACCCCTACACCATTACACCTCCTCCTCCATGCTTTATGGTGGGAACTACACATGTGGAAATCATCCGTTCACCCACAACGCGTCTCACAAAGACACGCCGGTTGGAACCAACAATCTCCAATTTGGACACATTTCCACCGGTCTAATGTCCATTGCTCATGTTTCTTGGCTCAAGCATGTCTCTTCTTCTTATTGGTTTCCTTTAGTAGTGGTTTCTTTGCAGCAATTCAACCATGAAGGCCTGATTCACACAGTCTCCTCTGAACAGTTGATGTTGAGATGTGTCTGTGACTTGAACTCTGTGAAGCATTTATTTGGGCTGCAATTTGTGAGGCTGGTAACTCTAATGAACTTATCCTCTGCAACAGAGGTAACTCTGGGTCTTCCATTCCTGTGGCGGTCCTCATGAGAGCCAGTTTCATCATAGTGCTTGATGGTTTTTGCGACTGCACTTGAAGAAACTTTCAAAGTTCTTATCATTTTCCGTATTGACTGACCTTCATGTCTTAAAGTAATGATGGACTGTCGTTTCTCTTTGCTTATTTGAGCTGTTCTTGCCATAATATGGACTTGGTCTTTTACCAATTGGGGCTATCTTCTGTATACCAACCCTACCTTGTCACAACACAACTGATTGGCTCAAACGCATTAAGAAGGAAATAAATTCCACACATTCACTTTTAAAAGGCACATCCGTTAATTGAAATGCATTCCAGGTGAATGCCTCATGAAGCTGGTTGAGAGAATGCCAAGAGTGTGCAAAGCTGTCATCAAGGCAAAGGGTGGCTATTTGAAGAATCTCAAATATAAAATATATTTTGATTTGTTTAACACTTTTTGGGTTACTACATGATTCCATATGTGTTATTTCATAGTTTTGATGTCTTCAATATTATTCACAATGTAAAAAATAAAGAAAAACCCTTGAATGAGTAGGTGTGTCCAAACTTTTGACTGGTAGTGTAATTGTCAGTGATGATAGCAAAGACACCAGGTATAATCCATTTTAATTTGTATTTATTTTTTATTTCACCTTTATTTAACCAGGTAAGCCAGTTGAGAACAAGTTCTCATTTACAACTGCGACCTGGCCAAGATAAAGCAAAGCAGTGCGATAAAAACAACACAGAGTTACATATGGGGTAAAACAAAACATAAAGTCAAAAATACAACAGAAAATATATATACAGTGTGTGCAAATGTAGCAAGTTATGGAGGTAAGGCAATAAATAGGCCATAGTGCAAAATACTTAAAATGTCGTATTAACACTGGAATGATAGATGTGCAGAAGACTATGTGCAAATAGAGATACTGGGGTGCAAATTAGCAAAATAAATAACAATATGGGGATGAGGTAGTTGGGTGGGCTAATTTCAGAATGGCTGTGTACAGGTGTGGTGATCGGTAAGGTGCTCTGACAACTGACGCTTAAAGTTAGTGAGGGAGATAAGAGTCTCCAGCTTCAGAGATTTTTGCAATTCGTTCCAGTCATTGGCAGCAGAGAACTGGAAGGAATGGCGGCAAAGGAGGTGTTGGCTTTGTGGATGACCAGTGAGATATACCTGCAGGAGCGCAGACTACGGGTGGGTGCTGCTATGGTGACCAGTGAGCTATGATAAGGCGGGGATTTGCCTAGCAGTGATTTATAGATGGCCTGGAGCCAGTGGGTTTGGCGACGAATATGTAGTGAGGACCAGCCAACAAGAGCGTACAGGTCACAGTGGTGTGTAGTATATGGGGCTTTGGTGACAAAACGGATGGCACTGTGATAGACTACATCCAATTTGCTGAGTAGAGTGTTGGAGGCTATTTTGTAAATGACATCGCCGAAGTCAAGGATCGGTAGGATAGTCAGTTTTACAAGGGCATGTTTGGCAGCATGAGTGAAGGAGGCTTTGTTGCGAAATAGGAAGCCGATTCTAGATTTAACTTTGGATTGGAGATTCTTAATGTGAGTCTGGAAGGAGAGTTTACAGTCTAACCAGACACCTAGGTATTTGTAGTTGTCCACATACTCTAGGTCAAACCCGCCGAGAGTAGTGATTCTAGTCCGGTGGGCGGGTGCAAGCAGCGTTCGGTTGAAGAGCATGCATTTAGTTTTACTAGTGTTTAAGAGCAGTTGGAGGCTATGGAAGGAGTGTTGTATGGCGTTGAAGCTCGTTTGGAGGTTTGTTAACACAGTGTCCAATGAAGGGCCAGATGATTACAAAATGGTGTCGTCCGCATAGAGGTGGATCCTAGCGTCACCAGCAGCAAGAGCGACATCATTGATTTACACAGAGAATAGATTCGGCCCGAGAATTGAACCCTGTGGCACCCCCATAGAGACGGCCAGAGGTCCAGACAACAGGCCCTCCGATTTGACACATTGAACTCTATCTGAGAAGTAGTTGGTGAACCAGGCGAGGCAGTCATTTGAGAAACCAAGGCTATTTAGTCTGCCAATAAGAATGCGGTGGTTGACAGAGTCGAAAGCCTTGGCCAGGTCGATGAAGACGGCTGCACAGTACTGTGTATTATCGATCGCGGTTATAATATCGTTTAGGACCTTGAGCGTGGCTGAAGTGCACCCATGACCAGCTCGGAAACCGGATTGCATAGCGGAGAAGGTACGGTGGGATTCGAAATGGTCGGTGATCTGTTTGTTAACTTGGCTTTCAAATACTTTCGAAAGGCAGGGCAGGATGTATATAGGTCTGTAACAGTTTGGATCTAGAGTGTCACCCCCTTTGAAGAGGGGGATGACCGCGGCAGCTTTCCAATCTCTGGGGATCTCAGACGTTACGAAAGAGAGGTTGAACAGGCTAGTAATAGGGGCTGCGACAATTTCGGCGGCTAGTTTTAGAAAGAAAGGGTCCATATTGTCTAGCCCAGCTGATTTGTAGGGGTCCAGATTTTGCAGCTCTTTCAGAACATCAGCTATCTGAATTTGTGTGAAGGAGAAGCGGGGGGGGGCATGGGCAAGTTGCAGCGGAGGGTGCAGAGTTGGTAGCCGGGGTAGTGGTAGCCAGGTGGAAAGCATGGCCAGCTGTAGCAAAATGCTTGTTGAAATTCTCGATTATTGTAGATTTATCGGTGGTGATAGTGTTTCCTAGCCTCAGTGCAGTGGGCAGCTGGGAGGAGGTGCTCTTACTCTCCATGGACTTTACAGTGTCCCAAAACTTTTTGGAGTTGCTGCTACAGGATGCAAATTTCTGTTTGAAAAAGCTAGCCTTTGCTTTCCTAACTGAATGTGTATATTGGTTCCTGACTTCCCTGAAAAGTTGCATTTCGCAGGGGCTGTTCGATGCTAATGCAGTACGCCACAGGGTGTTTTTGTGCTGGTCAAGGGCAGTCAAGTCTGAGGAGAACCTGGGGCTATATCTGTTCTTAGTTCTGCATTTTTTGAATGGGGCATGCTTATTTAAGATTGAGAGGAAAGCACTTTTAAAGAACAACCAGGCATCCTCTACTGACGGAATGAGGTCAATTTCCATCCAGGATACCTGGGCTAGGTCAATTAGAAAGGCCTGCTCGCTAAACTGTTTTAGGGAGCGTTTGACAGTGATGAGGGGTGGTCGTTTGACCACGGACCCATTACGGATGCAGGCAATAAGGCAGTG
Source organism: Coregonus ussuriensis (assembly GCA_031479575.1). Lineage (NCBI taxonomy): Eukaryota > Metazoa > Chordata > Actinopteri > Salmoniformes > Salmonidae > Coregonus > Coregonus ussuriensis. Next base: position 56,666,737 of record CM062487.1, read on the forward strand.
ATCGCTGAGATCCTGGTTGAAGACAGCGGAGGTATATTTAGAGGGTACATTTGTCAGGATGATATCTATGAGGGTGCCCATGTTTACAGATTTAGGGTTGTACCTGGTAGGTTCGTTGATAATTTGTATGAAATTGAGGGCATCTAGTTTAGATTGTAGGTTGGCCGGGGTGTTAAGCATATCCCAATTTAGGTCACCAAGCAGTACAAATTCTGAAGATAGTTGGGGGGCAATCTGTTCACATATGGTGTCCAGGGCACATCTCGGGCTGAGGGGGGGGTCTGTAGCAAGCGGCAACAGTGAGCGACTTATTTCTGGAAAGGTGGATTTTTTATAAATAGAAGCTCAAACTCTTTGGGCACAGACCTGGATAGTACGATAGAGCTCTGCAGGCTATCTCTACAGTAGATTGCAACCCCACCCCCTTTGGCAGTTCTATCGAGACGGAAAATGTTGTAGTTGGGGATGGACATTTCTGAATTTTTGGTGGCCTTCCTAAGCCAGGATTCAGACACTGCTAGATCAGGGTTGGCGGAGTATGCTAACGCAGTGAATAACTCAAACTTAGGGAGGAGGCTTCGGATGTTAACGTGCAAGAAACAAATGCTTTTACGGTTAAAGAAGTCAACAAATGATAACGCCTGGGTAGTAGGAGTGATACTGGGGGCTACAGGGCCTTGGTTAGCCTCTACATCAGCAGAGGAACAGAGGAGGACTAGAATAAGGATACGGCTAAAGGCTTTATGAACTGGTCTTCTAGTGCGTTGGGTACAGAGAAAAAAAGGGTCAGATTTCCGGGCGTTGTAGAATAGATTCAGGGCATTATGTACAGACAAGGATATGGAAGGATATGAGTACAGTGGAGGTAAACCTAAGCGTTGGGTAACGATGAAAGAGATAGCATCACTGGAGGCACCGATTGAGTCGGTCTCCGCATGTATGGGGGGTGGGACAAAGGAGCTGTCTAAGGCAGGTTTAGCTGGGCTGGAGGATCTACAGTGAAATAGTACAATAAGAAATAACCGAAACAGCAATAAGCAAGGCATATTGACATGGGAGAGAGGCATAAAGCAATCACAGGTGTTATTCGAGAGAGCTAAGACAACAGCTGGTAATAGTGACAAAGTTTGGGCTGAGGCTAAACATAAACAGGATGCGGTACCGTATAAAGCATAGGTCACTAACAGGCGGACCGCGGTCCGGATCCGGACCCAGAAGCCGTCCCATACGGACCCGGACCAAAACAAAAGATTATGAATTAAAACCTGACGGGGCGCTTCTATTTTAATATGCATAGCTTTTGTAGTCTTTACGGTACTCGTTTTGTGAATGAGGAAACTCACCGACCAATTGCATGTGAGTTAAGCGATCCCACGTGATACCACTCAGCCAATGAAGTCTTTGCATTCCTGGCGGTAAACATTGGGACTCTACAGTGCAGACAGATGAGAGTTTTAGAGGCAAGTTACCAAGGAAAAGAAAGTCGGATTAAAAAGATAGCGATATATGTAGAAAACAAAGGGAGCGAAAACAGACGAATGAGACGGAGAAAGGGAACGAAACAGACGAGTGAGAAACAGACGAATGAGACGGAGAAAGGGAGAGATACAGACGAGTGTGCCGGAGAAAGCTGAGGAAAATACGAGTGAGACGGAGAAAGTTGACGAAAATATGAGTGAGACGGAGAAAGGGAGCGAAACAGACGAGTGAGGCAGAAAAAGGGTAACAGTTAGAGAAAATAAGGAACAAATGGCACTCTCCAAAAAAAGAAAAGTGGACAATGAAAACAGAGCATTTAATCCAGAATGGACAGACTCATTTCTGTTCATACTTCCCAATGGGAGCACTAAACCAGTGTGTCTCATATGTGCAGAAACCGTGGAACTTATTAAAAGTGGCAATGTGAAACGCCATTATGAGACAAAACATAAAGGTTTTGAACAAACGTACCCACTCAAATCTGAATTGAGATCACAGAAAGTAAGTAGTCTCAGAGCCCAATATGACCAGTCCACCAGGATCCTGAGCAACACATTCACTGCCCAACAACGTGCTCTTGAGTGTTCCCTCAGAGTTTCTTGGATTTTGGGTAAACACAAAAAGCCATTTACAGATGGAGGGGTTGTCAAAGAATGCATGAGTGCAGTAGCTGAAACACTACTTGAGGGAAAACAAAAAAATGAGCTTTGTGATAAAATAAAGCAAATTCCCATGTCAGCATCATCTGCCACAAAGAAAAGTGAAATATTAACTCAGGATGTGCTAACCCAGCTAGATGAAGCCATGCATAAGGCACCATGTGTAGGCTTAGCTGTGGATGAGTCCACTGACATATGTGACAATGCTCAGCTGTTAGTGTTTGCCAGGTTTTTCAACACAGCCCAGAAAACATTCTGTGAAGACATGTTAGGTGTCACTCCCCTTCAGACCAGTACAAGAGGAGAGGATATCTACCTGGCCATTAAGGAGATGTTAACAAAAAGAGGAATAGAGCCAAAACAAGTGGTTTCAATAACCACAGATGGAGCCCCTTCTATGATAGGGAAAGAAAAAGGAGCTGTAGCAAGACTGAAAGGGGACAATCCTGAGCTTTTATCTTACCATTGCATCATTCATCAATCTGTCCTCTGTGCCTCCCTGTCAGATGAGCATGCTGAGGTGATGAATACAATGATGAAAATGATAAATTTTCTCAGGGCATCCTCTTCCTACCAGCATCGCATGCTTAGGGAATTCCTCAGAGAAGTTGATGCCAATGCTGATGATCTTTTGCTGCACAACAATGTGAGATGGCTCAGCAAAGGCAGGGTGCTAGAGCGCTTTTGGTCCATCAGGAGGGAATTAGCATCTTTTTTGGCAGAGCTAAGCAGTCAGAAGGCAACACAGTTTTCTCTCTTTTTAGAAAATGAGAAATGGATGGATAATGTGGCCTTTTTGGTTGACATCACGTCACATCTGAATGAACTGAATTTGAGGCTACAGGGCAAGGACAATTCAATTTGTGAACTGATGACAGCTGTTCGCTCCTTTCAGAGGAAACTTGAAGTGTTCAAGGAAGACCTGCAGGGAGACTGTGTACACTTCCCAGCAGTGCAGGAACAGGTTCAGGGACAGAGAGATTTGTCTTCTTTTGTTGATTTTATTGATAAGCTGATTGTAAACTTCAGCAACCGTTTTGACAGCTTCAGCTTTGGAGAGCAGCTCACCATGTTCATTCAGAACCCATTTCTGATCACAGATGTCAGGGGGTTCTCAAAGGAAGTCACACAGCACTTTAAATGGGTAAATGCTGGGTCTCTCCAGATGCAATTGGTTGATCTCCAAGCAGATGTGGCCCTGAAAGAGCAGTTTGTAAGAACTGACCCTTCCACTTTCTGGTTCCAAATGGTCCCTGAGACTGCTTTCCGGGTCTGAGGAAAGTAGCCCTATACATCTTGACCATGTTTGGCTCCACATACAACTGCGAGGCAGCTTTCTCCACAATGAACATAATTAAAACTAAATATCGTTCCAGGCTCACCAATGAGCACCTTCACATGTGTATGAGAATGGCCCTGACTCCATTCAAGCCCAGGTTTAAAATTCTGGCAAGACAGGCTAAAGCTCAATTCTGTCACTGAGCAAAAACATGGTGGAGTGGGATATGAGGGGAAGAAAGTGATACTCTAAAACTGTTCAATTGTTAAGATCTGTTGAGATTTATTATTTGTAAAATTGGTTGAGACTGTTGAGTCAAGATGTGAAACAGAAAAGGGGAAATTCAAACTTTTCCTCCCTTTATATTATTTTTCTGAAGTTAAGCACTTTTTTTGAAAATGCACAATTTTCACATTTTATTTATTTTCTCTTATTTTGACATGCAGCCCTAGTTTTATTTAGTTAATTAATGAGAGCACATTGTACATATCTACAGTCATACATATATGTTCAGTAGGGCTGGCCCTCTTAGTCGATTAGTCGACTAATCGGTCGTTTTGGTCTTAGTCGAGTAAGATTTCTTTAGTCGATAAGTCATTTTTTATGCTTATTCATGCTTAATTACTCATTTCCAAGTAACTTATGAGAACATTTCTGGTGAACACGAGATTTAAAGTGGTGCTTTTGCAGGATTAATTTCGGAGAAACTCAGTTTTACAGATGGTTAATTAACTACATTTATATTGCGCTTTTCTAGTCTTGCACAGCTCTGTCGATTAAATCAACTAATCGATTAGTCGACAAACTCATAAGTGTTAGTCGACTAAGAATTTATTTAGTCGAGGACAACCCTAATGTTCAGTTCTATGTTTCGTGATAATAAATATTGTCAACAAGTTTTTGAATTGTACTGAATTAATTTGATTAGACGGTCAGTTATTGATTACATTCAGAACTACTAGGCTACTTAAATATATATACCACTAAATTGATAGACATTATGATCTTCTGGACCTTTGCTTCAAAACATTTTCTCTAACTGGACCTTTTTTAAATTTTGTTGAATACCCCTGGTATAAAGGAACAGTCCAGCAGGCATCAGCTGTATAGCTGAATTATCATAAGGTCCGGTGAACAGCAATAGGAGAGTTCGGAGGTAGTTCGGGGGCTGCTACAGCACTGATGAGCAAGAGGCCACGGCTTGCGTGTGCTAGCGGGTCGGGGCTAGCAGATGGATCTTCGTGGTCGACGTCGTAACGGGAAGCCTGTTGAAACCACATGAGACGATTTCATCGGCAGACCAGTCATGTTGGATCGGCGGGGCTCCGTGTCAACACTAGGAGGTCCCGTCCGGTTGACAGAGAGGTAGATTGGCCTGGCTCAAGGCTAGCTCAAGGCTAACTGGTGCTTGATAAGGGGCAATGGTAATTAGCCAACGACAACAGCCATTTGGTTGAAACTAGCTGGTTGTGATGATCCGGCGCTAGGGTCCAATGATTCCGGCAGAAAATCCGATATGCTCTGGGTCGATAGCACGCTGTGCAGACTGGCTGACAAATTGTCCAGGCTAGAGCTGGCTGGTGGGTAGTGCAGGCCACGGACAATGGTTTAGACCACTAACGGTGGCTAATAGCAAGTAGCTAGCTAGCTGGCTACAACAGCCATTCGGTTGCAGCTAACTAGTTGCGATGATCCAGCGCTAGGGTCCAGTGATTCCGGCAGAAAATCCGATATGCTCTGGGTCGATAGCACGCTGTGCAGACTGGCCGACAAATTGTCCAGGCTAGAGCTAGTGCTGGCTGGTGGGTAGTGCAGGCCACGGACAATAAAAGTTATAAAGAAATAATAGAATCCTTTCCACGTTGGGTGAGGCGGGTTGCAGGAAAGTATATTTAGTTAAAGAATGAAAAGTACAATTGAGAAATATATACAAAATAGACAAAGAAACAAAAAAAACTGGCTATTTACACAAGGACACTACAGAAAACACGACCGCACTGCTACGCCATCTTGGATCTGGGACGCAGACTTTGAAAACCTATTTGATGAATCACCCTACTACCTGGCCGTGAAAAATATCATATTCTGTCATATACCAAGTCCAGTAATAGATAGTGAATCTCATTTAAAAATTACTTTTAATATGGATAGATTCCTCACTAAGTATTGAGTCAGTCTTACATATCACTGTAGAATAATGACCTGATAGACACCTCACTTCATGTTGCACTATTAGGTTAATTCATAGTCTTAGAAGGATCTCTGTCACGGGAGGTTATTTGGGGAGGACGGGCTCATGTTAATGGCTAGAGAATAATTAGTGGACTGTAATCAAATACATCCAGCATGGTTTCCATGTGTTTGATGCCATTCCCTTGACTCCATTCCAGCCATAATTATGAGCCGTCCTCCCCTCAGCAGCTTCCGCTGATCTCTGTACATTGTAGTTTAGGTTCCCTGTTGCTTTTTTTTTAACAGCCACCGCAAAATTGACTGTGGAAAAGAACAACAGGGTGACTAGTGGTGTATAAAGAATCCTGGAAATAAACAAGATCTCAACGCCCCAATAAAATCTGTGTTTTTGTTCGACCCCAAGGTGCAACATGGGTAATAACCAACAACAACAGCAGCCATGTAACAGCTCAGAGTCCAACTGCAACAGGAGGAAGATCCCACCTCAGGAGTCCCAGCTAAATGTTCTGGAGTACCCCCCCTGTTCCGCTCCTCCTCCTCCTCCTCTTCCTCCTCCTCCTCCTCCTCCTCAGGAGTCCCAGCTAAACGTTCTGGAGTACCCCCCCTGTGACTGCTCCGCTCCTCCTCCTCCTCCTCCTCCTCCTCTTCCTCCTCCTCCTCCACCTCAGGAGTCCCAGCCAAATGTTCTGGAGTACCCCCCCTGTGACTGCTCCGCTCCTCCTCCTCCTCCTCCTCTTCCTCCTCCTCCTCCACCTCAGGAGTCCCAGCCAAATGTTCTGGAGTACCCCCCCCATGACTGCTCCGCTCCTCCTCCTCCTCCTCCTCCTCCTCTTCCTCCTCCTCCTCCTCCTCCTCAGGATTCCCAGCTAAACGTTCTGGAGAACCCCCCCCCGTGACTGCTCCCCTCCTCCTCTTCCTCCTCCTCCTCCTCCTCAGGTAGCATTTCCACCTCAAGCACAGAATTCTAAGGAACACATTTTTAAAACCCCTGTAAGAGCTATTGATGAGGATTCATCAGCAGACTATAAGATAAACATAGTTAATCACAACATGACGTACACGGAGCCAGGGTTAAACATGGGTACATCTCTGTTGCTAGGCAATACCTTAATGGGTTCCTCTCGATGGTGTAGTCACTGTGGGGGAAATAGGACCGTTTTATTCAGGCAATACCTTAATGGGTTCCTCTCGCTGGTGTAGTCACTGTGGGGGAAATAGGACCGTTTTATTCAGGCAATACCTTAATGGATTCCTCTCGCTGGTGTAGTCACTGTGGGGGAAATAGGACCGTTTTATTCAGGCAATACCTTAATGGATTCCTCTCGATGGTGTAGTCACTGTGGGGGAAATAGGACCGTTTTATTCAGGCATACCTTAATGGATTCCTCTCGCTGGTGTAGTCACTGTGGGGGAAATAGGACCGTTTTATTCAGGCAATACCTTAATGGGTTCCTCTCGCTGGTGTAGTCACTGTGGGGGAAATAGGACCGTTTTATTCAGGCAATACCTTAATGGGTTCCTCTCGCTGGTGTAGTCACTGTGGGGGAAATAGGACCGTTTTATTCAGGCAATACCTTAATGTATTCCTCTCGCTGGTGTAGTCACTGTGGGGGAAATAGGACCGTTTTGTTCTCTTTTCATCTGACCTGTCTTCGGGTCGAATTCCTCGCTCCTCCCTAACCCACGGCTGTCCTGCCTTGTCAGTGACTTAAACCAGACTGTTGCCCGTTGCATCTCTCCTCAGGCATAGTCCTGGAACGGAGCCAGGGTTGAACAGAGTTCAGACTAAACATGGTTAATCACAGCATGAGGGGCGTTGGGACTGAGTGGTACAGAGGGAGGAGGCTGGTATATGTTTGAGAGATTGATTATGGACCTGCCATGTTTTAAGCCATTTAAGTACCGATTGAGGGGTTTGGGGATCAATTAAGGGGTCAGAATGAAGTCAGGGAATGCCTCTGTTATTTTTGCATGACAGGGCTTGGTCCCACCACTATTGTTTCCAGACACGGAACTAGAAGGGAGGGAAGTCAGATACCGCCATTAAGGAAGTGGGCGGAGCGGTCAGGAGGTGAAAACTGGAGACAGTGGTGGAGGAACCAAAGAGGGAGGGATTAAGCTGAAATATATGTAAAGTGACTATATAAACTAAGAGCTGAGAGGTGGACAGTTACAGTGGCGAGAACAAGTATTTGATACACTGCCGATTTTGCAGGTTTTCCTACTTACAAAGCATGTAGAGGTCTGTAATTTTTATCATAGGTACACTTCAACTGTGAGAGACGGAATCTAAAACAAAAATCCAGAAAATCACATTGTATGATTTTTAAGTAATTAATTAGCATTTTATTGCATGACATAAGTATTTGATCACCTACCAACCAGTAAGAATTCCGGCTCTCACAGACCTGTTAGTTTTTCTTTAAGAAGCCCTCCTGTTCTCCACTCATTACCTGTATTAACTGCACCTGTTTGAACTCGTTACCTATATAAAAGACACCTGTCCACACACTCAATCAAACAGACTCCAACCTCTCCACAACGGCCAAGTCCAGAGAGCTGTGTAAGGACATCAGGGATAAAATTGTAGACCTGCACAAGGCTGGGATGGGCTACAGGACAATAGGCAAGCTGCTTGGTGAGAAGGCAATAACTGCTGGCGCAATTATTAGAAAATGGAAGAAGTTCAAGATGACGGTCAATCACCCTCGGTCTGGGGCTCCATGCAAGATCTCACCTCGTGGGGCATCAATGATCATGAGGAAGGTGAGGGATCAGCCCAGAACTACACGGCAGGACCTGGTCAATGACCTGAAGAGAGCTGGGACCACAGTCTCAAAGAAAACCATTAGTAACACACTACGCCGTCATGGATTAAAATCCTGCTCAAGCCAGCGCATGTCCCGTCCCGTCTGAAGTTTGCCAATGACCATCTGGATGATCCAGAGGAGGAATGGGAGAAGGTCATGTGGTCTGAAGAGACAAAAATAGAGCTTTTTGGTCTAAACTCCACTCGCCGTGTTTGGAGGAAGAAGAAGGATGAGTACAACCCCAAGAACACCATCCCAACCGTGAAGTATGGAGGTGGAAACATCTTTCTTTGGGGATGCTTTTCTGCAAAGGGGACAGGACGACCGCACCGTATTGAGGGGAGGATGGATGGGGCCATGTATCGCGAGATCTTGGCCAACAACCTCCTTCCCTTAGTAAGAGCATTGAAGATGGGTCGTGGCTGGGTCTTCCAGCATTACAACGGCCCGAAAAACACACAGCCAGGGCAACTAAGGAGTGGCTCCGTAAGAAGCATCTCAAGGTCCTGGAGTGGCCTAGCCAGTCTCCAGACCTGAACCCAATAGAACATCTTTGGAGGGAGCTGAAAGTCCGTATTGCCCAGCGACAGCCCCGAAACCTGAAGGATCTGGAGAAGTTCTGTATGGAGGAGTGGGCCAAAATCCCTGCTGCAGTGTGTGCAAACCTGGTCAAGACCTACAGGAAACGTATGATCTCTGTAATTGCAAACAAAGGTTTCTGTACCAAATATAAAGTTCTGCTTTTCTGTTGTATCAAATACTTATGTCATGCAATAAAATGCAAATTAATTACTTAAAAATCATACAATTTGATTTTCTGGATTTTTGTTTTAGATTCCGTCTCTCACAGTTGAAGTGTACCTATGATAAAAATTACAGACCTCTACATGCTTTGTAAGTAGGAAAACCTGCAAAATCGGCAGTGTATCAAATACATGTTCTCCCCACTGTAGATGCTCTGCAGACTATTCTATTGCTTGTGTAATAAAGTCTATCTTTAATTCTACAAAAACTCTGAAATACTTTGTGTTTGACTGAGGACAAAGACAATTTTCCACAACACTATTTCCTGTATTCTATTTCCTGTATTCTAGAGCCTGAATTATTTCAAATAAAGGTAGCCATTCTAGCCAATACCAGCGGTTACGATTTAGTCATAATCGATTGATCAAATAAGGGGGTCATTTCTCTCATTTGCCTTCAGAAAGCATTCAACCCCCTTGATTTTCTCCACATTTTGTTGTGTTACAGCCTGAATTTAAAATGGATTAAATTGAGATTGTGTGTCTCTAGTCTACAAACAACATCCCAAAATGTCAAAGTGGAATTTAGTATTCAACCCCTTTGTTATGGCAAGCCTAAATAAGTTCAGGAGTAAACATTTGCTTAACAAGTCACATAATAAGTTGCATGGACTCATTCTGTGTGCAATAATAGTGTTTAACATGATTTTTGAATGACTACCTCATCTCTGTTCTCCACACATACAATTATCTGTAAGGTCCCTCGTCAAGTATTGAATTTCAAGCACAGATTCAAGCACAAAGTCCAGGGAGGTTTTCTGATGCCTTGCAAAGAAAGGCACCCATTGGTAGATGGGTAAAAAAAAGCAGACAAATGTATATCCCTTTGAGCATGGTGAAGCTATTAATTACCCTTTGAATGGTGTATCACTACACCCAGTCACTACAAAGATACATGCGTCCTTCCTAACTCAGTTGCCGGAGAGGAAGGAAACTGAAGCCAATAGTAATTTTAAAACAGTTACAGAGTTTAATGGCTGTGATAGGAGAAAACTGAGGATGGATCAACAACATTGTAGTTACTCCACAATACTAACCTAATTGACAGAGTGAAAAGAAGGAAGCCTGTACATAATACAAATATTCCAAAACATGGGAGGAAAACCTCATTCACCTTTGAGCAGGACAATAACCTAAAACACAAGGCCAAATCTACACTGCTTACAAGATGACATTGAATGTTCCTGAGTGGCCTAGTTACAGTTTTGACTTAAACTGGCTTGTATCTATGGCAAGACTGTAAAATAGCTGTCTAGCAATGATCAACAACCAACTTGACAGAGCTTGATTTTATTTTATTTTAAGATTGATGGAACATTCCAGAACAATCCAGGTGTGCAAAGCTCTTAGAGACACAGACACGCTATATTTCTGCCAAAGGTGTTTCTAACATGTATTGACTCAGGGGGTCTAATCAAGATAAATTATTATTTTATTATTCATAAATGTTTTAATTTTTCTTCCACTTTCATATTACATTGTATTTTGTGTAGATCGTTGACAAAAAAAAAAGTACAATGAAATACATTTTAATCCCACTTTGTAACGTAACGAAATGTGGAAAAAGTCAAGGGGGTTGAATCCTTTCCGAAGGCACTGTAATTTATATTTTGATTGGGGGGGCCATTTGATTGGGGGGAGGTGTCCAAATGTATCTTATTTTGTCCTCTTCCTCCACAGGTGAAGAGCCTGGTCCCCCGGCAGGCCACCTCTAACAGGAGGACAGACCGGGTCCAGGTGGGTCTACAGGCCAGGACCATTCCCATGCTGCAGGAGCTGTCAGAGCTGGAGACACACATCCCCGTCATCAAACAGCAGCTGCACATCGCCATGAAGAAGAAGAGGGAGCTGGAGCAGTACCAGCAGACATACAAGATGACAGAGTAGAGACTGGTACCAGCAGACATACAAGATGACAGAGTAGAGACGGTACCAGCAGACATACAAGATGACAGAGTAGAGACTGGTACCAGCAGACATACAAGATGACAGAGTAGAGACTGGTACCAGCAGACATACAAGATGACAGAGTAGAGACGGTACCAGCAGACATTCAAGATGACAGAGTAGAGACGGTACCAGCAGACATACAAGATGACAGAGTAGAGACGGTACCAGCAGACATACAAGATGACAGAGTAGAGACGGTACCAGCAGACATTCAAGATGACAGAGTAGAGACGGTACCAGCAGACATACAAGATGACAGAGTAGAGACTGGTACCAGCAGACATACAAGATGACAGAGTAAAGACTGGTACCAGCAGACATACAAGATGACAGAGAATAGCTGGTACCAGCAGACATACAAGATGACAGAGTAAAGACTGGTACCAGCAGACATACAAGATGACATAGTAGAGACTGGTACCAGCAGACATACAAGATGACAGAGTAGAGACTGGTACCAGCAGACATACAAGATGACAGAGTAAAGACTGGTACCAGCAGACATACAAGATGACAGAGTAGAGACGGTACCAGCAGACATACTAGATGACAGAGTAGAGACGGTACCAGCAGACATACAAGATGACAGAGTAGAGACGGTACCAGCAGACATACTAGATGACAGAGTAGAGACTGTACCAGCAGACATTCAAGATGACAGAGTAGAGACGGTACCAGCAGACATACAAGATGACAGAGTAGAGACTGGTACCAGCAGACATACAAGATGACAGAGTAAAGACTGGTACCAGCAGACATACAAGATGACAGAGAATAGCTGGTACCAGCAGACATACAAGATGACAGAGTAAAGACTGGTACCAGCAGACATACAAGATGACAGAGAATAGCTGGTACCAGCAGACATACAAGATGACAGAGTAAAGACTGGTACCAGCAGACATACAAGATGACATAGTAGAGACTGGTACCAGCAGACATACAGTGAGGGAAAAAAGTATTTGATCCCCTGCTGATTTTGTACGTTTGCCCACTGACAAAGAAATTATCAGTCTATAATTTTAATGGTAGGTTTATTTGAACAGTGAGAGACAGAATAACAACAAAAAAATCCAGAAAAACGCATGTCAAAAATGTTATAAATTGATTTGCGTTTTAATGAGGGAAATATTTGACCCCCTCTCAATCAGAAAGATTTCTGGCTCCCAGGTGTCTTTTATACAGGTAACGAGCTGAGATTAGGAGCACATTCTTAAAGGGAGTGCTCCTAATCTCAGCGTGTTATCTGTATAAAAGCCACCTGTCCACAGAAGCAATCAATCAATCAGATTCCAAACTCTCCACCATGGCCAAGACCAAAGAGCTCTCCAAGGATGTCAGGGACAAGATTGTAGACCTACACAAGGCTGGAATGGGCTACAAGACCATTGCCAAGCAGCTTGGTGAGAAGGTGACAACAGTTGGTGTGATTATTCGCAAATGTAAGAAACACAAAAGAACTGTCAATCTCCCTCGGCCTGGGGATCCATGCAAGATCTCACCTCGTGGAGTTGCAATGATCATGAGAACGGTGAGGAATCAGCCCAGAACTACACAGGAGGATCTTGTCAATGATCTCAAGGCAGCTGGGACCATAGTCACCAAGAAAACAATTGGTAACACACTACGCCGTGAAGGACTGAAATCCTGCAGCGCCTGCAAAGTCCCCCTGCTCAAGAAAGCACATATACATGCCCGTCTTAAGTTTGCCAATGAACATCTGAATGATTCAGAGGAGAACTGGGTGAAAGTGTTGTGGTCAGATGAGACCAAAATAGAGCTCTTTGGCATCAACTCAACTCGCCGTGTTTGGAGGAGGAGGAATGCTGCCTATGACCCCAAGAACACCATCCCCACCGTCAAACATGTAGATGGAAACATTATGCTTTGGGGGTGTTTTTCTGCTAAGGGGGACAGGACAACTTCACCGCATCAAAGGGACGATGGACGGGGCCATGTACCGTCAAATCTTGGGTGAGAACCTCCTTCCCTCAGCCAGGGCATTGAAAATGGGTCGTGGATGGGTATTCCAGCATGACAATGACCCAAAACACACGGCCAAGGCAACAAAGGAGTGGCTCAAGAAGAAGCACATTATGGTCCTGGAGTGGCCTAGCCAGTCTCCAGACCTTAATCCCATAGAAAATCTGTGGAGGGAGCTGAAGGTTCGAGTTGCCAAAACGTCAGCCTCGAAACCTTAATGACTTGGAGAAGATCTGCAAAGAGGAGTGGGACAAAATCCCTACTGAGATGTGTGCAAACCTGGTGGCCAACTACAAGAAACGTCTGACCTCTGTGATTGCCAACAAGGGTTTTGCCACCAAGTACTAAGTCATGTTTTGCAGAGGGGTCAAATACTTATTTCCCTCATTAAAATGCAAATCAATTTATATAACATTTTTGTGTGTTTTTCTGGATTTTGTTGTTGTTATTCTGTCTCTCACTGTTCAAATAAACCTACCATTATAATGATAGACTGATCATGTCTTTGTCAGTGGGCAAATGTACAAAATCAGCAGGGGATCAAATACTTTTTTCCCCTCACTGTACACGATGACAGAGAATAGCTGGTACCAGCAGACATACAAGATGACAGAGTAGAGACTGGTACCAGCAGACATACAAGATGACAGAGTAGAGACTGGTACCAGCAGACATACTAGATGACAGAGTAGAGACTGGTACCAGCAGACATACTAGATGACAGAGTAGAGACGGTACCAGCAGACATACAAGATGACAGAGTAGAGACGGTACCAGCAGACATACTAGATGACAGAGTAGAGACGGTACCAGCAGACACTCAATATCGCTGAGTAGAGGACTGGTCTGGTCACAAAATGACTGAGAATTAAGCTATAGAAAATAACTCAATTTGATAGCATGAGTGAAGATATTTCAAACTGGGGATTGAGGTTATGAAGCTAACTCTGTTACACTGGTACCAGCTGACACACAGGAACACTGAGTCTGAGAGCAGCACAGAGGACCAGCAGGAGGACAACCAGCCCTCTACCCAGAGACCAGCCAGACTCACCCAAAACCCAGAGCCCTCTACCCAGAGATCAAGACCCAGAGACCAGCCAGACTCACCCAAAACCCAGAGCCCTCTACCCAGAGATCAAGACCCAGAGATCAGCCAGACTCACCCAAAACCCAGAGCCCTCTACCCAGAGATCAAGACCCAGAGATCAGCCAGACTCACCCAAAACCCAGAGCCCTCTACCCAGAGATCAAGACCCAGAGACCAGCCAGACTCACCCAAGACCCAGAGCCCTGTACCCAGAGGAACATGGTGTCTCCTGATCCCTGGAACCATCTGCTCTCCAGCTCCAACCAACCTCCAAGCTCTCTCTGACAGAGACACTTTTTTTTTAACCCAAAGCCTTTCTCCCGGTCCTGGGGTGGATTATTTCAATAGATCTTCTAGTGGTGCCTGTTGTTACTCTCTCTCTCACATCTTATTTGATAAAGAATGAGATATTGTGGATGTCTTCCGACCGTTTGCTGTGTGAAGACAGAGGGTACTGAGGGACTGATGATACAATATTATATTAAATCAGAACTTTTCTTCATGAATGCATTTTATTTCCAGAATTACAGTTCGTTTAGATTTGTGAACCATGGGGTTTTAGGGAGACCGTGCCACATATGTGTGTTGGTGTCAGGGAGTGGTGAACATTTGGAGCCCTGGGTAGGGGAGCCCTGGGTAGAGGTGTCAAAGGATGGTGAACATTTGGAGCCCTGGGAAGAGGAGCCCTGGGTAGAGGTGTCAAAGGATGGTGAACATTTGGAGCCCTGGGAAGAGGAGCCCTGGGTAGAGGTGTCAAAGGATGGTGAACATTTGGAGCCCTGGGAAGAGGAGCCCTGGGTAGAGGTGTCAAAGGAAGGTGAACATTTGGAGCCCTGGGAAGAGGAGCCCTGGGTAGAGGTGTCAAAGGATGGTGAACATTTGGAGCCCTGGGAAGAGGAGCCCTGGGTAGAGGTGTCAGGATGATGTATGACAGCTGTAGAGGTGTCAGGATGATGTATGATATCTGTAGCAGAAACAGAAGCTCCCTCTCTCCCTCTGAATACTGAATACCAGTGGCATTGGTGCTGTCTGGGTCCCAAAAGGCACCCTATTCCCTATATAGTGCACTACTTTAGACCAGAGCCCTATTCCCTATATAGTGCACTACTTTAGACCAGAGAATGGCACCCTATTCCCTATATAGTGCACTACTTTAGACCAGAGCCCTATTCCCTATATAGTGCACTACTTTAGACCAGAGCCCTATTCCCTATATAGTGCACTACTTTAGACCAGAGAATGGCACCCTATTCCCTATATAGTGCACTACTTTAGACCAGAGAATGGCACCCTATTCCCTATATGGTGCACTACTTTAGACCAGAGAATGGCACCCTATTCCCTATATAGTGCACTACTTTAGACCAGAGCCCTATTCCCTATATAGTGCACTACTTTAGACCAGAGCCCTATTCCCTATATAGTGCACTACTTTAGACCAGAGCCCTATTCCCTATCTAGTGCACTACTTTAGACCAGAGCCCTATTCCCTATATAGTGCACTACTTTAGACCAGAGACCTATTCCCTATATAGTGCACTACTTTAGACCAGAGACCTATTCCCTATATAGTGCACTACTTTAGACCAGAGTCCTATTCCCTATATAGTGCACTACTTTAGACCAGAGACCTATTCCCTATCTAGTGCACTACTTTAGACCAGAGCCCTATTCCCTATATAGTGCACTACTTTAGACCAGAGCCCTATTCCCTATATAGTGCACTACTTTAGACCAGAGCCCTATTCCCTATATAGTGCACTACTTTAGACCAGGGCCCTATTCCCTATATAGTGCACTACTTTAGACCAGAGCCCTATTCCCTATATAGTGCACTACTTTAGACCAGAGCCCTATTCCCTATATAGTGCCCCGGTCAAATGTAGTGCACCATAACATGTAGTGGTCAAACAAGGAAATGGTTCATAATATTCAAAATCAGTAAGTTAGACTAAATATTAGCATTTCATATATTCGCAGTTAATATAATTCAATCTGGATAATAACAGAAATAAGATCATAAGGCTAGAGAAATATATCGACAAATATTACAACAACACGCAACACCCAAACATGACTGAAGACAAGCGTGGAGAGCCGATCCCCAAAAGGAAACGCGACTCATCGACTGATACAGATGATATATGCTTTTCACCACTGGGTATGGTAAGTGTGGAAAGCGACCTGTTGAAGTCGATAAATGACAAATTGGGCATACTGGAATTGGTCAGTAAAGACGTAAAAGAGTTGAAAGCGAGTCTTCAAATGAGTGACGAAAAAGCTTTGGTAATGGAGAAAGAAACCAAATAATTAAAAGTGACAGTCTCTAAAATGGAAACGGACGTTAGGGAACTAAAAAATGAGAACAATCTTCTGAGAGAAGCCTTACTAGACATCCAAACTAGATCGATGAGGGAAAATCTAGTACTTACGGGTATTCAGGAAAAGGAGGGAGAAATAACAGAGAATATTATGAAGGACTTCCTGCATACAGCGCTACAAATCCCACTCGAGGCTGTCGGTAAAATCCAACTCGAACGTGTACATCGTTTCGGAAAAAGAGGACAGAAATATGAGCGCCCAATCGTTGCCAAATTTGCTTTTTTTAAGGATAAAGCTATGGTGAAAAGCCTAGGAAAAAGACTTGCTGGCACGAAAATAGGCATGAATGATCAGTTCCCGAGGGAGATTGTAGAAAGGCGCAAAGTTCTGTATCCAATCTTCAAGGAAAACAGATTAAAAGGGAAACGTGTTGCACTAGTGGTGGATAAATTATATATTGACAACCAAATGTTCAGAGACACAAAGACTACTCCATGGCTATTCTAAAAGTTGTAATAGAGGAGTCAAATATTGGAGCACCTGATACTAGCAATGATAGGGATTGTAATATTAAATAACATTTATAGTAAGTATAGTATTTTATAAAAGGATAAAACGATATAACAAGCAGAATAATACATCTTATAATACAAATAATTAGAACATGGCTTTTTTGGCGGGAGGTTGTTGTTTTGGCGGATGGTTGTTGTGGTTGGTCCTGTGTTCTCTCTGGCATCCTTTCCCCCTTGCGGCAGATGTGGATGCGGGTGCGTTTGCACGCTCGGCCCATTTCTTCCGCAGTCAACCATGTGGTGTGCATTTTTGTGTTTGAAAAGGTGCAGCGTTAAGTGAGTGAGAGGGGAAATGGTTGCATATCCCAGAGCCGACCGGGGATCTATGAGCAGGGGTAGTGAGAGAGAGCTTTCAATTTTGTGTAGATGAGGGATATACATTTTTAAATATAGTATACATCTAATCTAATTTTTCATTGTCCTATCATGATGGAAAGATCCCTAACCCTATAACCTGGACACCCACCTGAGCGACCCATACACCAAAGAGAAGTTCCCATCTCTTTTATGGACCTGCTGTGAATATGCAGCCTAAACAGAGAAATAAATGCGGTCAGAGACCTACTTGAGCAGCACCGCCCCCTCAAGATTCTGAGCCTGCCTGGCAGGGTTGGTCCTACAAAGCCAGAGCCCCCTGATGGGAGAGCATAATATACAAGGAAATTCTCAAAGCTGCTAATGAGAACCTTGACGACCTAGCCGGTGGGGATTCCGGTGGGGTGCCCCTGTAGCCGGCGCGCTCTGCTCGTTGCCGACTACTGCGTTGTGTTCCGGTGCACTGAAGACAACACACTGGCGTACTTGAAGGCACTTTATTGTGTACAACTCTCTCAATCTGTTCAACATCAAAGAGAGAAAATGTTCAAAACTCTACCCTCGACCAAAATCCGCCTTTCCCAGCCGAGTACAATGCAGACTCAGTATAATCACGTTCAAAAATACAAGGAATAAAATACAACATCATTGGAAAATAAACATTGCATCTGGTGTATATCTTATGTATGTGTCATATTCATGTTATCTCTGCCAAAAACTCTGAGCTTTTAGCCTTTACATAATACTGTGCAACATGACATAAACCATCTTTCAAATAGGTAATACATACAGTAATATGCACGAAGCAACATGTAATCCTTCACATTTGAGCTTTTCAGTGCCATTAAACACTAATCAATACATGAAAACATTTTAAATGAACACATATTTTTAACCTGATATAGGGAATACATACCTGTTCAACATCAAAGAGAGAAAATGTTCAAAACTCTACCCTCGACCAGAATCCGCCTAACATAAAAAGAACAATGTGAGCTTCGTCACAAGAGGATAGAATGATGATTGCTAACTTACAGCTAAACAGAACACGAGGTTAGCTAAGTTAGCAATTTCTCAACTCTCAAAAATGGCTAAATTCACGACACAGCTTGATTAAATGTACGTACACTCATCATATAATATACATACAAGTTACTATGTGCACTGAAACGTTTTAGTTTTAACAGGTATATCAAGTTTATGTCACGCCGAAGTGAACACGTACCTCTCCCAGCCGAATACAATGCAGACTGAGAAAAGCATGTCATCCCTCCGCATATAACCAAACCAACTCTAGAGGGCGCACTTACACAACTAACTCTCCCAATATCTGTAGACTACACGAAATGCTGAACAATACAATATTTTGGTGAAATCAACTCACAAAATAAAATAAAAAATAGAAAATGAACGGTTGCAAAAATCTGTAATTCTTTGACCTGTTACATTCACCCCTCTTTAATTTCACCAAAATCCTTCACACTTCGAGGGTGGAAAATAACCAAAAACATATAGAATAAAACTCTTGTCCACTTGGTCCAAGATAGCCCTGGGACTCCATTTCCCATATACAGCGTATAAAGCTACTTACAAAGTAAGTTAAAAGAAAACAGCAGTTGATCAGGCTACTGCCCCTTCTAGTGAATATGATGCCTTATACATCATATGAAATCTTGGAACACTTTCCCTCCATTATGAACATCTCATGACCCAGGTCATACTACTGGTAATAAAGAAAAATATCTCAATCTCAAAAATGTATCTAAAATAAAGAACGGAAAGACAGTGACCTTCTGACTCCTGTAACAAAACCCTTGGTGAGTGGTTTTTGCACCATGTTCTCTATCAAGCGATCGACTGCCTTAACAACCCTGCCAGTACGTGTTCTGACAACCTGACTTTCAAACCCTTGTACTTGGGAGGGTATCTGACTATCAATCAGTGTAACAGGTGAATTGACGTCCGAAGACCCTGTCTCATCTAAGTCAGGAACATCAACTGGGGCAACAGAGTCAGTGTCAGTCATGTGGAAATCAGGGGGGTCACTGGAATCCGACAAGTCTCTCACAGGTGAGTATTCATTTTCCCCTTGGCCTCTGACCTCTTTAGACTGGGCTCTCGTGGGTGTCAGTTGAACAGACTTCCTGGACAGAGAGTGGGGCGTCTCATTCTCCATCTCAGACTCATCAGCTCCTCCAATAGACTCAGAGTCAGAGGATGCGTTTAACCACGAACATGTACGGTCCTCAGAAGCATCTACTGCTAGGCCACTCAAAGCATCAACAGAAGGAGGCTGAAACTCACTGGCCACATCCGAGGCAGCTCCATTCGTCTCTTCATCGCTTAGTTCTGGCATGGGCAAGAAGCTCACGTCCAACATCAAATTCCGATGAACAACTTTTGTTTTCCCACTTTCGTCTCTGACTTTGTAAACGTGAGTCTGAGGGTTCCGGTCTATGATGGTATACATAGTGGCTTCCCACTTATCCGCTAACTTCCTCTTCCCTCTCTCTGCTTTATTAGCTAACAAAACTCGGTCGCCAACGTTCAAGTGGGTTCCACGAACTCTCTTGTTGTAGCCATCAGCTTGATGTTGCTGTCCTTTCCTCGCATGCTGCTGAGCTATGTCGGCAGCCACATGGAGGTTCGCCATCAGTTTCTCTGCATAGGTCTTATAATTCACCACGACTGGATCCCTCAAGACTTGTTTGAAGACCATGTCTACTGGGAGTCTGGGCACTCGACCATACATCAAATAGAATGGAGGATATCCAGTTGTTTCATGAGTGGTGGCATTATACGCAAAAGTCAAAGTCTGTATCTGTTGGGCCCAGTGTTGCTTAGCTGTCAGGGGTAGGGCACGCAACATACTGCCAAGTGTCCTATTGAACCTTTCGGTTTGCCCATTTCCCATGGGATGGTATGCTGTTGTGTGTGTTTTCTTGATCCCTGTGAGGCTGAGGAGTTCAGCTATGAGTTTGCTTTCAAAATTGGCCCCTTGATCAGAATGTATTCGCTCTGGGAAACCGTAGATGCAGAATACGTTATCCCATAACTTCTTCGCTATTTGCTTTGCAGTTTGGTTTACGCAGGGAAAGGCATGAGCCAATTTTGTAAAGTGGTCTGTTATGACTAACACATCGACAGATCTTTGCTTACAGTCCTCAGCACTCCAAAAATCAATGCACACCAGCTCCATGGGTGCCGAAGTGCGAATGCTCTCCAAGGGAGCTCGGGCAGCTGGTTCAGGGGTCTTTGCAAGGATACAGCGTTGGCAGCATTTCACATATTCCTTGATGTCTCTTCCCATTTGCGGCCAGAAGAAACGCTGTCGGGCGAGGTGTGCTGTTCTAGCCTGCCCTTGATGCCCAGCGAAATCATGCACACCAGCGAGAGCTTTGGCCTTCAAGCTAGCAGGCAGCACAAACTGATACCTCTTCTCTCTGCTTAATGGGTCTTTGGTTACCCCATATAGGACTCCGTCCTGGACTTTTAGATGACGCCACTGCTTGCACAGTGTCTGGGTCGTAAGAGCTAACCTCCTCCTCCCTCGCCTAGGTGGTGGCTCACCCCTCTGAATGAGTGGCAGGACTTCCCTGATAACTGGATCTATTTCCTGGTTGTGCCTCAGCTCGCCGATGGAGAGGGCTGGAAGTATGTCTTGTTCTGAGGGCACCGCCTGGGGAAGAACATTGAGAAACTGTGTTGCTCTTATCTCTGCTCCCCTTTCCCACTCTACATGAGCTTCACAAGCAGATTTCACATGAGAGGGTTCTTGACTGCTGGCCAGCCTGTCTTGAGTGGGGTCCATAGTTACACAGCACCCTGCATCAAGTGCCTGGAGACACTGGGTCTTACTCCGGAAGAGATCTTGGACTTTCTCCTCTTTGGTTCCCTCCGCCTCGGCCAAAAGACTTCCATAGGGCTCACTGATCAACCTTTGGCTCACTGATTTAGCAAACGGATCTCTACTCAGGGCATCTGCCACAATGTTCTTTACCCCAGGAATGTGTTTGATACTGAAGGTGTAGGGGGAAAGCTTTGCCACCCACCTCTGTTCGCAAGCGTCAAGTTTTGGTTTGGTCATTATATAGGTCAAAGGATTATTGTCGGTCCACACTGTAAAAGTGTGGCCTTTCAACCAGTGGCTGAATTTTTCACAAACACTCCATTTGAGCGCCAAAAACTCCAGTCGGTGAGCAGGATACCTCTTTTGTGAGCCAGTGAGGGTCTTGCTGGCAAAGGCGATCGGGCGTGCCTTCGTTTGTCCTTCTGGTATCTGGGACAGAACTGCCCCAAGGCCATCAAGAGATGCATCAATGGACAAAACCAAGGGCTTAGTAAAGTCTGGATGGCTAAGGACCACACAATTCAGGAGCTTCTCCTTAAGGCCAGCGAAAGCGGAATCGCAGTCAAGGGTCCAATCCGCAGGTTTGAGCTTTCTGTAGACTCCCGCATTCTGACTGTACTTCCCGGCCTTTCCTCTCCGTTTCTGGCCAGCTGTGAGAGCAAACAGGGGTTTTGCGATGGAGGAGCAATTTGGTATGTAGTGTTGGTAATAAAATACCATCCCCAGGAACGACTTCACTCTGTGAACTGAAGGAGTGCAGCCATCATCTTCCATCAGGTCCCTCTTTGACATTTTGGTGATGACCTCGACCTTCTCTGGGTCAACAGCAACACCGTCACTGTCAACGATGTGTCCGAGAAACTTCACAGATCTCCGCAACAGATGACATTTTTTTGGACTCAACTTTAGATTGTGCTCCCGTAGCCTCTGGAAAACAACCTCTAATCTGCTGAGGGCCTGCTGTTCGTTGGGGGCAAATATCAAGAGATCATCTAGGTAGCACAAGAGACTGCTGAAGTTAAGATCGCCAAAGATACTCATCATCATCCTCATGAAGGACGCTGGACTGTTGCAAAGCCCCTGTGGCATTCTGTTATACTCGTGCAGGCCTAATGGTGTTGTGAAGGCGGTATACTTTTTGTCCTCCTCATGCATGGGCAAGTTATAAAATCCAGACGTGAGGTCCATGGTGCTGAAGACAGCATTACCGCCAAGGGCAGCCAAGCAGTCCGATTGATGGGGCAAAGGATGAGCGTCCTTGATAGTTCTTGCATTCAGCCATCGAAAGTCTGTGCATATCCGGAGGTCGCCATTTTTCTTCCAAACCATCACGAGTGGAGAAGCATATTCACTCATTGATTTCCGTATGATTTCCTGTTCCTCCATCTCGGTGAGAACTTGGCGCAGCTTTTGATAGTGGGCTAGCGGCACTCTACGATATGGAAGACGGAAGGGACGGTTGTCAGTGAGGCGGATCCTATGGGCAAAGCCCTTGGCTTCTCCACAGTCAAGATTATGCTTTGAAAATATATCCTGATATTTCTCCAGCAATGTCACAAGTTGGAGCTTGGTGGAGGGGCTCGCTTCACAATGATCAATATCGACATTTCCTAGACCAGACTTCTGCAGTCTGTCTTTCAGGTCACCGTTGTCGTCCTGTTTCACATGAGTCACTCCAACAGAGCCAGCATCACTCTGACAGGAACCCTGGAACAGTGTGAGATCTTCAGCTGCAACACAAGTAGAGACGTCCGCAAGCTTGCTGTTCCTTTTCAGTGTGAGTGGTTTGTCTGAGATATTAGTGACTTTCATGGGAGTCCAGCCATCTCCCCATAGCGGTGTTACCACTCTCCCCACCATAATGCCCCGAGGCACACACCTGGAGGTTGTAGGCTCCACCATAACTGTACTCCCAGGTGACTTGGGTATATTACTTGGCAGTCTTCCCCACAGCAGGTACTCTTGTTTGGGAAGGAGAGTCACCGCCTGAGTTAGCTTCACTGTCCCTACTTTTCCTGGGACATCTTCACCCCTCCATCTTGTGAGACTGGTCATCATTTCTAGAAACTGTTCGCCATCTGGAGACCCTTTTGTGTTGCTCGAGATAAGTGTCCAATAACTGTTCTTGTTTTTCAGCTGATGCAGTACACGTTTCAACATGTTGGTGCCTACTATTATGTCGTCTTTCTGACCAGTGATCACCAGAACTGGGACCATGCACTTTACCCCATACAGACTTAGTTCCATGTCATACATGCACTTGGGGCGCACTTGTACTCCTCCACAGCCAACAAGGATGATATGCTGTGAGAGTTCTTGATGTGGGGTCAAGACGCTATCCGATAGTAGTCTCTGCTCTGCCTCTTCACTTATCGTGCAGGCCATTGAGCCTGTATCGAGGAGCCCTTGCAACTGAGCACAGCCAATAACTGTCACCGGTGCGTGAAATAACTCACTGAACGTCTCAACTCTGTGAATATTCGGAACAATTACCGTGCAATTATCAGACATTGCTTTACAGACATTGACATACATCTCCTTCAATTCTTCACTTTCTTCAAGGGTTGAATCTTCAACGCTCACACATCCCCTTTCCGTATGTGAGCTATCTAGTTTAAACTGGCTCCAACTTGCTCAGAGTTAGGTGGTGTGTGCGCTAACTGTGGCTGAGCGTTAATTCTTGGCCGGCGTTGTTGGCATTCTCTCTTCCAGTGGCCAGGCTTGTAACAGCCCATACAGAGGTTCGCTTGTCTACAGTGTGCAGTAGTTGAATGTTCGGCAGACTGACAGACTTTACATCTACTCTGAACAATGGCTGCTGGCCCCCTGCTTGGTGGCACGACTGCTGTTGTGTGTGCCGTCTGCTCTAGCACACGGTTCAGCAAGCCAATGAGAGACTGCATGCAGATGCTCTCTGTCTGAGGAGAGGATGGAAGCCCCATTGCCTTTGGGTAACCAGTAAGGTCTGTTGGGTTTTCAGCAGCGACTGTCTCTGTGGTTAATGCCTGAGCATGTGCACCAATGTTCTTTGGCCGATAAGATTTGGCTTGACACATTGTTCTAGCCTCTCTCTGATGTTCAACGAGGTGTTCCTGAATCTCATTTGCTGTCCACTTTTCAGCTGTTTTGCACTTTAGGACACTTGCAAGAGCGGGGTCGGGACAGTGTTTCACCAGCATCATTGTGACTTCATGAGAGGGGTCCTCAATGTTTCGCCCCTGCCTTCTCAGACACTCATCTGCGACATCCACAGCCTTGTTCAAGCGTATCCAATAGTCCATGGGACTTTCTCCGGCCAGAGGAAGTGTGTTATAGAAATCTGCTAAAGGCATAGAGGAGTAGGTTAACTCACTGAAATGTTGTTTCAGAATATCAAAGACGAGCTTGGAGTTCTCAGCTGGCTGCAGCGATGGCATACTGCGCAGGGTAACTTTAACAATGTCTCTAGCCTTTCCCATTAGTCTTGACATTATCTCCTGGGAGTGCTCTTGCGGGTGTACACCCCTCTTATTCAGGTAAACGCTCATAATCTCTTCCCACTCATGCACTGTGTGTTTGTCTGTTCCATCACCCCTGAAGTACGGCGGCTCTTTGACATCTGTCTTCATGACTAACTTTACTCCTGTCATGTTCAAATCAGACTGTCCATATCCTAAGTTCAGGCTAGGCGTAGGAGTGGTTTGGTTATCTGCACTACCAACAGATCTCTGTAATTGGCTAGCAATGTTCTCTCCTATTTCATGAGCTAACTGTGTGATGAGACTCCCTAGGTCTGCAGAACTCACATGTGAACTAGACACTGGCTGACGTGGAGAATGTTCATCTGTTTGGGTGTGAGTGTATGAAAATGCAGGACAGCCCACTGAACTAACACTGCTTGCAATGTCTGGAGCATCTCCTAAGCTACGCATGTGTGGTGCGGGGGAATATTCATCAGTGCGTAAGCGTGTGGACGAGAGTACAGGTCTGCCTAGTATACCAGCACCCCTAACCGGCGTGCTCTCCACCATACTCATAAACCTGCCCCTCCCCAGGCTTACCCCTGCAGCATCTCCAACACTAAATGGTGTCTGCGCATCCTTGCCATCAGCCATTTTTTTTTTTTTTTTAAATAGAAAGTTGTAATAGACTATGGTAATGATATGTGAATCACCAGAACATGTGAATATGAAAAAAAATTGTACAATGATAGAAGTAGCTGAGGTAAGCAATTAAGAGCTACAATTTACACATTAATGTTTGCCCTTATACTTGTCAACGTTCCGAAGAGGTTCCTACTCGTCACAGCAACCACCGGCGATCACCCTGGCGATGATCTGAAGCGAAGATATCCGGGTCACGGCACCAATGTAGCCGGCGCGCTCTGCTCGTTGCCGACTACTGCGTTGTGTTCCGGTGCACTGAAGACAACACACTGGCGTACTTGAAGGCACTTTATTGTGTACAACTCTCTCAATCTGTTCAACATCAAAGAGAGAAAATGTTCAAAACTCTACCCTCGACCAAAATCCGCCTTTCCCAGCCGAGTACAATGCAGACTCAGTATAATCACGTTCAAAAATACAAGGATAAATACAACATCATTGGAAAATAAACATTGCATCTGGTGTATATCTTATGTATGTGTCATATTCATGTTATCTCTGCCAAAAAACTCTGAGCTTTTAGCCTTTACATAATACTGTGCAACATGACATAAACCATCTTTCAAATAGGTAATACATACAGTAATATGCACGAAGCAACATGTAATCCTTCACATTTGAGCTTTTCAGTGCCATTAAACACTAATCAATACATGAAAACATTTTAAATGAACACATATTTTTAACCTGATATAGGGAATACATACCTGTTCAACATCAAAGAGAGAAAATGTTCAAAACTCTACCCTCGACCAGAATCCGCCTAACATAAAAAGAACAACGTGAGCTTCGTCACAAGAGGATAGAATGATGATTGCTAACTTACAGCTAAACAGAACACGAGGTTAGCTAAGTTAGCAATTTCTCAACTCTCAAAAATGGCTAAATTCACGACACAGCTTGATTAAATGTACGTACACTCATCATATAATATACATACAAGTTACTATGTGCACTGAAACGTTTTAGTTTTAACAGGTATATCAAGTTTATGTCACGCCGAAGTGAACACGTACCTCTCCCAGCCGAATACAATGCAGACTGAGAAAAGCATGTCATCCCTCCGCATATAACCAAACCAACTCTAGAGGGCGCACTTACACAACTAACTCTCCCAATATCTGTAGACTACACGAAATGCTGAACAATACAATATTTTGGTGAAATCAACTCACAAAATAAAATAAAAAATAGAAAATGAACGGTTGCAAAAATCTGTAATTCTTTGACCTGTTACACCCCCACCCAGGTAGTGGCAGTGCTGGCAACACTGACTGCAGTAACCCATGGGGAGGGGGTCACACTCGGACAATCAGAGAGGGGGTTTATCATTGTGGCCCAGGTGGCACAAAATAATCAAAGGTCTGACCGCATGGAGATGCTTGGGAAAATGGTTACAACAGGGGATCAGAGTGTTTGTGTCTCAGGTGAAGAGGGTGGATCTGATCTCCATCACCTAGGACTTGACATAGATTAACTAGATTAATCAAATCTCACATTGTTATCAATTTCTGCTCAATCTGCATGCTTTCTCAATCAGCTTTAACTGTATGTGCACTCGTAAATCAAGTTATTTCTCGAGTTGGGCTCTGGGATATAACAGCCGTTGAGTATCTGATTTTATGGTGGATTGTGGAGGAGGGGGGTTGAGTGTGTTATAGTATGTGAGTATGTGCTTGTCTGGTATCTGTTGTGGGGAGGGGGGGTGGGGATGTTGGGGGGGAGGGGTCGGGGGGACCCTGGGAATTATTTGCTAGGATAATAATTGCTTGTCAATGAATTAAATGTAATACAATGGCAATCCGGGTTATATGTTAGAATCCTACGCGTGAACTGCTGACATTATTACGCATATTAATTGATAATGATGGAAAATAGGATATGCATAATTTTTAAAAAATAGTTATATATATATATATAGAGGTGAAAGCATTGGAAATGCTTTTGGCGGTTAATCTGCTTCTGTTTTGTGGGTGGCACTGTGTGCTGTTTTCGATGGATGGGTCCTGGCCTCTCGGGGCCTTAGGGATACGGAGGGACGTGGGTGGGATGCTGATCACTGGGATGACGGCTCAACTTGGGATGGGGAGGGGCTTTAGCGGGGGAATTAGTGGAGAACAATTGAAGGGTTACTCCGTAGCAATGCAAATATCACGGTACAGCTATATGGACACTCAATCATTACGCTATTTTTTATTGGTAAATTTACAAACATATATAATGATAAATAGACTTGAAACTTGTATCTCATTATGGTGTATGGTGAAATAAGTATAGCCAGTTATAATTGTAATGGCTTAGCTGATAATAACAAAAGAAGAACAATATTTACATGGCTCAAAGAGAAGGAATATAATATCTATTGTATACAGGAAACTCATTCAACAATTTGAGATGAAGTAGCGTGGAAAAAGGAATGGGGGGGCGAAATATACTTCTCCCATGGGCAAAGAAATTCAAAAGGGGTGATGATATTAATTAATAGTAATTTCGATCCGAATGTGCAAATTGTCCAAATAGATACGCAAGGTAGATGGATTATTTTAAATATGTTATTGGACCATAAACAAATATGGCTCATTAACCTTTACGGACCAAATAATGATGATCCACAATTCTTTGACAATATATATAATAAATTTTCAAGCCTGCAAGCAACTCAAGACAATATTATTATGGTGGGGGATTATAATACTGTTTTAAATAACTCAATGGACCGTAAAGGAAATCACACCACAAACAATCACCCACATGCTCTTAAGGAAATTGTGAATGTCATGGATACATTAGAACTAGTAGATATATGGAGGCTTAAATATACTGATCTAGTGAGATATACATGGCGGAGACTGAATCAAGCTAGTCGTCTTGACTTCTTTCTTATCTCATTCTCGTTGGCACCAAAAGTAAAAAAAAGTGTTGATAGGGGACAGAATGCAGTCGGACCATCATATAATAGGCATATACATTACTCTTACTGAATTTCCACGTGGGCGAGGATATTGGAAATTTAATCAAAGCCTATTGGATGATAATTTATTTATAATTAGAACAAACGAATTTATAACTGACTTTTTCCAACATAACATAGGTACAGCGAATCCCATTATTGTATGGGACACCTTTAAATGTGCCTTTAGAGGCCATGCAATTCAGTACTCATCTCGAAAACAAAAGCAATTTAGGTCAAAAGAGTTTATACTAAGAAAGGAAATAGAAAGTCTAACAGAACAGATAGATGGTAATAAAAACTGTAACATAGAGGCTCAGAATAAATTAGAGGAAAAACAAAAAGAAATGGAGAAACTTATTCAAGATAGATCAAGTGTAATATATTATAAAAAATAAAGCAAACTGGATGGAATATGGGGAAAAATGCACAAAATTATTTTTTAATCTTCAACATAGGAATGCTACCAAAAAAAACTTAATGAAACTGGTTACAATTGACGGAGTCACCCATAATTGAACATAGAACCAAGATGGCGGAGTAGTGCAGTTGTGTTGTTATCGTCTGTCTGTAAATAGCCTGTAAATACCCTATTTTCGTAAATTTTTCGTACATATTTCCCTATCAGACTTTTCATCCTTCTACAAGATATACTTTCCTGCAACCCGCCTCACTCAATGTGGAACGGATTCTATTATTGACTTACCTTTATCTAGAATCTAGAATCTCCAGTTGAAACTAGCTAGCCAGCTACTTGCTATTTGCTATTAGCCACAGCTAGCGGTGTTCTCACCCAGAACATTGGATTTTTTTCCGCGGGATTAATTTTAATCACTGGACATTGATCACCGGATATTCGGCCAGTCTGCACAGCGCGTTATCGACCCAGAACATATCAGTTTTTCCGCGGAATCACTGATTCACTGGAACTTTAACTCCGGATTCATTGCTACCAGCTGGCTACAACAAAACGGACGCTGTGGTCTGGCTAATCAACCTGAGCTAGGCCCATCTCCCGGCTATCTACCTCTCTATCAACCGGACGGGACCACATAGTATTGACACGGAGCCCCGCCGATCCTACACGACTGGTCTGCCGACGAAATCGTCTGATGTGGTTACGACGTAACCACGAAGATTCCATCCATCTGCTAGCCCTGGCCCGTTAGCACACGCTTACTCACTAAACTGAACTAGCTACTGGACTAGCTACTTGCTATTAGCCACAGCTAGCAGTGTTCTCACCCAGAACATTTGATTTTTTTTCCCGCGGGATTAATTTTAATCACTGGACTTTGATCACCGGATATTCGGCCAGTCAGCACTGCGCGTTATCGACCCAGAACATATCAGTTTTTTTCCGCCGGAATCACTGGACCGGATTCTTCGCTACCAGCTGGCTACAACAAAACGGACGTAGCACACGCTAGCCGTGGCCTCTTACTAGTGCTTCACCACCGGACCTTATGATAACTCAGCTATACAGCTGATATCTGCTGGACTGTTCCTTTTTACGGTACTACATCCTGTTTATGTTTAGCCTCAGCCCAAACATGGTTAGTTTATTGTTGTTTCGGTTATTTCTAATTGTACTATATCACTGTAGACCCCCCAGCCTAGCTAAACCTGCCTTAGTTAGCTCCTTTGTCCCTCCACCCATACACTCAGAGACCGATTCAATTGATGCCTCTAGAGATACTATCTCTTTCAGTGTTACCCAACGCTTAGGTTTACCTCCACTTTACTCATATCCTTCCATATCCTTGTCTGTACATAATGCCCTGAATCTTTTCTATAACACCCGGAAATCTGCCCCCTTTATTCTATGTACCCAACGCACTAGAAGACCAGTTCTTAAAGCCTTTAGCCGTATCCTTATTCTAGTCCTCCTCTGTTCCTCTGGTGATGTAGAGGCTAACCCAGGCCCTGTAGCCCCCAGTATCACTCCTACTCCCCAGGAGCTATCATTTGTTGACTTCTGTAATCGCAAAAGTCTTGGTTTCTTGCACATAAATATCAGAAGTCTACTTCCTAAGTTTGAGTTATTCACTGCGTTAGCACACTCTGCCAACCCAGATGTTCTAGCAGTGTCTGAATCCTGGCTCAGGAAGGCCACCAAAAATTCTGAAATTTCCATCCCCAACTATAACATTTTCCGTCTAGATAGAACTGCCAAAGGGGGTGGAGTTGCAATCTACTGTAGAGATAGCCTGCAGAGCTCTATCATACTATCCAGGTCTGTGCCCAAACAGTTTGAGCTTCTACTTCTAAAAATCCACCTTTCCAGAAATAAGTCTCTCACTGTTGCCGCTTGCTACAGACCCCACTCAGCCCCCAGCTGTGCCCTGGACACCATATGTGAATTGATTGCCCCCCATTTATCCTCTGAGTTTGTACTGCTTGGTGACCTAAATTGGGATATGCTTAATACCCCAGCCATCCTACAATCCAAGCTAGATGCCCTCAACCTCACGCAAATTATCAACGAACCTACCAGATACAACCCTAAATCCTTAAACATGGGTACCCTCATAGATATCATCCTGACTAACATACCCTCTAAATACACCTCAGCTGTCTTCAACCAGGATCTCAGCGATCACTGCCTTATTGCCTGCGTCCGTAACGGGTCCGCGGTCAAACAACCACCCCTCATCACTGTCAAACGCTCCCTAAAACACTTTAGCGAGGAGGCCTTCCTAATTGACCTGGCCCAGGTATCTTGGATGGATATAGATCTCATTCCGTCAGTAGAGGATGCCTGGTTGTTCCTTAAAAGTAATTTCCTCTCAATCTTAAATAAACATGCCCCATTCAAAAAATACAGAACTAAGAACCGATATAGCCCCTGGTTCTCCTCAGACTTGACTGCCCTTGACCAGCACAAAAACATCCTGTGGCGTACAGCATTAGCATCAAATAGCCCCCGCGATATGCAACTTTTCAGGGAAGTTAGGAACCAATATACACAAGCAGTCAGGAAAGCAAAGGCTAACTTTTTCAAACAGAAATTTGCATCCTGTAGCACTAACTCCAAAAAGTTTTGGGACACTGTAAAGTCCATGGAGAATAAGAGCACTTCCTCCCAGCTGCCCACTGCACTGAGGCTAGGAAACACTATCACCACCGATAAATCTACAATAATCGAGAATTTCAACAAGCATTTTGCTACAG
This sequence comes from Coregonus ussuriensis, assembly GCA_031479575.1. Lineage (NCBI taxonomy): Eukaryota > Metazoa > Chordata > Actinopteri > Salmoniformes > Salmonidae > Coregonus > Coregonus ussuriensis. Next base: position 56,698,311 of record CM062487.1, read on the forward strand.
CTGGCCATGCTTTCCATCTGGCTACCACTAACCCGGCCACCAACTCTGCACCCTCTGCTGCAACTTGCCCATGCCCCCCCCGCTTCTCCTTCACACAAATTCAGACAGCTGATGTTTTGAAAGCGCTGCAAAATCTGGACCCCTACAAATCAGCTGGGCTAGACAATCTGGACCCTTTCTTCCTAAAACTAGCCGCCGAAATTGTTGCAACCCCTATTACTAGTCTGTTCAACCTCTCTTTCATAACGTCTGAGATCCCCAGAGATTGGAAAGCTGCCGCGGTCATCCCCCTCTTCAAAGGGGGTGACACTCTAGATCCAAACTGCTACAGACCTATATCCATCCTGCCCTGCCTTTCGAAAGTATTCGAAAGCCAAGTTAATAAACAGATCATCGACCATTTCGAATACCACCGTACCTTCTCCGCTATGCAATCCGGTTTCCGAGCTGGTCACGGGTGCACTTCAGCCACGCTCAAGGTCCTAAACGATATTATAACCGCGATTGATAATAGACAGTACTGTGCAGCCGTCTTCATCGACCTGGCCAAGGCTTTCGACTCTGTCAACCACCGCATTCTTATTGGCAGACTAAATAGCCTTGGTTTCTCAAATGACTGCCTCGCCTGGTTCACCAACTACTTCTCAGATAGAGTTCAGTGTGTCAAATCGGAGGGCCTGTTGTCTGGACCTATGGCAGTCTCTATGGGGGTGCCACAGGGTTCAATTCTTGGGCCGACACTTTTCTCCGTGTATATCAATGATGTCGCTCTTGCTGCTGGTGACTCTCAGATCCACCTCTACGCAGACGACACCATTTTGTATACATCTGGCCCTTCATTGGACACTGTGTTAACAAACCTCCAAACGAGCTTCAATGCCATACAACAATCCTTCAGTAGCCTTCAACTGCTCTTAAACACTAGTAAAACTAAATGCATGCTTTTCAATCGAACGCTGCTAGCACCCGCCCACCCGACTAGAATCACCACTCTCGACGGGTCTGACCTAGAGTATGTGGACAACTACAAATATCTAGGTGTCTGGTTAGACTGTAAACTCAACTTCCAGACTCACATAAAGAATCTCCAATCCAAAGTTAAATCTAGAATTGGCTTCCTATTTCGCAACAAAGCCTCCTTCACTCATGCTGCCAAACATGCCCTCGTAAAACTGACTATCCTACCGATCCTTGACTTCGGCGATGTCATTTATAAAATAGCCTCCAACACTCTACTCAGCAAATTGGATGTAGTCTATCACAGTGCCATCCGTTTTGTCTCCAAAGCCCCATACACTACCCACCACTGTGACCTGTACGCTCTTGTTGGCTGGTCCTCACTACATGTTCGTCGTCAAACCCACTGGCTCCAGGCCATCTATAAATCACTGCTAGGCAAATCCCCGCCTTATCTTAGCTCATTGGTCACCATAGCAGCACCCACCCGTAGTCTGCGCTCCAGCAGGTATATCTCACTGGTCATTCCCAAAGCCAACACCTCCTTTGGCCGCCATTCCTTCCAGTTCTCTGCTGCCAATGACTGGAACGAATTGCAAAAATCTCTGAAGCTGGAGACTCTTATCTCCCTCAATAACTTTAAGCATCAGTTGTCAGAGCACCTTACCGATCACTGCACCTGTACACAGCCCATCTGAAATTAGCCCACCCAACAACCTCATCCCTATATTGTTATTTAATTTGCTCTTTTGCACCCCAGTATCTCTATTTGCACATAATCTCTTGCACATCTAGCATTCCAGTGTTAATACTATTGTAATTATTCTGCATTATAGCCTATTTATTGCCTTACCTCCATAACTTGCTACATTTGCACACACTGTATATATATATTTTCTGTTGTATTTCTGACTTTATGTTTTTTTTTTTTACCCCATATGTAACTCTGTGTTGTTTTTGTTGCACTACTTTGCTTTGTCTTGGCCAGGTCGCAGTTGTAAATGAGAACCTGTTCTCAACTGGCTTACCTGGTTAAATAAAGGTGAAATAAAAAAATAATAATAATAATTCACCAAATGATATTTTGAAGGAAGAAACAAAGTACTTTAAGCATATGTTTTCTTTTCAGTCGCCCCCATCTCCTCTAACTGAAGCTAATTGTAGAGATTTTTTTTTCTATTGATAATGTCAAATTAACAGCCACACAGAAAGACTCATGTGAAGGTGAAATTACAGAGGAGGAACTTCTGGATGCAATTAAAGACTTTAAGTCCGGGAAAACTCCATGGTTGGATGGCATACCAGACGAGGTATACCAAACCTTTTTTGATATACTAAGAGGACCGTTATTAGCATGTTTTAACCACTCCTATGTAAATGGTAGATTATCTGACACTCAAGAAGAAGGTCTAATCTCATTATTACTGAAACAGGATACAAGTGGAAAATACCAAAGATCCAGTCCATTTACAAATTTGGAGACCCCTTACACTTCAGTGTTGTGATGCAAAAATCCTAGCAAAATGTATAGCGCATAGAATTAAAAAGGTATTGTCGGATATTATTCATTCTAATCAGACAGGTTTTTTACATGGAAGATACATTGGAGATAATATAAGGCAAGTATTGGAAACAATAGAACACTATGGAAAATATGTGAAACCAGGCCTGCAATTCATAGCAGACTTCGAAAAGGCATTTGATAAAGTTCGACTGGGGGGTTTATATATAAATGCCTGGAGCATTTCAATTTTGGAGAATCTCTTATAAAATGGGTCAAAATCATGTATAGTAACCCTAGGTGTAAAATAGTAAATAATGGCTATTTCTCAGAAAGTTTTAAACTGTCAAGAGGAGTGAAACAAGGTTGTCCACTATCGGCATATCTATTTATTGTGGCCATCGAAATGTTAGCTATTAAAATCAGATCCAATAATAATATCAGAGGATTAGAAATACAGGGCTTAAAAACAAAGGTGTCATTGTACGCTGATGATTCATGTTTTCTTTTAAATCCACAACTAGAATCCCTCCACAGCCTCATAGAGGATCTAGATAAATTTTCTAACCTCTCTGGATTACAACCAAATTATGACAAATGTACTATATTACGTATTGGATCACTAAAAAATACAATTTTTACATTACCATGTAGTTTACCAATAAAATGGTCTGATGTTGATGTGGATATACTCGGAATACATATCCCAAAGGAAATAAATGATCTCACTTCAATAAATATTAATAGAAAGTTAGCAAAAATAGATAAGATCTTACTACCATGGAAAGGAAAATACCTGTCAATTTGTGGAAAAATCACCCTGATTAACTCTTTAGTATTATCCCAGTTTACCTATTTGCTTATGGTCTTGCCTATGCCTAGCGAACAGTTTTTTAAATTATATGAGAAAAAAATATTCAATTTTATTTGGAACGGCAAGCCAGACAAAATTAAAAGGGCATATTTATATAATGAATATGAATTCGGAGGACAGAAATTATTAAATATTAAAGCATTAGACCTATCACTAAAAGCTTCAGTCATACAAAAGTTATACTTAAATCCGAACTGGTTCTCAAGCAAATTAGTAAGATTGTCTCACCCAATGTTCAAGAAAAGCCTTTTTCCCTTTATTCAGATTACAACCTCTCACTTTCAGTTATTTGAAAAGGAAATAATCTCCCATATAACACTATTTCTAAAACAAGCCATAGAAAGTTGGTTGCAATTTCAATTTAATCCTCCAGAAACGACAGAACAAATAATGCAACAATTATTGTGGTTAAATTCAAATATACTAATTGACAAAAAAAACTTTATTTTTTGAAAGAATGTTTAAAAAAGGTATAATCTTCGTAAATTTTATTCATATTATTTATTTTTATTTAACCAGGTAAGCCAGTTGAGAACAAGTTCTCATTTACAACTGCGACCTGGCCAAGATAAAGCAAAGCAGTGCGATAAAAACAACAACACAGAGTTACATATGGGGTAAGAAACATAAAGTCAAAAAATACAACAGAAAATATATATACAGTGTGTGCAAATGTAGCAAGTTATGGAGGTAAGGCAATATATAGGCTATAGTGCAAAATAATTACAATTAGTATTAACACTGGAATGCTAGATGTGCAAGAGATTATGTGCAAATAGAGATACTGGGGTGCAAAAGAGCAAAATAAATAACAATATAGGGATGAGGTAGTTGGGTGGGCTAATTTCAGATGGGCTGTGTACAGGTGCAGTGATCGGTAAGGTGCTCTGACAACTGATGCTTAAAGTTAGTGAGGGAGATAAGAGTCTCCAGCTTCAGAGATTTTTGCAATTCGTTCCAGTCATTGGCAGCAGAGAACTGGAAGGAATGGCGGCCAAAGGTGTATTTAGAGGGTAAGTTAGTCAGGATGATATCAATGAGGGTACCCATGTTTAAGGATTTAGGGTTGTACCTGGTAGGTTCGTTGATAATTTGTGTGAGATTGAGGGCATCTAGTTTGGATTGTAGGATGGCCGGGGTGTTAAGCATATCCCAATTTAGGTCACCAAGCAGTACGAACTCTGAGGATAAATGGGGGGCAATCAATTCACATATGGTGTCCAGGGCACAGCTGGGGGCTGAGGGGGGTCTGTAGCAAGCGGCAACAGTGAGAGACTTATTTCTGGAAAGGTGGATTTTTAGAAGTAGAAGCTCAAACTATTTGGGCACAGACCTGGATAGTCTGATAGACCTCTGCAGGCTATCTCTACAGTAGATTGCAACTCCACCCCCTTTGGCAGTTCTATCTAGACGGAAAATGTTATAGTTGGGGATGGACATTTCAGAATTTTTGGTGGCCTTCCTAAGCCAGGATTCAGACACTGCTAGAACATCAGGGTTGGCGGAGTGTGCTAACTCAGTGAATAACTCAAACTTAGGTAAATGATATCATCGGTAGGACTGGTGGAGTTATGTCGCACATGCAGCTAACAAAAACATATGGAAATGTCTGCTCTACCCAAAATTACAACCAAATAATTGCAGCCTTACCGCAAAAGTGGAAGAGGAAAGTGGAAGGGGGAGAAAGTAAGGAACTTGTCTGTCGGCCTTGCATTAAAGAACATAATTGGTTAAGGAAAACTGTGATAAATAAAAAAGTATATCAGTTTCACTTAAGGACCAAAGGATTGACAGCCGTCCCATATAGATTGCAAAATAGTCGGGAAGAGATCTTTGACGTACCGATCCCATGGCATAGTGTTTATGAACTGACACACAAAACGACACCGGATTAAAAAATTAGAATCTTTCAATTTAAATTATTATATAAAATTCTTGCTACCAATAGAATGTTATTTATATGGGGGATACAATCTTCCCAGCTCTGCAGATTTTGCTGTGAAGAGACAGAATCATTAGATCATTTGTTTTGGTTCTGTCCATTTGTAGCTTGTTTTTGGACACAGGTCCAGGAATGGCTAAAGGATTGCAATATTTACCTGGAGCTAACCTTGCAGATAGCATTACTGGGTGATCTGAAAAGTCATAGTCAATCAATCAATATTATAATAATACTTTTAGCAAAAATGTTTATTTTTAATTCACAATCTGTAGAAGCAATGAGAATAGAAAGGTTCAGAACTTTTGTAAAACATCACAGTACGGTTGAAATATATATGGCAAATAGAAATCCTATATGGATGGTGTTAAGAGATAGATGGGAGGTATTTAATAGAGTTGAAGGATGGGACTAATAACAAATAACAACAAATAATAACAAAGATAGCTAATAATGTAGGGCATACTGTGTCCATAATAAGTACAGTGGGGTATGTCTCTATAAACTTGGCACATCTACAATGGGGAGAACAAGTATTTGATACACTGCCGATTTTGCAGGTTTTCCTACTTACAAAGCATGTAGAGGTCTGTAATTTTTATCATAGGTACACTTCAACTGTGAGAGACGGAATCTAAAACAAAAATCCAGAAAATCACATTGTATGATTTTTAAGTAATTAATTTGCTTTTTATTGCATGACATAAGTATTTGATCACCTACCAACCAGTAAGAATTCCGGCTCTCACAGACCTGTTAGTTTTTCTTTAAGAAGCCCTCCTGTTCTCCACTCATTACCTGTATTAACTGCACATGTTTGAACTCGTTACCTGTATAAAAGACACCTGTCTACACACTCAATCAAACAGACTCCAACCTCTCCACAATGGCCAAGACAAGAGAGCTGTGTAAGGACATCAGGGATAAAACTGTAGACCTGCACAAGGCTGGGATGGGCTACAGGACAATAGGCAAGCAGATTGGGGAGAAGGCAACAACTGTTGGCGCAGTTATTAGAAAATGGAAGAAGTTCAAGATGACGGTCAATCACCCTCGGTCTGGGGCTCCATGCAAGATCTCACCTCGTGGGGCATCAATGATCATGAGGAAGGTGAGGGATCAGCCCAGAACTACACGGCAGGACCTGGTCAATGACCTGAAGAGAGCTGGGACCACAGTCTCAAAGACAACCATTAGTAACACACTACGCCGTCATGGATTAAAATCCTGCAGCGCACACTAGGTCCCCCTGCTCAAGCCAGCTTATTTCCAGGCCTGTCTGAAGTTTGCCATTGACCATCTGGATGATCCAGAGGAGGAATGGGAGAAGGTCATGTGGTCTGATGAGACAAAAATAGAGCTTTTTGGTCTAAACTCCACTCGCCGTGTTTGGAGGAAGAAGAAGGATGAGTACAACCCCAAGAACACCATCCCAACCGTGAAGCATGGAGGTGGAAACATCATTCTTTGGGGATGCTTTTCTGCAAAGGGGACAGGACGACTGCACCGTATTGAGGGGAGGATGGATGGGGCCATGTATCGCGAGATCTTGGCTAACAACCTCCTTCCCTCAGTAAGAGCATTGAAGATGGGTCGTGGCTGGGTCTTCCAGCATGACAACGACCCGAAACACACAGCCAGGGCAACTAAGGAGTGGCTCCGTAAGAAGCATCTCAAGGTCCTGGAGTGGCCTAGCCAGTCTCCAGACCTGAACCCAATAGAACATCTTTGGAGGGAGCTGAAAGTCCGTATTGCCCAGCGACAGCCCCGAAACCTGAAGGATCTGGAGAAGTTCTGTATGGAGGAGTGGGCCAAAATCCCTGCTGCAGTGTGTGCAAACCTGGTCAAGACCTACAGGAAACGTATGATCTCTGTAATTGCAAACAAAGGTTTCTGTACCAAATATAAAGTTCTGCTTTTCTGTTGTATCAAATACTTTTGTCATGCAATAAAATGCAAATTAATTACTTAAAAATCATACAATTTGATTTTCTGGATTTTTGTTTTAGATTCCGTCTCTCACAGTTGAAGTGTACCTATGATAAAAATTACAGACCTCTACATGCTTTGTAAGTAGGAAAACCTGCAAAATCGGCAGTGTATCAAATACTTGTTCTCCCCACTGTATATAGGTTGTATGTTGGGAGCTTTTGGGAAAGAGCACAGTTAGAAAGAAGATAGAAGCATATATATAGAATATATAGATATAGATATAAGCATATATCATATATAGCATATACAGTGGGGAAAAAAAGTATTTAGTCAGCCACCAATTGTGCAAGTTCTCCCACTTAAAAAGATGAGAGAGGCCTGTAATTTTCATCATAGGTACACGTCAACTATTACAGACAAAATGAGGAAAAAAAATCCAGAAAATCACATTGTAGGATTTTTTATGAATTTATTTGCAAATTATGGTGGAAAATAAGTATTTGGTCAATAACAAAAGTTTCACAATACTTTGTTATATACCCTTTGTTGGCAACGACACAGGTCAAACGTTTTCTGTAAGTCTTCACAAGGTTTTCACACACTGTTGCTGGTATTTTGGCCCATTCCTCCATGCAGATCTCCTCTAGAGCAGTGATGTTTTGGGGCTGTCGCTGGGCAACACGGACTTTCAACTCCCTCCAAAGATTTTCTATGGGGTTGAGATCTGGAGACTGGCTAGGCCACTCCAGGACCTTGAAATGCTTCTTACGAAGCCACTCCTTCGTTGCCCGGGCGGTGTGTTTGGGATCATTGTCATGCTGAAAGACCCAGCCACGTTTCATCTTCAATGCCCTTGCTGATGGAAGAAGGTTTTCACTCAAAATCTCACGATACATGGCCCCATTCATTCTTTCCTTTACACGGATCAGTCGTCCTGGTCCCTTTGCAGAAAAACAGCCACCAAAGCATGATGTTTCCACCCCCATGCTTCACAGTAGGTATGGTGTTCTTTGGATGCAACTCAGCATTCTTTGTCCTCCAAACACGACGAGTTGAGTTTTTACCAAAAAGTTATATTTTGGTTTCATCTGACCATATGACATTCTCCCAATCCTCTTCTGGATCATCCAAATGCACTCTAGCAAACTTCAGACGGGCCTGGACATGTACTGGCTTAAGCAGGGGGACACGTCTGGCACTGCAGGATTTGAGTCCCTGGCGGCGTAGTGTGTTACTGATGGTAGGTTTTGTTACTTTGGTCCCATCTCTCTGCAGGTCATTCACTAGGTCCCCCCGTGTGGTTCTGGGATTTTTGCTCACCGTTCTTGTGATCATTTTGACCCCACGGGGTGAGATCTTGTGTGGAGCCCCAGATCGAGGGAGATTATCAGTGGTCTTGTATGTCTTCCATTTCCTAATAATTGCTCCCACAGTTGATTTCTTCAAACCAAGCTGCTTACCTATTGCAGATTCAGTCTTCCCACAATTTTGTTTCTGGTGTCCTTTGACAGCTCTTTGGTCTTGGCCATAGTGGAGTTTGGAGTGTGACTGTTTGAGGTTGTGGACAGGTGTCTTTTATACTGATAACAAGTTCAAACAGGTGCCATTAATACAGGTAACGAGTGGAGGACAGAGGAGCCTCTTAAAGAAGAAGTTACAGGTCTGTGAGAGCCAGAAATCTTGCTTGTTTGTAGGTGACCAAATACTTATTTTCCACCATAATTTGCAAATAAATTCATAAAAAATCCTACAATGTGATTTTCTGGAGAAAAAAAAATCTAAATTTGTCTGTCATAGTTGACGTGTACCTATGATGACAATTACAGGCCTCTCTCATCTTTTTAAGTGGGAGAACTTGCACAATTGGTGGCTGACTAAATACTTTTTTTCCCCACCGAACATATAGAAGCAAACCGGATGGACATCAGGAAAATGTGTCACGCCCTGGCTCTGGGGACTCTTAAATGTTGGGTGTGTAGTGTCTATGTTTTGTGTTCTATGTGTTTCTTTCTAGATCGTTTATTTCTATGTTGGCCGGGGTGGTTCCCAATTAGAGACAGCTGTGGCTCGTTGTCTCTGATTGGGACCATACTTAGGCAGCCTGTTTTGCACTTGTCATTTGTGGGATCTTGTTCCGTGTAGGTTTGTGTTTATGACCGAGGACTTCACGTTTCGTTTTGTTGTTTTGTTGAATAGTTTAAAGTACTAATTAAAAGATGTACGCATATCACGCTGCGCCTTGGTCCTTTCATTACGACGATCGTGACAAAATGATCGGAGAGGTTGAGAGTAGAAGTAGTTCAGGAGCAAAAAAATAAATAAATATATATATAATAGAATTATTGTAAAATTAACTCTGTCCATAAGGTGTAGATAGTAAGTATAGTAAGTATAGACCAGAAGTAGTGGCCTGGGCATTGTTGTTCACTAATTTACTCCAAGTAGGGAAAGGATGGTGGGGTTGAAAAGTAATAAAGGGGAGTATGTATATACATATATTTAAAAAAAACATGGGGGATTGGAAGTGATGCAGACAATTACATTGATAGAAGATACTGCAATATTAAGCTGAACCATTCCCCCCCCCCCCCCCCCCCCCAAAAAAAAATAATCTCTATTGCTAAATGTATTAATGAATAAATTGGGTACATTTCTTTAAATGGACAATTCTGTGAACTGTCTTGTGCAGGTTTTAAATTGACACAATCCCTGTTAGCAAAGATATCAGCTAGAGACGATGTGCAGGAGCTTGCAGGGATTTGTAGTTTTGCATGATGTCTACTTTGATGCGAATTAGCGTTTGAGAATCTGAGAGTAAATTGAGTCGAATATATTGATAAAAGTCACCTTGTCCGAGAGAGATTTACACGGTTATCAAAACGTCACACCTGGGTAAGCCCTACACGAAACACAGCCCTTATTTTAAATGTTTCTAAAACAGCTAGCCAACAACACAGCTAGCACAATCACATCAAGCTGAAGCTAGAAAGCGACTAGCCGCACGTTTCGTTTTACCTTTTTTCAATTGACATTTCTTGATATATATCCATAAAAATGATGCCAGCTGATTCATGATTTCGACTGGCTGAGAAACGCTGCCCACCTTTCTGTCTCGTCCCGACTCTCGACACGTTTATTACTATGGTACAGCTGGAGATCGAATTTGAACATTGAAACAATGTTGCAAATGTTGGAGCGACAGACAGCAAGTTTTATACAAATATCAGCTGTTGAAAACTAAATGTTAGTCTAAAAGAAATGTGAGATAATGTCTAGGTGCTTTTTATAGTGGAGATCAAGCTGGGCTGATGAGACAGTGGATTGGGCAGTCAGATGGAACAGAGTAAATAGGCATTTTAACCAATCAGCATTCAGGATTAGACTGTTGAGGTTTGGAATAAAAAGCCCACACAATAAATACTCTGCTACGGACTGTTTATTTTGTTCACAAATCAAGAAAAATATATGCAGCATTTCTAAATTAATCTTTTTTTTTTCTTCAAAGAAAGACACTATACAAATAGGGATCTATTCAAACAGTTCAACTGTTTACTTCCATGCTGAAAGAATGGCAGCTTCTGTATTCTGCCATGAAGGAAAACAATACCACACCGAGTCACAATCCAATTAGACTTAATGTTTTTCCTATACAAAAAAATAATGAATACCAAATACATTCCTGAAAAACAGCAGGCAAAGAATTTGACAAAATATTTCATACAGCGATAACAAAAATAATAAAAATATGACTTTAGTCAATAAACAGAATAGATCGAAGGATTTGTACAAATACCACAGAACGACATCAATATTTCAATAACATTAGATACTGTATATTAGATTTCCTTTGTGATGTAGAACATGATGAGAGAGAGAGAGGAGGAATGACTGTAAGACAGACAGTTCAGTTCAGACCAGGGTTGCAAACGTTCCCAAAGTTCCCAGGTTTTCCAGAAATCCCAGGAGGATTCCCGGATTCCCTGCTTCTTCTTTTGCAACCAGACCTACCAGTAGTAACATCTTCAGAGTTAGGGAGGCTACAGCACGTACTCTCTTATACAAAATGTACAAAACATCAGCCTCTAACTAGTTACACCAGAATACTGTCCTTTTTTACAGTAGTATGACAGTAGAAAAACATCATTGTGCCTAGAAGTTGTGTTGAGGAGACGCAAAGGTGACCCGGTGCTGCCCCTCAGTCTCCGCTAGTCATGTGACCTCAGTCATCGATGTCGAATGGTTCTGGAAGACAGAGAAGAAAAAAATGTTTTATTAGATTTTTCTAAGAAACTAAGAATGTAGGTTTATACTGTGGTTGATGTCCAGCAAACGCAAAGCAAGCGAGTGTGGTATGCATATCCCAAACCTGACAAAACCAGTGCTGAGCAAAAATAAGATTCTGGAAGACACCTGCTTTCAATATACTTTGTATCCCTAATATACTCAAGTGTTTCCTTTATTATGGCAGTTACCCATACAGTGGTAAAGCAAATGGACGTGATATTCATGCACATCCTAAACCTGAGAAAACCAGAGCTGAGAAAATATATCCTGACAAAGAAATGAAAGACCCACACAGTAAAGAGAAGGAAGGAAGGAAGGAAGGAAGGAAGGAGGAAAGGAAATGAAAGACCCCCACAGTGAAGAGAAGGAGGAAAGGAAGGAGGAAAGGAAATGAAAGACCCACACAGTGAAGAGAAGGAGAAAAGGAAATGAAAGACCCCCACAGTAAAGAGAAGGAAGGAAGGAAGGAAGGAAGGAAGGAAGGAAGGAAGGAAGGAAGGAAGGAAGGAGGAAAGGAAATGAAAGACCCCCACAGTGAAGAGAAGGAGGAAAGGAAGGAGGAAAGGAAATGAAAGACCCCCACAGTGAAGAGAAGGAAGGAAGGAAGGAAGGAAGGAGGAAAGGAAATGAAAGACACCCACAGTGAAGAGAAGGAGGAAAGGAAATGAAAGACCCCCACATCCCGTGGAACCACACCCTCTACCTATCAAACTTCCCCCTACACTTGACTACCCGTCAGTGACTCATCAATCAGGAGACTAACTGCCCAGTCAGTCAAAGAGCGATGATGTATTTTTTCCTCATGGATCCACCAATCAGTGCATCCATTTCTGTGATTGACAGTTGATCCTGACAGAGAACGGCTGATGTCACAGTCCGGCTTCATAGTGCTAGCTAGCTGTCGTGGCGGACATCACTGTGCTTAAACGTAACTCTTCCTCTCTTACCAGCTCACTCACACAGAGACTGGATCTCGGGACCTATTTTGCAAACAAATGTGACAGTCCCCCTTCACAACATATTAGCCAGCTAGCAATTCGATGGCACGGGTGGAGACAGTTCAAGCTGAGGAGTGAGTTTACAAATCCCTACTGCTGTCTTTCCTGTCTGTCAGTAGGGCTCTCTCTATCCTGTCTGTCAGTAGGGCTGTCTCTATCCTGTCTGTCAGTAGGGCTGTCTCTAGGGCTGTCTCTATCCTGTCTGTCAGTAGGGCTGTCTCTACCCTGTCTGTCAGTAGGGCTGTCTCTATCCTGTCTGTCAGTAGGGCTGTCTCTAGGGCTGTCTCTATCCTGTCTGTCAGTAAGGCTGTCTCTATCCTGTCTGTCAGTAGGGCTGTCTCTATCCTGTCTGTCAGTAGGGCTGTCTCTATCCTGTCTGTCAGTAGGGCTGTCTCTATCCTGTCTGTCAGTAGGGCTGTCTCTAGGGCTGTCTCTATCCTGTCTGTCAGTAGGGCTGTCTCTACCCTGTCTGTCAGTAGGGCTGTCTCTATCCTGTCTGTCAGTAGGGCTGTCTCTACCCTGTCTGTCAGTAGGGCTGTCTCTATCCTGTCTGTCAGTAGGGCTGTCTCTAGGGCTGTCTCTACCCTGTCTGTCAGTAGGGCTGTCTCTACCCTGTCTGTCAGTAGGGCTGTCTCTATCCTGTCTGTCAGTAGGGCTGTCTCTACCCTGTCTGTCAGTAGGGCTGTCTCTATCCTGTCTGTCAGTAGAGCTGTCTCTATCCTGTCTGTCAGTAGGGCTGTCTCTAGGGCTGTCTCTATCCTGTCTGTCAGTAGGGCTGTCTCTACCCTGTCTGTCAGTAGGGCTGTCTCTACCCTGTCTGTCAGTAGGGCTGTCTCTAGGGCTGTCTCTACCCTGTCTGTCAGTAGGGCTCTCTCTATCCTGTCTGTCTCTAGGGCTGTCTCTATCCTGTCTGTCAGTAGGGCTGTCTCTATCCTGTCTGTCAGTAGGGCTGTCTCTATCCTGTCTGTCAGTAGGGCTGTCTCTATCCTGTCTGTCAGTAGGGCTGTCTCTACCCTGTCTGTCAGTAGGGCTGCCTCTACCCTGTCTGTCAGTAGGGCTGTCTCTACCCTGTCTGTCAGTAGGGCTGTCTCTATCCTGTCTGTCAGTAGGGCTGTCTCTATCCTGTCTGTCAGTAGGGCTGTCTCTAGTCTCTACCCTGTCTGTCAGTAGGGCTGTCTCTATCCTGTCTGTCAGTAGGGCTGTCTCTATCCTGTCTGTCAGTAGGGCTGTCTCTATCCTGTCTGTCAGTAGGGCTGTCTCTATCCTGTCTGTCAGTAGGGCTGTCTCTATCCTGTCTGTCAGTAGGGCTGTCTCTACCCTGTCTGTCAGTAGGGCTGTCTCTATCCTGTCTGTCAGTAGGGCTGTCTCTAGGGCTGTCTCTATCCTGTCTGTCAGTAGGGCTGTCTCTACCCTGTCTGTCAGTAGGGCTGTCTCTATCCTGTCTGTCAGTAGGGCTGTCTCTACCCTGTCTGTCAGTAGGGCTGTCTCTATCCTGTCTGTCAGTAGGGCTGTCTCTATCCTGTCTGTCAGTAGGGCTGTCTCTAGGGCTGTCTCTATCCTGTCTGTCAGTAGGGCTGTCTCTACCCTGTCTGTCAGTAGGGCTGTCTCTACCCTGTCTGTCAGTAGGGCTGTCTCTAGGGCTGTCTCTACCCTGTCTGTCAGTAGGGCTCTCTCTATCCTGTCTGTCTCTAGGGCTGTCTCTATCCTGTCTGTCAGTAGGGCTGTCTCTATCCTGTCTGTCAGTAGGGCTGTCTCTATCCTGTCTGTCAGTAGGGCTGTCTCTACCCTGTCTGTCAGTAGGGCTGCCTCTACCCTGTCTGTCAGTAGGGCTGTCTCTACCCTGTCTGTCAGTAGGGCTGTCTCTATCCTGTCTGTCAGTAGGGCTGTCTCTATCCTGTCTGTCAGTAGGGCTGTCTCTATCCTGTCTGTCAGTAGGGCTGTCTCTATCCTGTCTGTCAGTAGGGCTGTCTCTATCCTGTCTGTCAGTAGGGCTGTCTCTATCCTGTCTGTCAGTAGGGCTGTCTCTATCCTGTCTGTCAGTAGGGCTGTCTCTACCCTGTCTGTCAGTAGGGCTGTCTAAACTGTCTGTCAGTAGGGCTGTCTCTACCCTGTCTGTCAGTAGGGCTGTCTCTACCCTGTCTGTCAGTAGGGCTGTCTCTATCCTGTCTGTCAGTAGGGCTGTCTCTATCCTGTCTGTCAGTAGGGCTGTCTCTATCCTGTCTGTCAGTAGGGCTGTCTCTATCCTGTCTGTCAGTAGGGCTGTCTCTGTCCTGTCTGTCAGTAGGGCTGTCTCTATCCTGTCTGTCAGTAGGGCTGTCTCTATCCTGTCTGTCAGTAGGGCTGTCTCTATCCTGTCTGTCAGTAGGGCTGTCTCTACCCTGTCTGTCAGTAGGGCTGTCTCTATCCTGTCTGTCAGTAGGGCTGTCTCTAGGGCTGTCTCTATCCTGTCTGTCAGTAGGGCTGTCTCTACCCTGTCTGTCAGTAGGGCTGTCTCTAGGGCTGTCTCTACCCTGTCTGTCAGTAGGGCTGTCTCTATCCTGTCTGTCAGTAGGGCTGTCTCTATCCTGTCTGTGAGTAGGGCTGTCTCTATCCTGTCTGTCAGTAGGGCTGTATCTATCCTGTCTGTCAGTAGGGCTGTCTCTACCCTGTCTGTCAGTAGGGCTGTCTCTATCCTGTCTGTCAGTAGGGCTGTCTCTAGGGCTGTCTCTATCCTGTCTGTCAGTAGGGCTGTCTCTACCCTGTCTGTCAGTAGGGCTGTCTCTATCCTGTCTGTCAGTAGGGCTGTCTCTACCCTGTCTGTCAGTAGGGCTGTCTCTATCCTGTCTGTCAGTAGGGCTGTCTCTATCCTGTCTGTCAGTAGGGCTGTCTCTAGGGCTGTCTCTATCCTGTCCTGTCAGTAGGGCTGTCTTCTACCCTGTCTGTCAGTAGGGCTGTCTCTACCCTGTCTGTCAGTAGGCTGTCTCTAGGGCTGTCTCTACCCTGTCTGTCAGTAGGGCTCTCTCTATCCTGTCTGTCTCTAGGGCTGTCTCTATCCTGTCTGTCAGTAGGGCTGTCTCTATCCTGTCTGTCAGTAGGGCTGTCTCTATCCTGTCTGTCAGTAGGGCTGTCTCTACCCTGTCTGTCAGTAGGCTGCCTCTACCCTGTCTGTCAGTGGGGGGGGGGGGTCTGTCAGTAGGGCTGTCTCTATCCTGTCTGTCAGTAGGGCTGTCTCTATCCTGTCTGTCAGTAGGGCTGTCTCTATCCTGTCTGTCAGTAGGGCTGTCTCTATCCTGTCTGTCAGTAGGGCTGTCTCTATCCTGTCTGTCAGTAGGGCTGTCTCTATCCTGTCTGTCAGTAGGGCTGTCTCTATCCTGTCTGTCAGTAGGGCTGTCTCTCCTGTCTGTCAGTAGGGCCTGTCTGTCAGTAGGGCTGTCTCTACCCTGTCTGTCAGTAGGGCTGTCCTAACTGTCTGTCAGTAGGGCTTTCCTGTCTCTATCCTGCTGTCTGTCAGTAGGGCTGTCTCTATCCTGTCTGTCAGTAGGGCTGTCTCTATCCTGTCTGTCAGTAGGGCTGTCTCTATCCTGTCTGTCAGTAGGGCTGTCTCTATCCTGTCTGTCAGTAGGGCTGTCTCTATCCTGTCTGTCAGTAGGGCTGTCTCTATCCTGTCTGTCAGTAGGGCTGTCTCTATCCTGTCTGTCAGTAGGGCTGTCTCTATCCTGTCTGTCAGTAGGGCTGTCTCTACCCTGTCTGTCAGTAGGGCTGTCTAAACTGTCTGTCAGTAGGGCTGTCTCTACCCTGTCTGTCAGTAGGGCTGTCCAAACTGTCTGTCAGTAGGGCTGTCTCTAGGGCTCTCTCTATCCTGTCTGTCTCTAGGGCTGTCTCTATCCTGTCTGTCAGTAGGGCTGTCTCTATCCTGTCTGTCAGTAGGGCTGTCTCTATCCTGTCTGTCAGTAGGGCTGTCTCTATCCTGTCTGTCAGTAGGGCTGTCTCTACCCTGTCTGTCAGTAGGGCTGTCTCTATCCTGTCTGTCAGTAGGGCTGTCTCTATCCTGTCTGTCAGTAGGGCTGTCTCTACCCTGTCTGTCAGTAGGGCTGTCTCTACCCTGTCTGTCAGTAGGGCTGTCTCTACCCTGTCTGTCAGTAGGGCTGTCTCTATCCTGTCTGTCAGTAGGGCTGTCTCTATCCTGTCTGTCAGTAGGGCTGTCTCTAGGGCTGTCTCTACCCTGTCTGTCAGTAGGGCTGTCTCTATCCTGTCTGTCAGTAGGGCTGTCTCTAGGGCTGTCTATCCTGTCTGTCAGTAGGGCTGTCTCTATCCTGTCTGTCAGTAGGGCTGTCTCTACCCTGTCATCAACATCCCTACTGCCTCTGATCTGGCGGACTCACTAAACACAAATGCTTCTTTGTAAATTATGTCTGAGTGTTGGAGTGTGCCCCCGGCTATCCATAAATAAATAAATAAAAAGAAAATTGTGCCGTCTGGTTTGCTTAAGATAAGGAATTTGAAATTATTCAAACTTTTACTTTTGATACTTAAGTATATTTTAGCAATTACATTTACTTTTGATACTTAATTATATTTAAAACCAAATACTCAGACTTTTACACAAGTAGTATTTTATTGGGTGACTTTCACTTAAGTCATTTTCTATTGAGGTATCTTTACTTTTACTCAAGTATGATAATTGTGTACTTTTTCCACCACTGGTCTCCATCTAATTCCCTACTGCAGAAAATGTCAAAACGACCCAGCCTTTCCTCAGACTGACCCTAGTGACTAGCTAGCTCAGGGATGTCAATCGTACAGTAGCTGAATAGTAAAGTAGGTGATGGCCTCAGTACAGTAGCTGAATAGTAAAGTAGGTGATGCCCTCAGTACAGTAGCTGAATAGTAATAGTAAAGTAGGTGATGACCTCAGTACAGTAGCTGAATAGTAAAGCAGGTGATGGCCTCAGTACAGTAGCTGAATAGTAAAGCAGGTGATGACCTCAGTACAGTAGCTGAATAGTAAAGCAGGTGATGGCCTCAGTACAGTAGCTGAATAGTAAAGTAGGTGATGACCTCAGTACAGTAGCTGAATAGTAATAGTAAAGCAGGTGATGACCTCAGTACAGTAGCTGAATAGTAATAGTAAAGTAGGTGATGGCCTCAGTACAGTAGCTGAATAGTAAAGTAGGTGATGGCCTCAGTACAGTAGCTGAATAGTAATAGTAAAGCAGGTGATGACCTCAGTACAGTAGCTGAATAGTAAAGTAGGTGATGGCCTCAGTACAGTAGCTGAATAGTAAAGTAGGTGATGGCCTCAGTACAGTAGCTGAATAGTAATAGTAAAGTAGCTGAATAGTAAAGCAGGTGATGACCTCAGTACAGTAGCTGAATAGTAAAGTAGGTGATGACCTCAGTACAGTAGCTGAATAGTAAAGTAGGTGATGGCCTCAGTACAGTAGCTGAATAGTAAAGTAGGTGATGGCCTCAGTACAGTAGCTGAATAGTAAAGTAGGTGATGGCCTCAGTACAGTAGCTGAATAGTAAAGTAGGTGATGGCCTCAGTACAGTAGCTGAATAGTAAAGTAGGTGATGACCTCAGTACAGTAGCTGAATAGTAAAGTAGGTGATGGCCTCAGTACAGTAGCTGAATAGTAAAGTAGGTGATGGCCTCAGTACAGTAGCTGAATAGTAATAGTAAAGTAGGTGATGACCTCAGTACAGTAGCTGAATAGTAAAGTAGGTGATGACCTCAGTACAGTAGCTGAATAGTAAAGCAGGTGATGACCTCAGTACAGTAGCTGAATAGTAATAGTAAAGTAGGTGATGACCTCAGTACAGTAGCTGATTAGTAATAGTAAAGTAGGTGATGACCTCAGTACAGTAGCTGAATAGTAATAGTAAAGTAGGTGATGGCCTCAGTACAGTAGCTGAATAGTAATAGTAAAGTAGGTGATGACCTCAGTACAGTAGCTGAATAGTAATAGTAAAGTAGGTGATGACCTCAGTACAGTAGCTGAATAGTAATAGTAAAGTAGGTGATGGCCTCAGTATAGTAGCTGAATAGTAATAGTAAAGTAGGTGATGGCCTCAGTACAGTAGCTGAATAGTAAAGTAGGTGATGACCTCAGTACAGTAGCTGAATAGTAAAAGTAAAGTAGGTGATGGCCTCAGTACAGTAGCTGAATAGTAATAGTAAAGTAGGTGATGGCCTCAGTACAGTAGCTGAATAGTAAAGTAGGTGATGACCTCAGTACAGTAGCTGAATAGTAATAGTAAAGTAGGTGATGGCCTCAGTACAGTAGCTGAATAGTAAAGTAGGTGATGGCCTCAGTACAGTAGCTGAATAGTAATAGTAAGTAGGTGCTGCCTCAGTACAGTAGCTGAATAGTAAAGTAGGTGATGACCTCAGTACAGTAGCTGAATAGTAAAGTAGGTGATGGCCTCAGTACAGTAGCTGAATAGTAAAGTAGGTGATGGCCTCAGTACAGTAGCTGAATAGTAAAGTAGGTGATGGCCTCAGTACAGTAGCTGAATAGTAAAGTAGGTGATGACCTCAGTACAGTAGCTGAATAGTAATAGTAAAGTAGGTGATGGCCTCAGTACAGTAGCTGAAATAGTATAGTAAAGTAGGTGATGACCTCAGTACAGTAGCTGAATAGTAAAGTAGGTGATGACCTCAGTACAGTAGCTGAATAGTATTAGTAAAGTAGGGTGCTGGCCTCAGTACAGTAGCTGATAGTAAAGTAGGTGATGACCTCAGTTCAGTAGCTGAATAGTAATGTAGGTGATGGCCTCAGTACAGGTAGCTGAAGTAGTAAAGTAGGTGATGGCCCTCAGTACAGTAGCTGAATAGTAAATGTAGGTGATTGCTCAGTACAGTAGCTGAATAGTAAAGTAGGTGATGACCTCAGTACAGTAGCTGAATAGTAATAGTAAAGTAGGTGATGGCCTCAGTACAGTAGCTGAATAGTAAAGTAGGTGATGGCCTCAGTACAGTAGCTGAATAGTAAAGTAGGTGATGGCCTCAGTACAGTAGCTGAATAGTAAAGTAGGTGATGACCTCAGTACAGTAGCTGAATAGTAATAGTAAAGTAGGTGATGGCCTCAGTACAGTAGCTGAATAGTAAAAGTAGGTGATGGCCTCAGTACAGTAGCTGAATAGTAAAGTAGGTGATGGCCTCAGTACAGTAGCTGAATAGTAAAGTAGGTGATGACCTCAGTACAGTAGCTGAATAGTAATAGTAAAGTAGGTGATGGCCTCAGTACAGTAGCTGAATAGTAAAGTAGGTGATGGACCTCAGTACAGTAGCTGAATAGTAAAGTTAGGTGATGACCTCAGTACAGTAGCTGAATAGTAATAGTAAAGTAGGTGATGGCCTCAGTACAGTAGCTGAATAGTAAAAGTAGGTGGATGGCCTCAGTACAGTAGCTGAATAGTAATAGTAAAGTAGGTGATGGCCTCAGTACAGTAGCTGAATAGTAAAGTAGGTGATGACCTCAGTACAGTAGCTGAATAGTAATAGTAAAGTAGGTGCTGCCTCAGTACAGTAGACTGAATAGTAAAGTAGGTGATGACCTTCAGTACAGTAGCTGAATAGTAAAGTAGGTGATGGCCTCAGTACAGTAGCTGAATAGTAAAGTAGGTGATGACCTCAGTACAGTAGCTGAATGTAGTAAAGCAGGTGATGGCCTCAGTACAGTAGCTGAATAGTAAAGTAGCGTGGATGGGCCTCAGTACATAGCTGAAATACGTAAGTAGGTGATGACCTCAGTACAGTAATAATAGTAAAGTAGGTGGATGGCCTCTGTAACAGTAGCTGAATAGTAATAGTAAAGTAGGTGATGACCTCAGTACAGTAAGCTGAATAGTAAAGTAGGTGATTGACCTCAGTACAGTAGCTGAATAGTAATAGTTAAAGTAGGTGATGGCCTCAGTACAGTAGCTGAATAGTAAAGTAGGTGATGGACCTCAGTACAGTAGCTGAATGAATAGTAAAGTAGGTGATGGACCTCAGTACAGTAGCTGAATAGTAAAGTAGGTGATGGCCTCAGTACAGTAGCTGAATAGTAAAGTAGGTGATGGCCTCAGTACAGTAGCTGAATAGTAAAGTAGGTGATGACCTCAGTACAGTAGCTGAATAGTAATAGTAAAGTAGGTGATGGCCTCAGTACAGTAGCTGAATAGTAATAGTAAAGTAGGTGATGACCTCAGTACAGTAGCTGAATAGTAAAGTAGGTGATGACCTCAGTACAGTAGCTGAATAGTAATAGTAAAGTAGGTGATGGCCTCAGTACAGTAGCTGAATAGTAAAGTAGGTGATGACCTCAGTACAGTAGCTGAATAGTAATAGTAAAGTAGGTGATGGCCTCAGTACAGTAGCTGAATAGTAATAGTAAAGTAGGTGATGACCTCGGTACAGTAGCTGAATAGTAAAGTAGGTGATGGCCTCAGTACAGTAGCTGAATAGTAAAGCAGGTGATGGCCTCAGTACAGTAGCTGAATAGTAAAGTAGGTGATGGCCTCAGTACAGTAGCTGAATAGTAATAGTAAAGTAGGTGATGACCTCAGTACAGTAGCTGAATAGTAAAGTAGGTGATGACCTCAGTACAGTAGCTGAATAGTAAAGCAGGTGATGACCTCAGTACAGTAGCTGAATAGTAATAGTAAAGTAGTGATGACCTCAGTACAGTAGCTGAATAGTAATAGTAAAGTAGGTGATGACCTCAGTACAGTAGCTGAATAGTAATAGTAAAGTAGGTGATGGCCTCAGTACAGTAGCTGAATAGTAATAGTAAAGTAGGTGATGACCTCAGTACAGTAGCTGAATAGTAATAGTAAAGTAGGTGATGACCTCAGTACAGTAGCTGAATAGTAATAGTAAAGTAGGTGATGGCCTCAGTACAGTAGCTGAATAGTAATAGTAAAGTAGGTGATGGCCTCAGTACAGTAGCTGAATAGTAAAGTAGGTGATGACCTCAGTACAGTAGCTGAATAGTAATAGTAAAGTAGCTGAATAGTAATAGTAAAGTAGGTGATGACCTCAGTACAGTAGCTGAATAGTAAAGTAGGTGATGACCTCAGTACAGTAGCTGAATAGTAATAGTAAAGTAGGTGATGGCCTCAGTACAGTAGCTGAATAGTAAAGTAGGTGATGGCCTCAGTACAGTAGCTGAATAGTAAAGTAGGTGATGGCCTCAGTACAGTAGCTGAATAGTAAAGTAGGTGATGACCTCAGTACAGTAGCTGAATAGTAATAGTAAAGTAGGTGATGGCCTCAGTACAGTAGCTGAATAGTAAAGTAGGTGATGGCCTCAGTACAGTAGCTGAATAGTAAAGTAGGTGATGGCCTCAGTACAGTAGCTGAATAGTAAAGTAGGTGATGACCTCAGTACAGTAGCTGAATAGTAATAGTAAAGTAGGTGATGGCCTCAGTACAGTAGCTGAATAGTAAAGCAGGTGATGACCTCAGTACAGTAGATGAATAGTAAAGCAGGTGATGACCTCAGTACAGTAGCTGAATAGTAATAGTAAAGTAGGTGATGGCCTCAGTACAGTAGCTGAATAGTAAAGTAGGTGATGGCCTCAGTACAGTAGCTGAATAGTAATAGTAAAGTAGGTGATGGCCTCAGTACAGTAGCTGAATAGTAAAGTAGGTGATGACCTCAGTACAGTAGCTGAATAGTAATAGTAAAGTAGGTGATGGCCTCAGTACAGTAGCTGAATAGTAAAGTAGGTGATGACCTCAGTACAGTAGCTGAATAGTAAAGTAGGTGATGGCCTCAGTACAGTAGCTGAATAGTAAAGTAGGTGATGACCTCAGTACAGTAGCTGAATAGTAATAGTAAAGCAGGTGATGACCTCAGTACAGTAGCTGAATAGTAATAGTAAAGTAGGTGATGACCTCAGTACAATAGCTGAATAGTAAAGTAGGTGATGACCTCAGTACAGTAGCTGAATAGTAATAGTAAAGTAGGTGATGGCCTCAGTACAGTAGCTGAATAGTAATAGTAAAGTAGGTGATGGCCTCAGTACAGTAGCTGAATAGTAATAGTAAAGTAGGTGATGACCTCAGTACAGTAGCTGAATAGTAATAGTAAAGTAGGTGATGGCCTCAGTACAGTAGCTGAATAGTAAAGTAGGTGATGACCTCAGTACAGTAGCTGAATAGTAATAGTAAAGTAGGTGATGGCCTCAGTACAGTAGCTGAATAGTAAAGTAGGTGATGGCCTCAGTACAGTAGCTGAATAGTAATAGTAAAGTAGGTGATGGCCTCAGTACAGTAGCTGAATAGTAAAGTAGGTGATGACCTCAGTACAGTAGCTGAATAGTAAAGTAGGTGATGACCTCAGTACAGTAGCTGAATAGTAATAGTAAAGCAGGTGATGGCCTCAGTACAGTAGCTGAATAGTAAAGCAGGTGATGGCCTCAGTACAGTAGCTGAATAGTAATAGTAAAGTAGGTGATGGCCTCAGTACAGTAGCTGAATAGTAAAGTAGGTGATGACCTCAGTACAGTAGCTGAATAGTAATAGTAAAGCAGGTGATGACCTCAGTACAGTAGCTGAATAGTAATAGTAAAGTAGGTGATGACCTCAGTACAGTAGCTGAATAGTAAAGCAGGTGATGGCCTCAGTACAGTAGCTGAATAGTAATAGTAAAGTAGGTGATGGCCTCAGTACAGTAGCTGAATAGTAAAGTAGGTGATGACCTCAGTACAGTAGCTGAATAGTAATAGTAAAGCAGGTGATGACCTCAGTACAGTAGCTGAATAGTAATAGTAAAGTAGGTGATGACCTCAGTACAATAGCTGAATAGTAAAGTAGGTGATGACCTCAGTACAGTAGCTGAATAGTAATAGTAAAGTAGCTGAATAGTAATAGTAAAGTAGGTGATGGCCTCAGTACAGTAGCTGAATAGTAATAGTAAAGTAGGTGATGACCTCAGTACAGTAGCTGAATAGTAATAGTAAAGTAGGTGATGGCCTCAGTACAGTAGCTGAATAGTAAAGTAGGTGATGACCTCAGTACAGTAGCTGAATAGTAATAGTAAAGTAGGTGATGGCCTCAGTACAGTAGCTGAATAGTAAAGTAGGTGATGGCCTCAGTACAGTAGCTGAATAGTAATAGTAAAGTAGGTGATGGCCTCAGTACAGTAGCTGAATAGTAAAGTAGGTGATGACCTCAGTACAGTAGCTGAATAGTAAAGTAGGTGATGACCTCAGTACAGTAGCTGAATAGTAATAGTAAAGCAGGTGATGGCCTCAGTACAGTAGCTGAATAGTAAAGCAGGTGATGGCCTCAGTACAGTAGCTGAATAGTAATAGTAAAGTAGGTGATGACCTCAGTACAGTAGCTGAATAGTAAAGTAGGTGATGACCTCAGTACAGTAGCTGAATAGTAATAGTAAAGTAGGTGATGACCTCAGTACAGTAGCTGAATAGTAATAGTAAAGTAGGTGATGACCTCAGTACAGTAGCTGAATAGTAAAGCAGGTGATGGCCTCAGTACAGTAGCTGAATAGTAAAGCAGGTGATGGCCTCAGTACAGTAGCTGAATAGTAAAGTAGGTGATGGCCTCAGTACAGTAGCTGAATAGTAAAGCAGGTGATGCCTCAGTACAGTAGCTATGAATAGTAAAGTAGGTGATGACCTCAGTACAGTAGCTGAATAGTAATAGTAAAGTAGGTGATAGCCTCAGTACAGTAGCTGAATAGTAAAGTAGGTGATGGCCTCAGTACAGTAGCTGAATAGTAATAGTAAAGTAGCTGAATAGTAAAGTAGGTGATGGCCTCAGTACAGTAGCTGAATAGTAAAGTAGGTGATGGCCTCAGTACAGTAGCTGAATAGTAATAGTAAAGTAGGTGATGGCCTCAGTACAGTAGCTGAATAGTAAAGTAGGTGATGACCTCAGTACAGTAGCTGAATAGTAATAGTAAAGTAGGTGATGGCCTCAGTACAGTAGCTGAATAGTAAAGTAGGTGATGGACCTCAGTACAGTAGCTGAATAGTAAAGTAGGGTGATGACCTCAGTACAGTAGCTGAATAGTAATAGTAAAGTAGGTGATGGCCTCAGTACAGTAGCTGAATAGTAAAGCAGGTGATGGCCTCAGTACAGTAGCTGAATAGTAAAGCAGGGTGATGGCCTCAGTACAGTAGCTGAATAGTAAAGAGGTGATGACCTCAGTACAGTAGCTGAATAGTAATAGTAAAGCAGGTGATGGCCTCAGTACAGTAGCTGAATAGTAATAGTAGGGTGATGGCCTCAGTACAGTAGCTGAATAGTAAAAGTAGGTGATGGCCTCAGTACAGTAGCTGAATAGTAATAGTAAAGTAGGTGATGGCCTCAGTACAGTAGCTGAATAGTAAAGTAGGTGATGACCTCAGTACAGTAGCTGAATAGTAATAGTAAAGTAGGTGATGACCTCAGTACAGTAGCTGAATAGTAATAGTAAAGTAGGTGATGGCCTCAGTACAGTAGCTGAATAGTAAAGTAGGTGATGACCTCAGTACAGTAGCTGAATAGTAATAGTAAAGTAGCTGAATAGTAATAGTAAAGTAGGTGATGACCTCAGTACAGTAGCTGAATAGTAATAGTAAAGTAGGTGATGACCTCAGTACAGTAGCTGAATAGTAATAGTAAAGTAGGTGATGGCCTCAGTACAGTAGCTGAATAGTAAAGTAGGTGATGACCTCAGTACAGTAGCTGAATAGTAATAGTAAAGTAGGTGATGGCCTCAGTACAGTAGCTGAATAGTAAAGTAGGTGATGGCCTCAGTACAGTAGCTGAATAGTAATAGTAAAGTAGGTGATGGCCTCAGTACAGTAGCTGAATAGTAAAGTAGGTGATGACCTCAGTACAGTAGCTGAATAGTAAAGTAGGTGATGACCTCAGTACAGTAGCTGAATAGTAATAGTAAAGCAGGTGATGAGCCTCAGTACAGTAGCTGAATAGTTAAAGTAGTGGTGATAGGGACCTCAGTACTGAGATAGTAATAGTAAAGTAGGTGATGACCTCAGTACAGTAGCTGAATAGTAAAGCTAGGTGATGGCCTCAGTACAGTAGCTGAATAGTAATAGTAAAGTAGGTGATGGCCTCAGTACAGTAGCTGAATAGTAATAGTAAAGTAGGTGATGACCTCAGTAGCAGTAGCTGAATAGTAAAGTAGGTTGATGGCCTCAGTACAGTAGCTGAATAGTAATAGTAAAGTAGGTGATGGACCTCAGTACAGTAGCTGAATAGTAATAGTTAAGTAGGTGATGGCCCTCAGTACAGTAGCTGAATAGTAATAGTAAAGTAGGTGATTGACCTCAGTACAGTAGCTGAATAGTAAAGCAGGTGATGGCCTCAGTACAGTAGCTGAATAGTAATAGTAAAGTAGGTGATGGCCTCAGTACAGTAGCTGAATAGTAAAGTAGGTAGGTGATGGCCTCAGTACAGTAGCTGAATAGTAAAGTAGGTGATGGCCTCAAGTACAGTAGCTGAATATTAAAGTAGGTGATGACCTCAGTACAGTAGCTGAATAGTAATAGTAAAGCAGGTGATAGCCTCAGTACAGTAGCTGAATAGTAATATAAAGCAGGTGATGACCTCAGTACAGTAGCTTGAATAGTAAAGTAGGTGATGGCCTCAGTACAGTAGCTGAATAGTAATAGTAAAGTAGGTGATGGCCTCAGTACAGTAGCTGAATAGTAATAGTAAAGTAGGTGATGACCTCAGTACAGTAGCTGAATAGTAATAGTAAAGTAGGTGATGGACCTCAGTACAGTAGCTGAATAGTAAAGCTAGGTGATAGGCCTCAGTACAGTAGCTGAATAGTAAAAGTAGGTGATGAGGCCTCAGTACATAGCTGAACTGAAGAGTAAAGTCAGGTGATGGACCTCAGTACAGTAGATGAAATTATGTAAAGCAGGTGAATGAACTCAGTACAGTAGCATGAAGTATTAGTAAGCTAGGGTGATGGCCTCAGTACAGTAGCTGAATAGTAAGTAGGTGATGGCCTCAGTACAGTAGCTGGAATAGTAATTGTATATGCTAGGTGATGGACCTCAGTACAAGTAGATGAATAGTAAACGTCGGTGATGGCCTCAGTACAGTAGCTGAATAATGTAGGTGATGGCTAGTAAAGTAGGTGAAGTAGGTGTGCCTCAGTACAGTAGCTGGAATAGTAATAGTAAAGCAGGTGATGACCCTCAGTACAGTAGCAGAATAGTAATAGTAAAGTAGGTGATGGCCTCAGTCACAGTAGCTGAATAGTAAAGTAGGTGATGACCTCAGCTACAGTAGCTTAATAGTAATAGTAAAGTAGGTGATGCCTCAGTACAGTAGCTGAATAGTAATAGTAAAGTAGGTGATGGCCTCAGTACAGTAGCTGAATAGTAATAGTAAAGTAGGTGATGGCCTCAGTACAGTAGCGAATGAGTAATAGTAAAGTAGGTGATGACGCTCGAGTACAGTAGCTGAATATAATAGTAAAGTAGGGTGCATGGCCTCATACAGTAGCTGAATAGTAATAGTAAAGTAGGTGATGCCTCAGTACAGTAGCTGAATAGGTAAAGTAGGTGATGACCTCGAGTACAGTAGCTGAATAGTAAAGTAGGGTGATGGCCTCAGTACAGTAGCTGAATAGTAAAGTAGGTGATGGACCTCAGTACAGTAGCTGAATAGTATAGTAAGTAGGTGATGGCCTCAGTACAGTAGCTGATAGTAAAGTAAAGGAAGGTGATGGACCTCAGACAGTAGCTGAATAGTAATAGTAATAGTAGGTGATGACCTCAGTACAGTAGCTGAATAGTAATAGTAAAGTAGGTGATGTCCTCAGTACAGTAGCTGAATAGTAATGTAAAGTAGGTGATGGCCTCAGTACAGTAGCTGAATAGTAAAGCAGGTGATGACCTCAGTACAGTAGCTGAATAGTAAAGTAGGTGATGGCCTCAGTACAGTAGCTGAATAGTAAAGTAGGTGATGGCCTCAGTACAGTAGCTGAATAGTAATAGTAGGTGATGGACCTCAGTACAGTAGCTGAATAGTAAAGTAGGTGATGACCTCAGTACAGTACTGATAGTAATAGTAAAGTAGGTGATGGCCTCAGTACAGTAGCTGAATAGTAATAGTAAAGTAGGTGATGACCTCAGTACAGTAGCTGAATAGTAAAGTAGGTGATGGCCTCAGTACAGTAGCTGAATATAATAGTAAAGTAGGTGATGGCCTCAGTACAGTAGCTGAATAGTAAAGTAGGTGATGACCTCAGTACAGTAGCTGAATAGTAATATAGTAAAGTAGGTGATGACCTCAGTACAGTAGCTGAATAGTAATAGTAAAGTAGGTGATGACCTCAGTACAGTAGCTGAATAGTAAAGTAGGTGATGGCCTCAGTACAGTAGCTGAATAGTTAAAGTAGGTGATGACCTCAGTACAGTAGCTGAATGAATAGTAAAGTAGGTGATGGCCTCAGTACAGTAGCTGAATAGTAATAGTAAAGTAGGTGATGACCTCAGTACAGTAGCTGAATAGTAAAGTAGGTGATGGACCTCAGTACAGTAGCTGAATAGTAAAGCAGGTGATGGACCTCAGTACAGTAGCTGAATAGTAATAGTAAAGTAGGTGATGGCCTCAGTACAGTAGCTGAATAGTAATATAAAGTAGGTGATGGCCTCAGTACAGTAGCTGAATAGTAAAAGTAGGTGATGGCCTCAGTACAGTAGCTGAATAGTAATAGTAAAGTAGGTGATGGACCTCAGTACAGTAGCTGAATGAATAGTAAAGTAGGTGATGACCTCAGTACAGTAGCTGAATAGTAATAGTAAAGTAGGTGATGCCTCAGTACCAGTAGCTGAATAGTAATAGTAAAGTAGGTGATGGCCTCAGTACAGTAGCTGAATGAATAGTAAAGTAGGTGATGACCTCAGTACAGTAGCTGAATAGTAATAGTAGTAAGTAGCTGATAGTAATAGTAAAGTAGGTGATGGACCTCAGTTACAGTAGCTGAATAGTAAAGTAGGTGATGGACCTCAGTACAGTAGCTGAATAGTATAGTAAAGTAGGTGATGGCCTCAGTACAGTAGCTGAATAGTAATAGTAAAGTAGGTGATGGCCTCAGTACAGTTAGCTGAATGTAATAGTAAAGTAGGTGATGGCCCTCAGTACAGTAGCTGAATAGTAATAGTAAAGTAGGTGATGACCTCAGTACAGTAGCTGAATAGTAATAGTAAAGTAGGTGATGGCCTCAGTTACAGTAGCTGAATAGTAGAAGAAGGTGATGGCCTCAGTACAGTAGCTGAATAGTAAAGTAGGTGATGGACTCTCAGTACAGTAGCTGAATAGTAAGAGTAGGGTGATGGACCTCAGTACAGTAGCTGAATAGTATAGTAAGTAGGTGATGGCCTCAGTACAGTAGCTGAATAAGTAAAGTAGGTGATGACCTCAGTACAGTAGCTGAATAGTAAAGTATGGTGATGACCTCAGTACAGTAGCTGAATAGTAATAGTAAAGTAGGTGATGGACCTCAGTACAGTAGCTGAATATAGTAAAGTAGGTGATGACCTCAGTACAGTAGCTGAATAGTAATAGTAAAGTAGGTGATGGCCTCAGTACAGTAGCTGAATAGTAAAGTCAAGGTGATGGCCTCAGTACAGTAGCTGAATAGTAAAGCAGGTGATGGCCTCAGTACAGTAGCTGAATAGTAAAGCATGGTGATGACCTCAGTACAGTAGATGAATAGTAAAGCAGGTGATGGCCTCCAGTACAGTAGCTGAATAGTATAGTAAGTAGGTGATGGCCTCAGTACAGTAGCTGAATAGTAATAGTAAAGTAGGTGATGACCTCAGTACAGTAGCTGAATAGTAATAGTAAAGTAGGGTGATGACCTCAGTACAGTAGCTGAATAGTAAAGTAGGTGAAGGACCTCAGTACAGTAGCTGAATAGTAAAGTAGGTGATGCCTCAGTACAGTAGCTGAATAGTAATAGTAAGTAGGTGATGACCTCAGTACAGTAGATGAATAGTAATAGCAGTTAGGTGATTGGCCTCAGTACAGTAGCTGAATAGTAATAGTATACGTAGGTGATGGCCTCAGTAAAGTAGCTGAATAGTAATAGATAGGTGATGGCCTCAGTACAGTTAGCTGAATAGTATAGTAGTGGTGATGGCCTCAGTACAGTAGCTGAAAAGTAAAGTAGGTGATGACCTTCCAGTACAGTAGGCTTGATAGTAATAGGAAAGCTAGGTGGATGGCCTCAGTACAGGTAGCTGATTGTAAAGTAGCAGGTGATGACCTCAGTACAGTAGCTGAATAGTAATAGTAGTTGTGATCGACCTCAGTACAGTTGTATAGTATAGTAAAGTAGGTGATGGACTCAGTACAGTAGCTGAATAGTATAGCAGGAGGTGATGGCCTCAGTACAGGTAGCTGAATAGTAATAGTAAAGTAGGTGATGGACCTCAGTTACAGTAGCTGAATAGTAATAGTAAGAGTAGTTGATGGCCTCTAGTACAGTAGCTGAATAGTAGAAGTAGGTGAGTGACCTCAGTAAAGTAGCTGAATGAGTAAAGCAGGTGATGGCCTCAGTACAGTAGCTGATATAGTAAAGGCGAGCGTGATGGCCTCAGTACAGTAGCTTGAATAGTAAAGTAGGTGATGGCCTCAGTACAGTAGCTGAATAGTAATAGTTAAAGTAGGTGATGGACCTCAGTACAGTAGCTGAATAGTAAAGCAGGTGATGGCCTCAGTTACAGTAGCTGAATCAGTAATAGTAAAAGTAGGTGATGACCTCAGTACAGTAGCTGAATAGTAATAGTAAAGTAGGTATTGGACCCTCAGTACAGTAGCTGAATAGTAAAGCAGGTGATGCCTCAGTACAGTAGCTGAATGGTAATAGTAAAGTAGGTGATGGCCTCAGTACAGTAGCTGAATAGTAAAGTAGGTGATGACTTCAGTACAGGTAGCTGACATAGTAATAGTAAAGTAGGTGATGACCTCAGTACAGTAGCTGAATAGTAAAGTAGTTTGCCTCAGTACGTACTGGTGTAAAGTAGGCCTCAGTACAGTAGCTGAATAGTTAAAGTAGGTGATGCTCTCAGTATCAGTAGGGGGCCTGTATAGAATAAAGTAGTGTATGACCTCAGTACAGTAGCTGAATAGTAATAGTAAAGTAGGTGATGCCTCTGTACAGTAGCTGAATTGTAATAGTAAAGTAGGTGATGGCCTCAGTACAGTAGCTGAATAGTAATAGTAAAGTAGGTGATGACCTCAGTACAGTAGGTGAATAGTAATAGTAATGTAGGTGATGGCTCAGTACGTAGCTGAATAGTAAAGTAGGTGATGACCTCAGTACAGTAGCTGAATAGTAATAGTAAAGTAGGTGATGGCCTCAGTACAGTAGCTGAATAGTAAAGTAGGTGATGGCCTCAGTACAGTAGCTGAATAGTAATAGTAAAGTAGGTGATGGACCTCAGTACAGTAGCTGAATAGTAAAGCAGGTGATGACCTCAGTACAGTAGCTGAATAGTAAAGTAGGTGATGACCTCAGTACAGTAGCTGAATAGTAATTGTAAAGCAGGTGATGGCCTCAGTACAGTAGCTGAATAGTAAAGTAGGTGATGGCCTCAGTACAGTAGCTGAATAGTAATAGTAAAGCAGGTGATGACCTCAGTACAGTAGCTGAATAGTAAAGTAGGTGATGACCCTCAGTACAGTAGCTGAATAGTAATAGTAAGCAGGTGATGAACCTCAGTACAGTAGCTGAATAGTAATAGTAAAGTAGGTGATGACCTCAGTACAGTAGCTGAATAGTAAAGCAGGTGATGGCCTCAGTACAGTAGCTGAATAGTAAAGCAGGTGATGGCCTCAGTACAGTAGCTGAATAGTAAAGTAGGTGATGGCCTCAGTACAGTAGCTGAATAGTAAAGCAGGTGATGACGTCAGTACAGTATATGAATAGTAAAGCAGGTGATGACCTCAGTACAGTAGCTGAATAGTAATAGTAAAGTAGGTGATAGCCTCAGTACAGTAGCTGAATAGTAAAGTAGGTGATGGCCTCAGTACAGTAGCTGAATAGTAATAGTAAAGTAGCTGAATAGTAAAGTAGGTGATGACCTCAGTACAGTAGCTGAATAGTAATAGTAAAGTAGGTGATGTTATCAGTACAGCAGCTGAATAGTAAAGTAGGTGATGACCTCAGTACAGTAGCTGAATAGTAAAGTAGGTGATGACCTCAGTACAGTAGCTGAATAGTAATAGTAAAGTAGGTGATGACCTCAGTACAGTAGCTGAATAGTAATAGTAAAGTAGGTGATGGCCTCAGTACAGTAGCTGAATAGTAATAGTAAAGTAGGTGATGACCTCAGTACAGTAGCTGAATAGTAATAGTAAAGTAGGTGATGGCCTCAGTACAGTAGCTGAATAGTAATAGTAAAGTAGATGGCCTCAGTACAGTAGCTGAATAGTAAAGTAGGTGATGACCTCAGTACAGTAGCTGAATAGTAAAGTAGGTGATGACCTCAGTACAGTAGCTGAATAGTAATAGTAAAGCAGGTGATGACCTCAGTACAGTAGCTGAATAGTAAAGTAGGTGATGGCCTCAGTACAGTAGCTGAATAGTAATAGTAAAGTAGTTGATGACCTCAGTACAGTAGCTGAATAGTAAAGTAGGTGATGACCTCAGTACAGTAGCTGAATAGTAATAGTAAAGTAGGTGATGACCTCAGTACAGTAGCTGAATAGTAATAGTAAAGTAGGTGATGGCCTCAGTACAGTAGCTGAATAGTAAAGCAGGTGATGGCCTCAGTACAGTAGCTGAATAGTAAAGTAGGTGATGGCCTCAGTACAGTAGCTGAATAGTAAAGCAGGTGATGACCTCAGTACAGTAGATGAATAGTAAAGCAGGTGATGGCCTCAGTACAGTAGCTGAATAGTAATAGTAAAGTAGGTGATGGCCTCAGTACAGTAGCTGAATAGTAATAGTAAAGTAGGTGATGACCTCAGTACAGTAGCTGAATAGTAATAGTAAAGTAGGTGATGGCCTCAGTACAGTAGCTGAATAGTAAAGTAGGTGATGACCTCAGTACAGTAGCTGAATAGTAATAGTAAAGTAGGTGATGGCCTCAGTACAGTAGCTGAATAGTAATAGTAAAGTAGGTGATGACCTCAGTACAGTAGCTGAATAGTAATAGTAAAGTAGGTGATGGCCTCAGTACAGTAGCTGAATAGTAATAGTAAAGTAGGTGATGACCTCAGTACAGTAGCTGAATAGTAAAGCAGGTGATGGCCTCAGTACAGTAGCTGAATAGTAAAGTAGGTGATGGCCTCAGTACAGTAGCTGAATAGTAAAGCAGGTGATGACCTCAGTACAGTAGATGAATAGTAAAGCAGGTGATGGCCTCAGTACAGTAGCTGAATAGTAATAGTAAAGTAGGTGATGACCTCAGTACAGTAGCTGAATAGTAATAGTAAAGTAGGTGATGACCTCAGTACAGTAGCTGAATAGTAATAGTAAAGTAGGTGATGGCCTCAGTACAGTAGCTGAATAGTAAAGTAGGTGATGACCTCAGTACAGTAGCTGAATAGTAATAGTAAAGTAGGTGATGGCCTCAGTACAGTAGCTGAAAAGTAATAGTAAAGTAGGTGATGACCTCAGTACAGTAGCTGAATAGTAATAGTAAAGTAGGTGATGGCCTCAGTACAGTAGCTGAATAGTAATAGTAAAGTAGGTGATGACCTCAGTACAGTAGCTGAATAGTAATAGTAAAGTAGGTGATGGCCTCAGTACAGTAGCTGAATAGTAATAGTAAAGTAGGTGATGGCCTCAGTACAGTAGCTGAATAGTAAAGTAGGTGATGACCTCAGTACAGTAGCTGAATAGTAAAGTAGGTGATGACCTCAGTACAGTAGCTGAATAGTAATAGTAAAGCAGGTGATGACCTCAGTACAGTAGCTGAATAGTAAAGTAGGTGATGACCTCAGTACAGTAGCTGAATAGTAAAGTAGGTGATGACCTCAGTACAGTAGATGAATAGTAAAGTAGGTGATGGCCTCAGTACAGTAGCTGAATAGTAAAGCAGGTGATGGCCTCAGTACAGTAGCTGAATAGTAATAGTAAAGTAGGTGATGACCTCAGTACAGTAGCTGAATAGTAATAGTAAAGTAGGTGATGGCCTCAGTACAGTAGCTGAATAGTAATAGTAAAGTAGGTGATGGCCTCAGTACAGTAGCTGAATAGTAATAGTAAAGTAGGTGATGGCCTCAGTACAGTAGCTGAATAGTAAGTAAAGTAGGTGATTGACCTCAGTACAGTAGCTGAATAGTAAAGCAGGTGATGGCCTCAGTACAGTAGCTGAATAGTAATAAGTAAAGTAGGTGATGGGCCCCAGTACAGTAGCTGAATAGTAAAGTAGGTGATGGCCCTCAGTACAGTAGCTGAATAGTAATAGTAAAGTAGGTGATGGCCTCAGTACAGTAGCTGAATAGTAAAGCAGGTGATGACCTCAGTACAGTAGCTGAATAGTAAAGTAGTAGGATGGCCTCAGTACAGTAGCTGAATAGTAATAGTAAAGCTTGATGACCTCAGTACAGTAGCTGAATAGTAATAGTAAAGTAGGTGATGACCTCAGTACAGTAGCTGAATAGTAATAGAAAGTAGGTGATGGCCTCAGTACAGTAGCCTGAATAGTAAAGTAGGTGATGACCTCAGTAACAGTAGCTGAATAGTAATAGTAAAGTAGGTGATGCCTCAGTACAGTAGCTAATAGAATAGTAAAGTAGGTGACCTCTAGTACAGTAGCTGAATAGTATGAGTAAGTAGGTGAATGACCTCAGTACAGGTAGCCTGAATAGTAATAGTAAAGTAGGTGATGGCCTCAGTACTGTAGCTGAATAGTAAAGTAGGTGATGACTCAGTAAAGTAGCTGAATAGTAATAGTAAAGTAGGTGATGGCCTCCTCAGTACAGTAGGCTGAATAGTAAATAGTAAAGTAGGTGATGACTCAGTAAAGTCAGCTGAAATTGTTAATAGTAAAGTAGGTGATGGCCCTCAGTACAGTAGCTGAATAGTAATAGTAAAGTAGGTGATGACCTCAGTACAGTAGCTGAATAGTAATAGTAAGTAGGTGATGGCCAAAGTACAGTAGGATGAATAGTAAAGTCAGGTGATGACCTCCAGTACAGTAAGCTGAACTAGTCTAAGCTAGGTGATGGCCTCAGTACAGTAAGCTGAATAGTAAAGCAGGTGATGGCCTCAGTACAGTAGCTGAATAGTAAAGCAGGTGATGGCCTCAGTACAGTAGCTGAATAGTAATAGTAAAGTAGGTGATGGCCTCAGTACAGTAGCTGATAGTAATAGTAAAGTAGGTGATGACCTCAGTACAGTAGCTGAATAGTAATAGTAAAGTAGGTGATGGCCTCAGTACAGTAGCTGAATAGCAATAGTAAAGTAGGTGATGGCCTCAGTACAGTAGCTGAATAGTAATAGTTAAGTAGGTGATGCCTCAGTACAGTAGCTGAATAGTAATAGTAAAGTAGGTGATGGCCTCAGTACAGTAGCTGAATAGTAAAGTAGGTGATGACCTCAGTACAGTAGCTGAATAGTAATAGTAAAGTAGGTGATGGCCTCAGTACAGTAGCTGAATAGTAATAGTAAAGTAGGTGATGACCTCAGTACAGTAGGCTGAATAGTAATAGTAAAGTAGGTGATGGCCTCAGTACAGTAGCTGAATAGTAAAGTAGGTGATGGACCTCAGTACAGTAGCTGAATAGTAAAGTAGGTGATGGCCTCAGTACAGTAGCTGAATAGTAAAGTAGGTGATGGACCTCAGTACAGTAGCTGAATAGTAATAGTAAAGCAGGTGATGGCCTCAGTACAGTAGCTGAATAGTAATAGTAAAGTAGGTGATGGACCTCAGTACAGTAGCTGAATAGTAAAAGTAGGTGATGGACCTCAGTACAGTAGCCTGAATAGTTAATAGTAAAGTAGGTGATGGCCTCAGTACAGTAGCTGAATAGTAATAGTAAAGTAGGTGATTGCCTCAGTACAGTAGCTGAATAGTAAAGTAAAGTAGGTGATGACCTCAGTACAGTAGCTGAATAGTAATAGTAAAGTAGGTGATGGCCTCAGTACAGTAGTGAATAGTAAAGTAGGTGATGCCTCAAGTACAGTAGCTGAATAGTAATAGTAAAGTAGGTGATGGCCTCAGTACAGTAGCTGAATAGTAAAGTAGGTGATGGCCTCAGTACAGTAGCTGAATAGTAAAGTAGGTGATGGCCTCAGTACAGTAGCTGAATAGTAAAGTAGGTGATGACCTCAGTACAGTAGCTGAATAGTAATAGTAAAGTAGGTGATGGCCTCAGTACAGTAGCTGAATAGTAATAGTAAAGTAGGTGATGACCTCAGTACAGTAGCTGAATAGTAAAGTAGGTGATGACCTCAGTACAGTAGCTGAATAGTAATAGTAAAGTAGGTATGGCCTCAGTACAGTAGCTGAAATAGTAAAGTAGGTGAATGACCTCAGTACAGTAGCTGAATAGTAAAAGTAGGTGATGACCTCAGTACAGTGTAGCTGAATAGTAAATAGTAAAGTAGGTGATGGCCTCAGTACAGTAGCTGAATAGTAAAGTTAGGTGATGGCCTCAGTACAGTTAGCTGAATAGTAATAGTAAAGTAGGTGATGGCCTCAGTACAGTAGCTGAATAGTAAAGTTAGGTGATGGCCTCAGTACAGTAGCTGAATAGTAAAGTAGGTGATGACCTCAGTACAGTAGCTGAATAGTAAAGTAAAAGTAGGTGATGACCTCAGTACAGTAAGCTGAATAGTAATAGTAAAGTAGGTGATGGCCCTCAGTACAGTAGCTGAATAGTAAAGTAGGTGATGGCCTCAGTACAGTAGCTGAATAGTAGTAAAGTAGGTGATGGCCTCAGTACAGTAGCTGAATAATAGTAAAGTAGGTGATGGCCTCAGTACAGTAGCTGAATATTAATAGTAAAGTAGGTGATGGCCTCAGTACAGTAGCTGAATAGTAAAGTAGGTGATGACCTCAGTACAGTAGCTGAATAGTAAAGTAGGTGATGGCCTCAGTACAGTAGCTGAATAGTAAAGTAGGTGATGGACCTCAGTACAGTAGCTTGAAATAGAATAGTAAAGTTAGGTGATGGCCTCAGTACAGTAGCTGAATAGTAATAGTAAAGTAGGTGATGACCTCAGTACAGTAGCTGAATAGTAAAGTAGGTGATGGACCTCAGTACAGTAGCTGAATAGTAATAGTAAAGTAGGTGATGTATGCCTCAGTACAGTAGCTGAATAGTAATAGTAAAGTAGGTGATGGCCTCAGTACAGTAGCTGAATAGTATAGTAAAGTAGGTGATGGCCTCAGTACAGTAGCTGAATAGTAATAGTAAAGTAGGTGATGGCCTCAGTACAGTAGCTGAATAGTAAAGCAGGTGATGGCCTCAGTACAGTAGCTGAATAGTAATAGTAAAGTAGGTGATGGCCTCAGTACAGTAGCTGAATAGTAAAAGTAGGTGATGGCCTCAGTACAGTAGCTGAATGAATAGTAAAGTAGGTGATGGCCTCAGTACAGTAGAAATGAATAGTAAAGTAGGTGATGACCTCAGTACAGTAGCTGAATAGTAAAGTAGGTGATGACCTCAGTACAGTAGCTGAATAGTAATAGTAAAGTAGGTGATGGCCTCAGTACAGTAGCTGAATAGTAAAGTAAAGGTGATGGACCTCAGTACAGTAGCTGAATAGTAATAGTAAAGTAGGTGATGGCCTCAGTACAGTAGCTGAAAGTAATAGTAAAGTAGGTGATGGACCTCAGTACAGTAGCTGAATAGTAATAGTAAAGTAGGTGATGGACCTCAGTACAGTAGCTGAATAGTAATAGTAAAGTAGGTGATGGACCTCAGTACAGTACTGAATAGTAAAGCAGGTGATGACCTCAGTACAGTAGCTGAATAGTAATAGTAAAGTAGGTGATGGCCTCAGTACAGTAGCTGAATAGTAAAGTAGGTGATGGACCTCAGTACAGTAGCTGAATAGTAATAGTAAAGTAGGTGATGGACCTCAGTACAGTAGCTGAATAGTAATAGTAAAGTAGGTGATGGACCTCAGTACAGTAGCTGAATAGTAAAGCAGGTGATGACCTCAGTACAGTAGCTGAATAGTAATAGTAAAAGTATCAGTAATAGTAGTAAAGTAGGTGAGGCCTCAGTACAGTAGCTGAATAGTAATAGTAAAGTAGGTGATGGACCTCAGTACAGTAGCTGAATAGTAATAGTAAAGTAGGTGATGGCCTCAGTACAGTAGCTGAATAGTAAAGTAGGTGATGACCTCAGTACAGTAGCTGAATAGTAATAGTAAAGTAGGTGATGGCCTCAGTACAGTAGCTGAATAGTAAAGTAGGTGATGGCCTCAGTACAGTAGCTGAATAGTAATAGTAAAGTAGGTGATGGCCTCAGTACAGTAGCTGAATAGTAAAGTAATGGTGATGACCTCAGTACAGTAGCTGAATAGTAATAGTAAAGTAGGTGATGGACCTCAGTACAGTAGCTGAATATAAATAGTAAAGAGGTGATGGACCTCAGTACAGTAGCTGAATAGTAAAGTTAGGTGATGGCCTCAGTACAGTAGCTGAATAGTAATAGTAAGAGGTGATGGCCTCAGTACAGTAGCTGAATAGTAAAGTAGGTGATGGACCTCAGTACAGTAGCTGAATAGTAATAGTAAAGTAGGTGATGACCTCAGTACAGTAGCTGAATAGTAATAGTAAAGTAGGTGATGACCTCAGTACAGTAGCTGAATAGTAAAGTAAAGGTGATGGCCCCCCCTCAGTACAGTAGCTGTAATAGTAAAGTAGGTGATGGCCTCAGTACAGTAGCTGAATAGTAAAGTAAAGTGATGGCCTCCACCACCTCAGTACAGTAGCTGAATAGTAAGTAGTGATGACGTCAGTACAGTATGAATAGTAAAGTAGGTGATGACCTCAGTACAGTAGCTGAATAGTAATAGTAAAGTAGGTGATGGCCTCACCTCAGTACAGTAGCTGAATAGTTAAAGTAGTGATGGCCTCAGTACAGTAGCTGAATAGTAATAGTAAAGTAGGCCTTGAATGCCTAGTACAGTAAGTAAAGCAGGTGATGACCTCAGTACAGTAGCTGAATAGTAATAGTAAAGTAGGTGATGCCTTACCTGACCTCAGTACAGTAGCTGAATAGTAAAGTAGTGATGGCCTCAGTAAGAAGAACAGTAGCTGAATAGTAAAGTAGGTGATGACCTCAGTACAGTAGCTGAATAGTAATAGTAAAGCAGGTGATGGACCTCAGTACAGTAGCTGAATAGTAATAGTAAAGTAGGTGATGACCTCAGTACAGTAGCTGAATAGTAAAGTAGGTGATGACCTCAGTACAGTAGCTGAATAGTAATAGTAAAGTAGGTGATGGCCTCAGTAACAGTAGCTGAATAGTAATAGTAAAGTAGGTGATGGCCTCAGTACAGTAGCTGATAGTAATTGTAAAGTAGGTGATGACCTCAGTACAGTAGCTGAATAGTAATAGTAAAGTAGGTGATGACCTCAGTACAGTAGCTGAATAGTAAAGTAGGTGATGTCCTCAGTACAGTAGCTGAATGAATAGTAAAGTAGGTGATGGCCTCAGTACAGTAGCTGAATAGTAATAGTAAAGTAGGTGATGGCCTCAGTACAGTAGCTGAATGAATAGTAAAGTAGGTGATGACCTCAGTACAGTAGCTGAATAGTAATAGTAAAGTAGGTGATGGACCTCAGTACAGTAGCTGAATAGTAATAGTAAAGTAGGTGATGGCCTCAGTACAGTAGCTGAATAGTAAAGTTAGTGATGACCTCAGTACAGTAGCTGAATAGTAAAGTAGGTGATGGACCCTCAGTACAGTAGCTGAATAGTAAAGTAGGTGATGACCTCAGTACAGTAGAATAGTAATAGTAAAGTAGGTGATGACCTCAGTACAGTAGCTGAATAGTAATAGTAAAGTAGGTGATGGCCTCAGTACAGTAAGCTGAATAGTAAAGTAGGTGATGACCTCAGTACAGTAGCTGAATAGTAATAGTAAAGTAGGTGATAGGCCTCAGTACAGTAGCTGAATAGTAATAGTAAAGTAGGTGATGGACCTCATACAGTAGCTGAATAGTAAATAGTAAAGTAGGTTGAATGGCCTCAGTACAGTAGCTGAATAGTAATAGTAAAGTAGGTGAATGGACCTCAGTACAGTAGCTGAATAGTAATAGTAAAGTAGGTGATGGCCTCAGTACAGTAGCTGAATAGTAATAGTAAAGTAGGTGATGGCCTCAGTACAGTAGCTGAATAGTAAAGTAGGTGATGGCCTCAGTACAGTAGCTGAATAGTAAAGTAGGTGATGGCCTCAGTACAGTAGCTGAATAGTAAAGTTAGGTGATGATCCCTCAGTACAGTAGCTGAATAGTAAAGCAGGTGATGCCTCAGTACAGTAGCTGAATAGTAATAGTAAAGTAGGTGATGACCTCAGTACAGTAGCTGAATAGTAATAGTAAAGTAGGTGATGACCTCAGTACAGTAGCTGAATAGTAATAGTAAAGTAGGTGATGGCCCTCAGTACGTAGCTGAATAGTAAAGTAGGTGATCGGACCTCAGTACAGTAGCTGAATAGTAATAGTAAAGTAGGTGATGGCCTCAGTACAGTAGCTGAAATAGTAATAGTAAAGTAGGTGATGACCTCAGTACAGTAGCTGAATAGTAATAGTAAAGTAGGTGATGGCCTCAGTACAGTAGCTGAATAGTAATAGTAAAGTAGGTGATGACCTCAGTACAGTAGCTGAATAGTAATAGCTAAAGTAGGTGATGGCCTCAGTACAGTAGCTGAATAGTAAATATAAAGTAGGTTGATGGCCTCAGTACAAGTAGCTGAATAGTAAAGTAGGTGATGGCCTCAGTACAGTAGCTGAATAGTAAAAGTAGGTGATGCCTCAGTACAGTAGCTGAATAGTAATAGTAAAAGTTAGTGATGCCTCAGTACAGTAGCTGAATAGTAATAGTAAAGTAGGTGATGGCCTCAGTACAGTAGCTGAATAGTAGATAGTAAAGTAGGTGATGACCTCAGTACAGTAGCTGAATAGTAAAGTAGGTGATGGCCTCAGTACAGTAGCTGAATAGTAAAGCAGGTGATGATGACCTCAGTACAGTAGCTGAATAGTAATAGTAAAGTAGGTGATGACCTCAGTACAGTAGCTGATAGTAATTAGTAAAGTAGGTGATGACCTCAGTACAGTAGCGAATATGTAATAGTAAAGTAGGTGATGGCCTCAGTACAGTAGCTGAATAGTAATAGTAAAGTAGGTGATGGCCTCAGTACAGTAGCTGAATAGTAAAGCAGGTGAATGCCTCAGTACAGTAGCTGAATTTAATAGTAAAAGTAGGTGATGACCCTCAGTACAGTAGCTGAATAGTAATAGTAAAGTAGGTGAATGGACCTCAGTACAGTAGCTGAATAGTAAAGCAGGTGATGGGCCTCAGTACAGTAGCTGAATAGTAATAGTAAAGTAGGTGATGGCCTCAGTACAGTAGCTGAAATGAATAGTAAAGTAGGTGATGGACCTCAGTACAGTAGCTGAATAGTAAAGTAGGTGATGGCCTCAGTACAGTAGCTGAATAGTAAAGTAGGTGATGACCTCAGTAACAGTAGCTGAATAGTAATAGTAAAGTAGGTGATGGCCTCAGTACAGTAGCTGAATAGTAATAGTAAAGTAGGTGATGACCCTCAGTACAGTAGCTGAATAGTAAAGTAGGTGATGGCCTCAGTACAGTAGCTGAATAGTAATAGTAAAGTAGGTGATTGACCTCAGTACAGTAGCTGAATAGTAATAGTAAAGTAGGTGATGCCTCAGTACAGTAGCTGAATAGTAATAGTAAAGTAGGTGATGACCTCAGTACAAGTAGCTGAATAGTAATAGTAAAGTAGGTGATGACCTCAGTACAGTAGCATG
The DNA here is from genome assembly GCA_031479575.1 of Coregonus ussuriensis. NCBI lineage: Eukaryota > Metazoa > Chordata > Actinopteri > Salmoniformes > Salmonidae > Coregonus > Coregonus ussuriensis. Next base: position 56,739,729 of record CM062487.1, read on the forward strand.
ATATAGTAAAGTAGGTGATGGCCTCAGTACAGTAGCTGAATAGTAATAGTAAAGTAGGTGATGGCCTCAGTACAGTAGCTGAATAGTAATAGGTAAAGTAGGTGATGACCTCAGTACAGTAGCTGAATAGTAATAGTAAAGTAGGTGATGGCCTCAGTAACAGTAGCTGAATGAATAGTAAAGTAGGTGATGGCCTCCTCAGTACAGTAGCTGAATAGTAATAGTAAAGTAGGTGATGGCCTCAGTACAGTAGCTGAATAGTAAAGTAGGTGATGACCTCAGTACAGTAGCTGAATAGTAATAATAGTTTAAAGTAGGTGATGGCCTCAGTACAGTAGCTGAATAGTAAAGTAAGGTGATGACCTCAGTACAGTAGCTGAATAGTAATAGTAAAGCAGGTGATGGCCTCAGTACAGTAGCTGAATAGTAATAGTAAAGTAGGTGATGGCCTCAGTACAGTAGCTGAATAGTAAAGTAGGTGAATGGACCTCAGTACAGTAGCTGAATAGTAATAGTAAAGTAGGTGATGGCCTCAGTACAGTAGCTGAATAGTAATAGTAAAGTAGGTGATGGCCTCAGTACAGTAGCTGAATAGTAATAGTAAAGTAGGTGATGACCTCAGTACACAGTAGCTGAATAGTAATAGTAAAGTAGGTGATGACCTCAGTACAGTAGCTTGAATGAATAGTAAAGTAGGTGATGGCCTCAGTACAGTAGCTGAATAGTAATAGTAAAGTAGGTGATGGCCTCAGTACAGTAGCTGAATAGTAAAGTAGGTGATGGCCTCAGTACAGTAGCTGAATAGTAATAGTAAAGTAGTGATGGCCTCAGTACAGTAGCTGAATAGTAAAGTAGGTGATGACCTCAGTACAGTAGCTGTAATAGTAAAGTAGGTGATGGCCTCAGTACAGTAGCTGAATGAATAGTAAAGTAGGTGATGACCTCAGTACAGTAGCTGAATAGTAATAGGTAAAAGTAGGGTGATGGACCTCAGTACAGTAGCTGAATAGTAATAGTAAAGTAGGTGATGGCCTCAGTACTGAATAGTAGCTGAATAGTAATAGTAAAGTAGGTGATGGCCTCAGTACAGTAGCTGAATAGTAATAGTAAAGTAGGTGATGGCCTCAGTACAGTAGCTGAATAGTAAATAAAGTAGGTGATGGACCTCAGTACAGTAAGCTGAATAGTAAGTAGTAAAGTAGGTGATGGCCTCAGTACAGTAGCTGAATAGTAAAGTAGGTGATGGCCTCAGTACAGTAGCTGAATAGTAATAGTAAAGTAGGTGATGGCCTCAGTACAGTAGCTGAATAGTAAAGTAGGTGATGAGCCTCAGTACAGTAGCTGAATAGGTAAAGCAGGTGATGGACCTCAGTACAGTAGATGAATAGTAAAGCAGGTGATGGCCTCAGTAACAGTAGCTGGAATAGTAAAAGTAAAGTAGGTGATGGCCTCAGTACAGTAGCTGAATAGTAATAGTAAAGTAGGTGATGACCTCAGTACAGTAGCTGAATAGTAAAAGTAGGTGATGCCTCAGGTACAGTAGCTGAATAGTAAAGTAGGTGATGACCTCAGTACAGTAGCTGAATAGTAAAAGATAAAAGTAGGTGATGACCTCATGTACAGTAGCTGAATAGTAATAGTAAAGTAGGTGATGCCCTCAGTACAGTAGCTAGATAGTAATAGTAAAGTAGGTGATGGCCCTCAGTACAGTAGCTGAATAGTAATAGTAAAGTAGGTGATGGCCTCAGTACAGTAGCTGAATAGTAATAGTAAAGGAGGTGATGCCTCAGTACAGTAGCTGAATAGTAAAAGCAGGTGATGCCCCAGTACAGTAGCTGAATAGTAAAGCAGGTGATGGACTCAGTACAGTAGCTGGTATAGTAATAGAAAGTAGGGTGTTGGGGGGGGGGGGGACTCTCAGTAGCAGTAGTGAATAGTAATAGTAAGCTAGGTTGATGGCCTCAGTACAGTAGCTGAATAGTAATAGGAAAGTAGGTGATGGCCTCAGTACAGTAGCTATAGAATAGTAAAGTAGGTGATGACCTCAGTACAGTAGCGATAGTATAGTAAGTAGGTGATGGCTCAGAAAGTAGCTGAATAGTTAATAGTAAGTAGGCCTCAGTACAGTAGCTGGACTAGTAAAGTAAGTAGGTGGATGGACCTCAGTAAAGTAGCTGGAATAGTAATTAGTAAAGTAGGTGATGACCTCAGTACAGTAGCTTGAATAGTAAAGTAGGTGATGGCCTCAGTACAGTAGCTGAATAGTAAAGTAGGTGATGCCTCAGTACAGTAGCTGAATAGTAAAGTAGGTGATGACCTCAGTACAGTAGCTGAATAAGTAAAGTAGGTGATGGCCTCAGAGTACAGTAGCTGAATAGTAAAGTAAAGTAGGTGATGACCTCAGTACAGTAGATGCTGAATAGTAAAAGTAGGTGATGACCTCAGTACAGTAGCTGATAGTAAAAATAGTAAAGTAGGTGATGCCTCAGTACAGTAGCTGAATAGTAATAGTAAAGTAGGTGATGACCTCAGTACAGTAGCTGAATAGTAAAAGTAGTAGGTGATGACCTCAGTACAGTAGCTGAATAGTAATAAGTAAAGTAGGTGATGACCTCTAGTACAGTAGCTGAATAGTAATAGTAAAGTAGTGATGGCCTCATACAGTAGCTGAAAAAAAAAAAAAAATAGTAATAGTAAAGTAGGTGATGGCCTCAGTACAGTAGCTGAATAGTAATAGTAAAGTAGGTGATGGCCTCAGTACAGTAGCTGAATAGTAATAGTAAAGTAGGTGATGGACCTTTTTTTCAGTACAGTAGCTGAATAGAAAAATACAAGTAGGTGATGACCTCAGTTACAGTAGCTGAATAGTAATAGTAAAGTAGGTGATGGCCTCAGTACAGTAGCTGAATAGTAAAGTAGGTGATGGCCTCAGTACAGTACTGAATAGTAAAGTAGGTGATGACCTCAGTACAGTAGCTGAATAGTAATTAGTAAAGTAGGTGATGACCTCAGTACAGTAGCTGAATAGTAATAGTAAAGTTAGTGTGATGACCTCAGTCACAGTAGCTGAATATTAATAGTAAAGTAGGTGATGACCTCAGTACAGTAGCTGAATAGTAATAGTAAAGTAGGTGATGGCCTCAGTACAGTAGCTGAATAGTAAAGTAAAGAGGTGATGACCTCAGTACAAGTAGCTGAATAGTAATAGTAAAGTAGGTGATGGACCTCAGTACAGTAGCTGAAAATAGTAATAGTAAAGTAGGTGATGGCCTCAGTACAGTAAGCTGAATAGTAATAGTAAAGTAGGTGATGGCCTCAGTACAGTAGCTGAATAGTAAAGTAGGTGATGACCTCAGTACAGTAGCTGAATGTAATAGTAAAGTAGGTGATGGACCTCAGTACAGTAGCTGAATAGTAAAGTAGGTGATGGCCTCAGTACAGTAGCTGAATAGTAAAGTAGGTGATGACCTCAGTACAGTAGCTGAATAGTAAAGTAGGTGATGGCCTCAGTACAGTAGCTGAATAGTAAAGTAGGTGATTGGCCTCAGTACAGTAGCTGAATAGTAATAGTAAAGTAGGTGATGACCTCAGTACAGTAGCTGAATAGTAATAGTAAAGTAGGTGATGGCCTCAGTACAGTAGCTGAATAGTAATAGTAAGTAGGTGATGGCCTCAGTACAGTAGCTGAATAGTAATAGTAAAGTAGGTGATGACCTCAGTACAGTAGCTTGAATAGTAAAGAAGTGTGATGGCCTCAGTACAGGTAGCTGAATAGTAAAGTAGGTGATGACCTCAGTACAGTAGCTGAATAGTAATAGTAAAGTAGGTGATGGCCTCAGTACAGTAGCTGAATAGTAAAGCAGGTGATGGCCTCAGTACAGTAGCTGAATAGTAATAGTAAAGTAGGTGATGGCCTCAGTACAGTAGCTGAATAGTTAAAGTAGGTGATGACCTCAGTACAGTAGCTGAATAGTAATTAGTAAAGTAGGTGATGACCTCAGTACAGTAGCTGAGAATAGTAAAGTAGGTGATGGCCTCAGTACAGTAGGCTGAATAGTAAAGTAGGTGATGACCTCAGTACAGTAGCTGAATAGTAATAGTAAGTAGGTGATGGCCTCAGTACAGTAGCTGAATAGTAAAGTAGGTGATGGCCTCAGTACAGTAGCTGAATAGTAATAGTAAAGTAGGTGATGGCCTCAGTACAGTAGCTGAATAGTAAAGTAGGTGATGACCTCAGTACAGTAGCTGAATAGTAATAGTAAAGTAGGTGATGGCCCTCAGTACAGTAGCTGAATAGTAAAGTAGGTGATGACCTCAGTACAGTAGCTGAATAGTAATAGTAAAGTAGGTGATGCCTCAGTACAGTAGCTGAATAGTAATAGTAAAGTAGTGAGGGCCTCAGTACAGTAGCGGAATAGTAAAGTAGGTGATGGCCTCAGTACAGTAGCTGAACTAAGTATAAGTAGGTGATGGCCTCAGTACAGTAGCTGAATAGTAATAGAAAGCAGGTGATGACCTCAGTACAGTAGATGAATAGTAACGTCGGTGATGGCCTCAGTACAGTAGCTGAATAGTAATAGTAAAGTAGGTGATGACCTCAGTACAGAGTCTGAATAGTAAAGTAGGTGATGACCTCAGTACAGTAGCTGAATAGTATAGTAAGGTAGGTGATGGCCTCAGTATCGTAGCTGAATAGTAAAGTAGGGTGATGACCTCAGTACAGTAGCTGAATAGTATTAAGCAGGTGATGGCCCTCAGTACAGTAGCTTGTAATAGTAAAGTAGGTGATGGACCTCAGTACAGTAGCTGAATAGTAGAAAAGTAGGTGATGACCTCAGTACAGTAGCTGAATAATAGTAAAGTAGGGGGGGGGTGATGGGGGACCTCATTACAGTAGCTGAATAGTAATAGTAAAAGTAGGTAGGTGATGGCCTCAGTACAGTAGCTGAATAGTAAAAGTACAGTAGGTGAATGACCTCAGTACAGTAGCTGAAAAGTAATAGTAAAGTAGGTGATGGACCTCAGTACAAGTAGCTGAATAGTAGAAAATAGTAAAGTAAGGTGATGGCCTCAGTACAGTAGCTGAATAGAAAAAAAAAAAAAAAAAGTAATAGTAAAGTAGGTGATGGGCCTCAGTACAGTAGCTGAATAGTAATAGTAAAGTATGGTGATGGCCCTCATTAACAGTAGCTGTAACGTAAATGTATGAATAGTATAAAGTAGGTGATGACCTCAGTACAGTAGCTGAATAGTAAAGTAGGTGATGGCCTCAGTAACAGTAGCTGCATAGTAATAGTAAAGTAGGTGATGGCCTCAGTACAGTAAGCTGAATAGAAATATTAAAGTAGGTGATGGCCTCAGTACAGTAAGCTGAATAGTAAAGTAGGTGATGACCTTCAGTACAGTAGCTGAATAGTAATAGTAAAGTAGGTGATGGCCTCAGTACAGTAGCTGAATAGTAATAGTAAAGTAGGTGATGACCTCAGTACAGTAGCTGAATAGTAATGCAGTAAAGTAGGTGATGACCTCAGTACAGTAGCTGAATAGTAATAGTAAAGTAGGTGAATGGCCTCAGTACAGTAGCTGAATATTTAAAGTAGGTGATGACCTCAGTACAGTAAGCTGGAATGAATAGTAAAGTAGGTGATGGCCTCAGTACAGTAGCTGAATAGTAATAGTAAAGTAGGTGATGGCCTCAGTACAGTAGCTGAATAGTAATAGTAAAGTAGGTGATGGACCTCAGTACAGTAGCTGAATAGTAAAGTAGGTGATGACCTCAGTACAGTAGCTGAATCGTAAAGTAGGTGATGGCCTCAGTACAGTAGCTGAATAGTATGCAGGTGATGGCCTCAGTACAGTAGCTGATAGTATAGTAAAGTAGGTGATGGCCTCAGTACAGTAGCTGATAGTAATAGTAAAGTAGGTGATGGCCTCAGTACAGTAGCTGAATAGTAATAGTAAAGTAGTGATGACCTCAGTACAGTAGCTGAATAGTATAGTAAAGTAGGTGATGGCCCTCAGTACAGTAGCTGAATAGTAAAGCAGGTGATGGCCTCAGTACAGTAGCTGAATAGTAAAAAGTAGGTGATGGCCTCAGTACAGTAGCTTGAATAGTAAAAGCAGGTGATGACCTCAGTACAGTAGCTGAATAGTAGTAAGTAGGTGATGGCCTCAGTACAGTAGCTGAATAGTAATAGTAAAGTAGTGATGGCCTCAGTACAGTAGCTGAATAGTAAAGTAGTTGGTGATGACCTCAGTAACAGTAGCTGAATAGTAATAGTAAAGTAGGTGATGGCCTCAGTACAGTAGCTGAATAGTAATAGTAGATATGTGATTAGGGCCTCAGTACAGTAGCTGAATATAAATTTTTTTTTTTAGTAAAGTAGGTGATGACCTCAGTACAGTAGCTGAATAGTAAAGTAAAGGTGATGACCTCAGTACAGTAGCTGAATAGTAATAGTAAAGTAGGTGATGGCCTCAGTACAGTATAGCTGAATAGTAAAGTAGGTGATGACCTCAGTACAGTAGCGGAATAGTAAAGTAGGTGATGACCCTCAGTACAGTAGCTGAATAGTAAAGTCAGGTGATGACCTCAAGTACAGTAGCTGAATAGTAATAGTAAAGTAAAGGTGATGACCTCAGTACAGTAGCTGAATAGTAATAGTAAAGTAGGTGATGATTACCTCAGTACACGCAGTTGTCTAGCTGAATAGATAAAAGTAGGTGATGGCCTCAGTACAGTAGCTGAATAGTAATAGTAAAGTAGGTGATGGCCTCGAGTAACAGTAGCTGTAAATAGTAAAGTAGGTGATGACCTCAGTACAGTTAGCTGAATAGTAATAGTAAAGTAGGTGATGGCCTCAGTACAGTAGCTGAATAGTAATAGTAAAGTAGGTGATGGCCTCAAGTACAGTAGCTGAATAGTAAAGTAGGTGGGGGGGGGGATGGCCTCAGTACAGTATGCTAGTAATAGTAAAGTAGGTGATGGCCACAGTACAGTAGCTGAATGAATAGTAAAGTAGGTGATGGCCTCAGTACAGTAGCTGAATAGAAAGTAAGGTGATTGCCTCAGTACAGTAGCTGAATAGTAATGAGTAAAGTAAGGTGATGGCCTCAGTAACAGTACTGAATAGTAATAGTAAAGTAGTGATGGCCTCAGTACAGTAGCTGAATAGTAATAGTAAAGTAGGTGATGGCCTCAGTACAGTAGCTGAATAGTAAAGTAGGGGTGATGGACCTCAGTACAGTAGCCTTAATTGTTATAGTTAAATTGGTATGCCTCAGTAACCTCAGTAGTTGCTGAAGGCCTCATTAGTAATAGTAAAGTAGGTGATGCCTCAGTAACAGTAGCTGAATAGTAAAGTAGGTGATGGACCTCAGTACAGTAGCTGAATAGTAAATAGTAAAGTAGGGGGGGGGTGATGGCCTCAGTCATACAGTAGCTAGAATAGTAATAGTAAAGTAGGTGATGGCCTCAGTACAGTAGCTGTAATAGTAAAGTCAGGTGATGACCTCAGTACAGTAGCTGAATAGTAAAGTAAAGTTGGTGATGACCTCAGTACAGTATAGCTTGGATAGAAAATGTAAAGTAAGGTGATGGCCTCAGTACAGTAGCTGAATAGTAAAGTAAAGCAGGTGATGGCCTCGAAGTACAGTAGCTTGAATGAATAGTAAAGTAGGTGATGGCCTCAGTAAACAGTAGCTGAATAGTAAAGTCTAGGTGATGACCTCAGTTACAGTAGCAGCTGAATAGTAATAGTAAAGTAGGTGATGGCCTCAGTACAGGGGTATGCTGAATAGTAATAGTAAAGCAGTAAATGACCTCAGTAAACAGTAGCTGAATAGGTAATAGTGTAAAGTAGGTGATCTGCCTCAGTACAGTAGCTGAATAGTAAAGTTTAGTAGTGATGACCTCAGTACAGTAGCTGAATGTAAGTAAAAAATAGTAAAGTAGTAAAGGTGATGGCCTCAGTACAGTAGCTGAATAGTAAAGTATGTGATGACCTCAGTACAGTAGCTGAATAGCTAAATATAATAATAGTAAAGTGATGGCCTCAGTACAGTTAGCTGAATAGTAAAGTAGGTGATGACCTCAGTACAGTATAGCTGAATAGTAAAATTAAAGTAGGTGATGGCCTCAGTACAGTAGCTGATATAGTACAAGTTTAGGGTGATTGGACCTCAAAGAACAGTAGCTGAATAGTAATAGTAAAGTAGGTGATGGCCTCAGTACAG
>CM062487.1:56748463-56780963 GCA_031479575.1 Coregonus ussuriensis
AGGGGTTCCATAACCGCAGGCCGAACAGTTGAAACTGGAATAGCAGCAAGGCCAGGCGGACTGGGGACAGCAAGGAGTCACCACGGCCGGTAGTCCCGACGTATGGTCCTAGGGCTCAGGTCTCTCAGTTGGCTTTTCATAGCCGATCATTAAGAGTTGAAAACAGCAGGTCTGGGACAGGTAGGGGTTTCGTAACCGCAGGCAGAACAGTTGAAACTGGAATAGCAGCAAGGCCAGGCGGACTGGGGACAGCAAGGTGTCATCATGCCCGGTAGTCCTGACGTATGGTCCTAGGGCTCAGGTTCTCAGAGAGAAAGAGAGAACGAGAGAATTAGAGAGAGCATACTTAAATTCACACAGGACACTGGATAAGACAGGAGAAGTACTCCAGGTATAACCAACTAACCCCAGCCCCCCGACACATAAACTACTGCAGCATAAATACTGGAGGCTGAGACAGACAGGAGCGGTCCGGAGACACTGTGGCCCCATCCGAAGAAACCCCCGGACAGGGCCAAACAGGAAGGATATAACCCCACCCACTCTGCCAAAGCACAGCCCCCGCACCACTAGAGGGATATCCTCAACCACCAACTTACAATCCTGAGACAAGGCCGAGTATAGCCCACAGAGGTCTCCACCACAGCACAAACCAAGGGGGTGCGCCAACCCAGACAGGAAGATCACGTCAGTAACTCAACCCACTCAAGTGACGCACCCCTCCCAGGGACGGTATGAAAGAGCACCAGCAAGCCAGTGACTCAGCCCCTGCAACAGGGTTAGAGGCAGAGAACCCCAGTGGAGAGGGGAACCGGCCTGGCAGAGACAGCAAGGGCTGTTCGTTGCTCCAGAGCCTTTCCGTTCACCTTCACACTCCTGGGCCAGACTACACTCAATCATATGACCTACTGAAGAGATAAGTCTTCAGTAAAGACTTAAAGGTAAGGTTGAGACCGAATCTGCGTCTCTCACATGGGTAGGCAGACTGTTCCATAAAAATGGAGATCTATAGGAGAAAGCCCTGCCTCCCGCTGTTTGCTTAGAAATTCTAGGGACAATTAGGAGGCCTGCGTCTTGTGACCGTAGCGTACGTATTGGTATGTACGGCAGGACCAACTCGTAAAGATAGGTAGGAGCAAGCCCATGTAACGCTTTATAGGTTAACAGTAAAACCTTGAAATCAGCCCTTGCCTTAACAGGAAGCCAGTGTAGGGAAGCTAGCACTGGAGTAATATGATCAAATTTCTTGGTTCTAGTCAGGATTCTAGCAGCCGTATTTAGCACTAACTGAAGTTTATTTAGTGCTTTATCCGGGTAGCCGGAAAATAGAGCATTGCAGTAGTCTAACCTAGAAGTAACAAATGCATGGATTAATTTTTCTGCATCATTTTTGGACAGAAAATTTCTGATTTTTGCAATGTTACGTAGAGTAGATGGAAAAAAGCTGTCCTTGAAACAGTCTTGATATGTTCGTCAAAAGAGAGATCAGGGTCAAGAGTAACGCCGAGGTCCTTCACAGTTTTATTTGAGACGACTTTACAACCATCAAGATGAATTGTCAGATTTAACAGAAGATCTCTTTGTTTCTTGGGACCTAGAACAAGCATCTCTGTTTTGTCCGAGTTTAAAAGTAAAACGTTTTCAGCCATCCACTTCCTTATGTCTGAAACACAGGCTTCTAGCGAGGGCAATTTTGGGGCTTCACCATGTTTCATTGAAATGTACAGCTGTGTGTCATCCGCATAGCAGTGAAAGTTAACATTATGTTTTCGAATAACATCCCCAAGAGGTAAAATATATAGTGAAAACAATAGTGGTCCTAAAACGGAACCTTGAGGAACACCGAAATGTACAGTTGATTTGTCGGAGGACAGACCATTCACAGAGACAAAGACAAACTGATATCTTTCCGACAGGTAAGATCTAAACCAGGCCAGAACTTGTCCGTGTAGACCAATTTGGGTTTCCAGTCTCTCCAAAAGAATGTGGTGATCGATGGTGTCAAAGGCAGCACTAAGGTCTAGTAGCACGAGGACAGATGCAGAGCCTCGGTCTGACGCCATTAAAAGGTCATTTACCACCTTCACAAGTGCAGTCTCAGTGCTATGATGGGGTCTAAAACCAGACTGAAGCATTTCGTATACATTGTTTGTCTTCAGAAAGGCAGTGAGTTGCTGCGCAACAGCTTTTTCTAAAATTTTTGAGAGGAATGGAAGATTCGATATAGGCCGATAGTTTTTTATATTTTCCGGGTCAAGGTTTGGCTTTTTCAAGAGAGGCTTTATCACTGCCACTTTTAGTGAGTTTGGTACACATCCGGTGGATAGAGAGCTGTTTATTATGTTCAACATAGGAGGGCCAAGCACAGGAAGCAGCTAGCTCCTTCAGCAGTTTAGTAGGAATAGGATCCAGTATGCAGCTTGAAGGTTTAGAGGCCATGATTATTTTCATCATTGTGTCAAGAGATATAGTACTAAAACACTTAAGTGTCTCTCCCGATCCCAGGCCCTCGCAGAGCTGTGCAGATCCAGGACAGCTAAGCCCTGGAGGAATACGCAGATTCAAAGAGGAGTCCGTAATTTGCTTTCTAATGGTCATGATCTTTTCCTCAAAGAAGTTCATGAATTTATTACTGCTGAAGTGAAAGCCATCCTCTCTTGGGGAATGCTGCTTTTTAGTTAGCTTTGCAACAGTATCAAAAAGAAATTTTGGATTATTCTTATTTTCCTCGATTAAGTTGGAAAAGTAGGATGATCGAGCAGCAGTGAGGGCTCTTCGGTACTGCACGGTACTGTCTTTCCAAGCTAGTCGGAAGACTTCCAGTTTGGTGTGGCGCCATTTCCGTTCCAATTTCCTGGAAGCTTGCTTTGCTTCAAAGCTCGGGTATTTTCTGTATACCAGGGAGCTAGTTTCTTATGACAAATGTTTTTCGTTTTTAGGGGTGCAACTGCATCTAGGGTATTGCGCAAGGTTAAATTGAGTTCCTCAGTTAAGTGGTTAACTGATTTTTGTCCTCTGACGTCCTTGGGTAGGCAGAAGGAGTCTGGAAGGGCATCAAGGAATTTTTGTGTTGTCTGAGAATTTATAGCACGACTTTTGATGCTCCTTGGTTGGGGTCTGAGCAGATTATTTGTTGCGATTGCAAACGTAATAAAATGGTGGTCCGATAGTCCAGGATTTTGTGGAAAAACATTAAGATCTACAACATTTATTCCATGGGACAAAACTAGGTCCAGAGTATGACTGTGGCAGTGAGTAGGTCCAGAGACATGTTGGACAAAACCCACTGAGTCGATGATGGCTCCGAAAGACTTTTGGAGTGGGTCTGTGGACTTCTCCATGTGAATATTAAAATCAAAATCACCAAAAATTAGAATATGATCTGCTATGACTACAAGGTCTGATAGGAATTCAGGAAACTCAGAGAGGAACGCTGTATATGGCCCAGGAGGCCTGTAAACAGTAGCTATAAAAAGTGATTGAGTAGGCTGCATAGATTTCATGACTAGAAGCTCAAAAGATGAAAACGCCATTTTTTTTTTTGTAAATTGAAATTTGCTATCGTAAATGTTAGCAACACCTCCGCCCTTGCGGGATGCACGGGGAATATGGTCACTAGTGTAACCAGGAGGTGAGGCCTCATTTAACACAGCAAATTCATCAGGCTTAAGCCATGTTTCAGTCAGGCCAATCACATCAAGATTATGATCAGTGATTAGTTCATTGACTATGACTGCCTTTGAAGTGAGGGATCTAACATTAAGTAACCCTATTTTGAGATGTGAGGTATCACGATCTCTTTCAATAATGGCAGGAATGGAGGAGGTCTTTATCCTAATAAGATTGCTAGGGTGAACCCGCCATGTTTAGTTTTGCCCAACCTAGGTCGAGGCACAGACACAGTCTCAATGGGTATGGCTGAGCTGACTACACTGACTATGCTATTGGCAGACTCCACTAAGCTGGCAGGTTGGCTAACAGCCTGCTGCCTGGCCTGCACCCTATTTCACTGTGGGGCTAGAGGAGTTAGAGCCCTATCTATGTTGGTAGATAAGAGGAGAGCACCCCTCCAGCTAGGATGGAGTCCGTCACTCCTCAGCAGGTCAGGCTTGGTCCTGTTTGTGGGTGAGTCCCAGAAAGAGGGCCAATTATCCACAAATGTTATCTTTTGGGAGGGGCAGAAAACAGTTTTCAACCAGCGATTGAGTGCTGAGACTCTGCTGTAGAGCTCGTCACTTCCCCTAACTGGGAGGGGGCCAGAGACAATTACTCGATGCCGACACATCTTTCCTAGCTGATTTACACGCTAGTAATAGTAAAGTAGGTGATGACCTCAGTACAGTAGCTGAATAGTAAAGCAGGTGATGGCCTCAGTACAGTAGCTGAATAGTAAAGTAGGTGATGGCCTGAGTACAGTAGCTGAATAGTAAAGCAGGTGATGACCTCAGTACAGTAGATGAATAGTAAAGCAGGTGATGGCCTCAGTACAGTAGCTGAATAGTAAGAGTAAAGTAGGTGATGACCTCAGTACAGTAGCTGAATAGTAATAGTAAAGTAGGTGATGGCCTCAGTACAGTAGCTGAATAGTAAAGTAGGTGATGACCTCAGTACAGTAGCTGAATAGTAATAGTAAAGTAGGTGATGGCCTCAGTACAGTAGCTGAATAGTAATAGTAAAGTAGGTGATGACCTCAGTACAGTAGCTGAATAGTAATAGTAAAGTAGGTGATGGCCTCAGTACAGTAGCTGAATAGTAATAGTAAAGTAGGTGATGACCTCAGTACAGTAGCTGAATAGTAATAGTAAAGTAGCTGAATAGTAATAGTAAAGTAGGTGATGGCCTCAGTACAGTAGCTGAATAGTAAAGTAGGTGATGACCTCAGTACAGTAGCTGAATAGTAAAGTAGGTGATGACCTCAGTACAGTAGCTGAATAGTAATAGTAAAGCAGGTGATGACCTCAGTACAGTAGCTGAATAGTAATAGTAAAGCAGGTGATGACCTCAGTACAGTAGCTGAATAGTAAAGTAGGTGATGACCTCAGTACAGTAGATGAATAGTAAAGTAGGTGATGGCCTCAGTACAGTAGCTGAATAGTAAAGCAGGTGATGGCCTCAGTACAGTAGCTGAATAGTAATAGTAAAGTAGGTGATGACCTCAGTACAGTAGCTGAATAGTAATAGTAAAGTAGGTGATGGCCTCAGTACAGTAGCTGAATAGTAATAGTAAAGTAGGTGATGGCCTCAGTACAGTAGCTGAATAGTAATAGTAAAGTAGGTGATGACCTCAGTACAGTAGAGTAGTTGAATAGTAAAGCAGGTGATGGCCTCAGTACAGTAGCTGAATAGTAAAGTAGGTGATGACCTCAGTACAGTAGCTGAATAGTAATAGTAAAGTAGGTGATGGCCTCAGTACAGTAGCTGAATAGTAAAGCAGGTGATGGCCTCAGTACAGTAGCTGAATAGTAATAGTAAAGTAGGTGATGGCCTCAGTACAGTAGCTGAATAGTAAAGTAGGTGATGACCTCAGTACAGTAGCTGAATAGTAATAGTAAAGTAGGTGATGACCTCAGTACAGTAGCTGAATAGTAAAGTAGGTGATGACCTCAGTACAGTAGCTGAATAGTAAAGTAGGTGATGACCTCAGTACAGTAGCTGAATAGTAATAGTAAAGTAGGTGATGGCCTCAGTACAGTAGCTGAATAGTAAAGCAGGTGATGGCCTCAGTACAGTAGCTGAATAGTAATAGTAAAGTAGGTGATGGCCTCAGTACAGTAGCTGAATAGTAATAGTAAAGTAGGTGATGACCTCAGTACAGTAGCTGAATAGTAATAGTAAAGTAGGTGATGACCTCAGTACAGTAGCTGAATAGTAAAGCAGGTGATGGCCTCAGTACAGTAGCTGAATAGTAAAGTAGGTGATGACCTCAGTACAGTAGCTGAATAGTAATAGTAAAGCAGGTGATGGCCTCAGTACAGTAGCTGAATAGTAATAGTAAAGTAGGTGATGGCCTCAGTACAGTAGCTGAATAGTAATAGTAAAGTAGGTGATGGCCTCAGTACAGTAGCTGAATAGTAATAGTAAAGTAGGTGATGGCCTCAGTACAGTAGCTGAATAGTAATAGTAAAGTAGGTGATGACCTCAGTACAGTAGTTGAATAGTAAAGTAGGTGATGACCTCAGTACAGTAGCTGAATAGTAAAGCAGGTGATGGCCTCAGTACAGTAGCTGAATAGTAAAGTAGGTGATGACCTCAGTACAGTAGATGAATAGTAAAGTAGGTGAGTGATGGCCTCAGTACAGTAGCTGAATAGTAAAGCAGGTGATGGCCTCAGTACAGTAGCTGAATAGTAATAGTAAAGTAGGTGATGACCTCAGTACAGTAGCTGAATAGTAATAGTAAAGTAGGTGATGGCCTCAGTACAGTAGCTGAATAGTAATAGTAAAGTAGGTGATGGCCTCAGTAAAGTAGCTGAATAGTAATAGTAAAGTAGGTGATGACCTCAGTACAGTAGTTGAATAGTAAAGCAGGTGATGGCCTCAGTACAGTAGCTGAATAGTAAAGTAGGTGATGACCTCAGTACAGTAGCTGAATAGGAATAGTAAAGTAGGTGATGGCCTCAGTACAGTAGCTGAATAGTAAAGCAGGTGATGGCCCTAAGTACAGTAGCTGAATAGTAATAGTAAAGTAGGTGATGGCCTCAGTACAGTAGCTGAATAGTAAAGCAGGTGATGGCCTCAGTACAGTAGCTGAATAGTAATAGTAAAGTAGGTGATGGCCTCAGCTCAGTACAGTAGCTGAATAGTAATAGTAAAGTAGGTGATGACCTCAGTACAGTAGCTGAATAGTAAAGTAGGTGATGACCTCAGTACAGTAGATGAATAGTAAAGTAGGTGATGGCCTCAGTACAGTAGCTGAATAGTAAAGCAGGTGATGGCCTCAGTACAGTAGCTGAATAGTAATAGTAAAGTAGGTGATGACCTCAGTACAGTAGCTGAATAGTAATAGTAAAGTAGGTGATGGCCTCAGTACAGTAGCTGAATAGTAATAGTAAAGTAGGTGATGGCCTCAGTAAAGTAGCTGAATAGTAATAGTAAAGTAGGTGATGACCTCAGTACAGTAGTTGAATAGTAAAGCAGGTGATGGCCTCAGTACAGTAGCTGAATAGTAAAGTAGGTGATGACCTCAGTACAGTAGCTGAATAGTAATAGTAAAGTAGGTGATGGCCTCAGTACAGTAGCTGAATAGTAAAGCAGGTGATGGCCTAAGTACAGTAGCGTAGCTGAATAGTAATAGTAAAGTAGGTGATGGCCTCAGTACAGTAGCTGAATAGTAAAGTAGGTGATGACCTCAGTACAGTAGCTGAATAGTAATAGTAAAGTAGGTGATGACCTCAGTACAGTAGCTGAATAGTAAAGTAGGTGATGACCTCAGTACAGTAGCTGAATAGTAATAGTAAAGTAGGCGATGGCCTCAATACAGTAGCTGAATAGTAAAGCAGGTGATGGCCTCAGTACAGTAGCTGAATAGTAATAGTAAAGTAGGTGATGACCTCAGTACAGTAGCTGAATAGTAATAGTAAAGTAGGTGATGGCCTCAGTACAGTAGCTGAATAGTAATAGTAAAGTAGGTGATGGCCTCAGTACAGTAGCTGAATAGTAATAGTAAAGTAGGTGATGACCTCAGTACAGTAGTTGAATAGTAAAGCAGGTGATGGCCTCAGTACAGTAGCTGAATAGTAAAGTAGGTGATGACCTCAGTACAGTAGCTGAATAGTAATAGTAAAGTAGGTGATGGCCTCAGTACAGTAGCTGAATAGTAAAGCAGGTGATGGCCTCAGTACAGTAGCTGAATAGTAATAGTAAAGTAGGTGATGGCCTCAGTACAGTAGCTGAATAGTAAAGTAGGTGATGACCTCAGTACAGTAGCTGAATAGTAATAGTAAAGTAGGTGATGACCTCAGTACAGTAGCTGAATAGTAAAGTAGGTGATGACCTCAGTACAGTAGCTGAATAGTAAAGTAGGTGATGACCTCAGTACAGTAGCTGAATAGTAATAGTAAAGTAGGTGATGGCCTCAATACAGTAGCTGAATAGTAAAGCAGGTGATGGCCTCAGTACAGTAGCTGAATAGTAATAGTAAAGTAGGTGATGGCCTCAGTACAGTAGCTGAATAGTAATAGTAAAGTAGGTGATGACCTCAGTACAGTAGCTGAATAGTAATAGTAAAGTAGGTGATGACCTCAGTACAGTAGCTGAATTGAATAGTAAAGCAGGTGATGGCCTCAGTACAGTAGCTGAATAGTAAAGTAGGTGATGACCTCAGTACAGTAGCTGAATAGTAATAGTAAAGCTAGGTGATGGCCTCAGTACAGTAGCTGAATAGTAATAGTAAAGTAGGTGATGGCCTCAGTACAGTAGCTGAATAGTAATAGTAAAGTAGGTGATGGCCTCAGTACAGTAGCTGAATAGTAATAGTAAAGTAGGTGATGGCCTCAGTACAGTAGCTGAATAGTAATAGTAAAGTAGGTGAATAGTAAAGCAGGTGATGGCCTCAGTACAGTAGCTGAATAGTAATAGTAAAGTAGGTGATGGCCTCAGTACAGTAGCTGAATAGTAAAGTAGGTGATGACCTCAGTACAGTAGCTGAATAGTAATAGTAAAGTAGGTGATGACCTCAGTACAGTAGCTGAATAGTAAAGTAGGTGATGACCTCAGTACAGTAGCTGAATAGTAAAGAAAGTAGGTGATGACCTCAGTACAGTAGCTGAATAGTAATAGTAAAGTAGGTGATGGCCTCAATACAGTAGCTGAATAGTAAAGCAGGTGATGGCCTCAGTACAGTAGCTGAATAGTAATAGTAAAGTAGGTGATGGCCTCAGTACAGTAGCTGAATAGTAATAGTAAAGTAGGTGATGACCTCAGTACAGTAGCTGAATAGTAATAGTAAAGTAGGTGATGACCTCAGTACAGTAGCTGAATAGTAAAGCAGGTGATGGCCTCAGTACAGTAGCTGAATAGTAAAGTAGGTGATGACCTCAGTACAGTAGCTGAATAGTAATAGTAAAGCAGGTGATGGCCTCAGTACAGTAGCTGAATAGTAATAGTAAAGTAGGTGATGGCCTCAGTACAGTAGCTGAATAGTAATAGTAAAGTAGGTGATGGCCTCAGTACAGTAGCTGAATAGTAATAGTAAAGTAGGTGATGGCCTCAGTACAGTAGCTGAATAGTAATAGTAAAAGTAGGTGATGACCTCAGTACAGTAGTTGAATAGTAAAGTAGGTGATGACCTCAGTACAGTAGCTGAATAGTAAAGCAGGTGATGGCCTCAGTACAGTAGCTGAATAGTAAAGTAGGTGATGACCTCAGTACAGTAGATGAATAGTAAAGTAGGTGATGGCCTCAGTACAGTAGCTGAATAGTAAAGCAGGTGATGGCCTCAGTACAGTAGCTGAATAGTAATAGTAAAGTAGGTGATGACCTCAGTACAGTAGCTGAATAGTAATAGTAAAGTAGGTGATGGCCTCAGTACAGTAGCGGAATAGTAATAGTAAAGTAGGTGATGGCCTCAGTAAAGTAGCTGAATAGTAATAGTAAAGTAGGTGATGACCTCAGTACAGTAGTTGAATAGTAAAGCAGGTGATGGCCTCAGTACAGTAGCTGAATAGTAAAGTAGGTGATGACCTCAGTACAGTAGCTGAATAGTAATAGTAAAGTAGGTGATGGCCTCACCTCAGTACAGTAGCTGAATAGTAAAGCAGGTGATGGCCTAAGTACAGTAGCTGAATAGTAATAGTAAAGTAGGTGATGGCCTCAGTACAGTAGCTGAATAGTAAAGTAGGTGATGACCTCAGTACAGTAGCTGAATAGTAATAGTAAAGTAGATGATGACCTCAGTACAGTAGCTGAATAGTAAAGTAGGTGATGACCTCAGTACAGTAGCTGAATAGTAATAGTAAAGTAGGCGATGGCCTCAGTACAGTAGCTGAATAGTAAAGCAGGTGATGGCCTCAGTACAGTAGCTGAATAGTAATAGTAAAGTAGGTGATGGCCTCAGTACAGTAGCTGAATAGTAATAGTAAAGTAGGTGATGACCTCAGTACAGTAGCTGAATAGTAAAGTAGGTGATGACCTCAGTACAGTAGATGAATAGTAAAGTAGGTGATGGCCTCAGTACAGTAGCTGAATAGTAAAGCAGGTGATGGCCTCAGTACAGTAGCTGAATAGTAAAGTAGGTGATGACCTCAGTACAGTAGCTGAATAGTAATAGTAAAGTAGGTGATGGCCTCAGTACAGTAGCTGAATAGTAATAGTAAAGTAGGTGATGGCCTCAGTACAGTAGCTGAATAGTAATAGTAAAGTAGGTGATGGCCTCAGTACAGTAGCTGAATAGTAATAGTAAAGTAGGTGATGGACCTCAGTACAGTAGTTGAATAGTAAAGTAGGTGATGACCTCAGTACAGTAGCTGAATAGTAAAGCAGGTGATGGCCTCAGTACAGTAGCTGAATAGTAAAGTAGGTGATGACCTCAGTACAGTAGATGAATAGTAAAGTAGGTGATGGCCTCAGTACAGTAGCTGAATAGTAAAGCAGGTGATGGCCTCAGTACAGTAGCTGAATAGTAATAGTAAAGTAGGTGATGACCTCAGTACAGTAGCTGAATAGTAATAGTAAAGTAGGTGATGGCCTCAGTACAGTAGCTGAGTAATAGTAAAGTAGGTGATGACCTCAGTACAGTAGTTGAATAGTAAAGCAGGTGATGGCCTCAGTACAGTAGCTGAATAGTAAAGTAGGTGATGACCTCAGTACAGTAGCTGAATAGTAATAGTAAAGTAGGTGATGGCCTCAGTACAGTAGCTGAATAGTAAAGCAGGTGATGGCCTAAGTACAGTAGCTGAATAGTAATAGTAAAGTAGGTGATGGCCTCAGTACAGTAGCTGAATAGTAAAGCAGGTGATGGCCTCAGTACAGTAGCTGAATAGTAATAGTAAAGTAGGTGATGGCCTCAGTACAGTAGCTGAATAGTAATAGTAAAGTAGGTGATGACCTCAGTACAGTAGCTGAATAGTAAAGTAGGTGATGACCTCAGTACAGTAGATGAATAGTAAAGTAGGTGATGGCCTCAGTACAGTAGCTGAATAGTAAAGCAGGTGATGGCCTCAGTACAGTAGCTGAATAGTAATAGTAATAGTAAAGTAGGTGATGACCTCAGTACAGTAGCTGAATAGTAATAGTAAAGTAGGTGATGGCCTCAGTACAGTAGCTGAATAGTAATAGTAAAGTAGGTGATGGCCTCAGTAAAGTAGCTGAATAGTAATAGTAAAGTAGGTGATGACCTCAGTACAGTAGTTGAATAGTAAAGCAGGTGATGGCCTCAGTACAGTAGCTGAATAGTAAAGTAGGTGATGACCTCAGTACAGTAGCTGAATAGTAATAGTAAAGTAGGTGATGGCCTCAGTACAGTAGCTGAATAGTAAAGCAGGTGATGGCCTAAGTACAGTAGCTGAATAGTAATAGTAAAGTAGGTGATGGCCTCAGTACAGTAGCTGAATAGTAAAGTAGGTGATGACCTCAGTACAGTAGCTGAATAGTAATAGTAAAGTAGGTGATGACCTCAGTACAGTAGCTGAATAGTAAAGTAGGTGATGACCTCAGTACAGTACAGTAGCTGAATAGTAATAGTAAGTAGGCGATGGCCTCAGTACAGTAGCTGAATAGTAAAGCAGGTGATGGCCTCAGTACAGTAGCTGAATAGTAATAGTAAAGTAGGTGATGACCTCAGTACAGTAGCTGAATAGTAATAGTAAAGTAGGTGATGGCCTCAGTACAGTAGCTGAATAGTAATAGTAAAGTAGGTGATGGCCTCAGTACAGTAGCTGAATAGTAATAGTAAAGTAGGTGATGACCTCAGTACAGTAGTTGAATAGTAAAGCAGGTGATGGCCTCAGTACAGTAGCTGAATAGTAAAGTAGGTGATGACCTCAGTACAGTAGCTGAATAGTAATAGTAAAGTAGGTGATGGCCTCAGTACAGTAGCTGAATAGTAAAGCAGGTGATGGCCTCAGTACAGTAGCTGAATAGTAATAGTAAAGTAGGTGATGGCCTCAGTACAGTAGCTGAATAGTAAAGTAGGTGATGGCCTCAGTACAGTAGCTGAATAGTAATAGTAAAGTAGGTGATGACCTCAGTACAGTAGCTGAATAGTAAAGTAGGTGATGAAATCAGTACAGTAGCTGAATAGTAAAGTAGGTGATGACCTCAGTACAGTAGCTGAATAGTAATAGTAAAGTAGGTGATGGCCTCAATACAGTAGCTGAATAGTAAAGCAGGTGATGGCCTCAGTACAGTAGCTGAATAGTAATAGTAAAGTAGGTGATGGCCTCAGTACAGTAGCTGAATAGTAATAGTAAAGTAGGTGATGACCTCAGTACAGTAGCTGAATAGTAATAGTAAAGTAGGTGATGACCTCAGTACAGTAGCTGAATAGTAAAGCAGGTGATGGCCTCAGTACAGTAGCTGAATAGTAAAGTAGGTGATGACCTCAGTACAGTAGCTGAATAGTAATAGTAAAGCAGGTGATGGCCTCAGTACAGTAGCTGAATAGTAAGTAATAGTAAAGTAGGTGATGGCCTCAGTACAGTAGCTGAATAGTAATAGTAAAGTAGGTGATGGCCTCAGTACAGTAGCTGAATAGTAATAGTAAAGTAGGTGATGGCCTCAGTACAGTAGCTGAATAGTAATAGTAAAGTAGGTGATGACCTCAGTACAGTAGTTGAATAGTAAAGTAGGTGATGACCTCAGTACAGTAGCTGAATAGTAAAGCAGGTGATGGCCTCAGTACAGTAGCTGAATAGTAAAGTAGGTGATGACCTCAGTACAGTAGATGAATAGTAAAGTAGGTGATGGCCTCAGTACAGTAGCTGAATAGTAAAGCAGGTGATGGCCTCAGTACAGTAGCTGAATAGTAATAGTAAAGTAGGTGATGACCTCAGTACAGTAGCTGAATAGTAATAGTAAAGTAGGTGATGGCCTCAGTACAGTAGCTGAATAGTAATAGTAAAGTAAAGTAGGTGATGGCCTCAGTAAAGTAGATGAATAGTAATAGTAAAGTAGGTGATGACCTCAGTACAGTAGTTGAATAGTAAAGCAGGTGATGGCCTCAGTACAGTAGCTGAATAGTAAAGTAGGTGATGACCTCAGTACAGTCGCTGAATAGTAATAGTAAAATAGGGTGATGGCCTCAGTACAGTAGCTGAATAGTAAAGCAGGTGATGGCCTAAGTACAGTAGCTGAATAGTAATAGTAAAGTAGGTGATGGCCTCAGTACAGTAGCTGAATAGTAAAGTAGGTGATGACCTCAGTACAGTAGCTGAATAGTAATAGTAAAGTAGGTGATGACCTCAGTACAGTAGCTGAATAGTAAAGTAGGTGATGACCTCAGTACAGTAGCTGAATAGTAATAGTAAAGTAGGCGATGGCCTCAGTACAGTAGCTGAATAGTAAAGCAGGTGATGGCCTCAGTACAGTAGCTGAATAGTAATAGTAAAGTAGGTGATGGCCTCAGTACAGTAGCTGAATAGTAATAGTAAAGTAGGTGATGACCTCAGTACAGTAGCTGAATAGTAAAGTAGGTGATGACCTCAGTACAGTAGATGAATAGTAAAGTAGGTGATGGCCTCAGTACAGTAGCTGAATAGTAAAGCAGGTGATGGCCTCAGTACAGTAGCTGAATAGTAATAGTAAAGTAGGTGATGACCTCAGTACAGTAGCTGAATAGTAATAGTAAAGTAGGTGATGGCCTCAGTACAGTAGCTGAATAGTAATAGTAAAGTAGGTGATGGCCTCAGTAAAGTAGCTGAATAGTAATAGTAAAGTAGGTGATGACCTCAGTACAGTAGTTGAATAGTAAAGCAGGTGATGGCCTCAGTACAGTAGCTGAATAGTAAAGTAGGTGATGACCTCAGTACAGTAGCGTAGCTGAATAGTAATAGTAAAGTAGGTGATGGCCTCAGTACAGTAGCTGAATAGTAAAGCAGGTGATGGCCTCAGTACAGTAGCTGAATAGTAATAGTAAAGTAGGTGATGGCCTCAGTACAGTAGCTGAATAGTAAAGTAGGTGATGACCTCAGTACAGTAGCTGAATAGTAATAGTAAAGTAGGTGATGACCTCAGTACAGTAGCTGAATAGTAAAGTAGGTGATGACCTCAGTACAGTAGCTGAATAGTAATAGTAAAGTAGGTCGATGGCCTCAGTACAGTAGCTGAATAGTAAAGCAGGT
Organism: Coregonus ussuriensis; assembly: GCA_031479575.1. Lineage (NCBI taxonomy): Eukaryota > Metazoa > Chordata > Actinopteri > Salmoniformes > Salmonidae > Coregonus > Coregonus ussuriensis. The sequence continues at coordinate 56,762,739 of CM062487.1, forward strand.
GATGGCCTCAGTACAGTAGCTGAATAGTAATAGTAAAGTAGGTGATGGCCTCAGTACAGTAGCTGAATAGTAATAGTAAAGTAGGTGATGACCTCAGTACAGTAGCTGAATAGTAATAGTAAAGTAGGTGATGACCTCAGTACAGTAGCTGAATAGTAAAGCAGGTGATGGCCTCAGTACAGTAGCTGAATAGAATAGTAAAGTAGGTGATGACCTCAGTACAGTAGCTGAATAGTAATAGTAAAGCAGGTGATGGCCTCAGTACAGTAGCTGAATAGTAATAGTAAAGTAGGTGATGGCCTCAGTACAGTAGCTGAATAGTAATAGTAAAGTAGGTGATGGCCTCAGTACAGTAGCTGAATAGTAATAGTAAAGTAGGTGATGACCTCAGTACAGTAGTTGAATAGTAAAGTAGGTGATGACCTCAGTACAGTAGCTGAATAGTAAAGCAGGTGATGGCCTCAGTACAGTAGCTGAATAGTAAAGTAGGTGATGGCCTCAGTACAGTAGCTGAATAGTAATAGTAAAGTAGGTGATGACCTCAGTACAGTAGCTGAATAGTAATAGTAAAGTAGGTGATGACCTCAGTACAGTAGCTGAATAGTAAAGCAGGTGATGGCCTCAGTACAGTAGCTGAATAGTAAAGTAGGTGATGACCTCAGTACAGTAGCTGAATAGTAATAGTAAAGCAGGTGATGGCCTCAGTACAGTAGCTGAATAGTAATAGTAAAGTAGGTGATGGCCTCAGTACAGTAGCTGAATAGTAATAGTAAAGTAGGTGATGGCCTCAGTACAGTAGCTGAATAGTAATAGTAAAGTAGGTGATGACCTCAGTACAGTAGTTGAATAGTAAAGTAGGTGATGACCTCAGTACAGTAGCTGAATAGTAAAGCAGGTGATGGCCTCAGTACAGTAGCTGAATAGTAAAGTAGGTGATGACCTCAGTACAGTAGCTGAATAGTAAAGTAGGTGATGGCCTCAGTACAGTAGCTGAATAGTAATAGTAAAGTAGGTGATGGCCTCAGTACAGTAGCTGAATAGTAAAGTAGGTGATGACCTCAGTACAGTAGCTGAATAGTAATAGTAAAGTAGGTGATGGCCTCAGTACAGTAGCTGAATAGTAATAGTAAAGTAGGTGATGACCTCAGTACAGTAGCTGAATAGTAATAGTAAAGTAGGTGATGGCCTCAGTACAGTAGCTGAATAGTAATAGTAAAGTAGGTAATGGCCTCAGTACAGTAGCTGAATAGTAAAGTAGGTGATGACCTCAGTACAGTAGCTGAATAGTAATAGTAAAGTAGGTGATGGCCTCAGTACAGTAGCTGAATAGTAATAGTAAAGTAGGTGATGGCCTCAGTACAGTAGCTGAATAGTAAAGTAGGTGATGACCTCAGTACAGTAGCTGAATAGTAAAGTAGGTGATGACCTCAGTACAGTAGCTGAATAGTAATAGTAAAGCAGGTGATGACCTCAGTACAGTAGCTGAATAGTAATAGTAAAGCAGGTGATGACCTCAGTACAGTAGCTGAATAGTAAAGTAGGTGATGACCTCAGTACAGTAGATGAATAGTAAAGTAGGTGATGGCCTCAGTACAGTAGCTGAATAGTAAAGCAGGTGATGGCCTCAGTACAGTAGCTGAATAGTAATAGTAAAGTAGGTGATGACCTCAGTACAGTAGCTGAATAGTAATAGTAAAGTAGGTGATGGCCTCAGTACAGTAGCTGAATAGTAATAGTAAAGTAGGTGATGGCCTCAGTAAAGTAGCTGAATAGTAATAGTAAAGTAGGTGATGACCTCAGTACAGTAGTTGAATAGTAAAGCAGGTGATGGCCTCAGTACAGTAGCTGAATAGTAAAGTAGGTGATGACCTCAGTACAGTAGCTGAATAGTAATAGTAAAGTAGGTGATGGCCTCAGTACAGTAGCTGAATAGTAAAGCAGGTGATGGCCTAAGTACAGTAGCTGAATAGTAATAGTAAAGTAGGTGATGGCCTCAGTACAGTAGCTGAATAGTAAAGTAGGTGATGACCTCAGTACAGTAGCTGAATAGTAATAGTAAAGTAGGTGATGACCTCAGTACAGTAGCTGAATAGTAAAGTAGGTGATGACCTCAGTACAGTAGCTGAATAGTAATAGTAAAGTAGGCGATGGCCTCAGTACAGTAGCTGAATAGTAAAGCAGGTGATGGCCTCAGTACAGTAGCTGAATAGTAATAGTAAAGTAGGTGATGGCCTCAGTACAGTAGCTGAATAGTAATAGTAAAGTAGGTGATGACCTCAGTACAGTAGCTGAATAGTAATAGTAAAGTAGGTGATGACCTCAGTACAGTAGCTGAATAGTAAAGCAGGTGATGGCCTCAGTACAGTAGCTGAATAGTAAAGTAGCTGAATAGTAATAGTAAAGCAGGTGATGGCCTCAGTACAGTAGCTGAATAGTAATAGTAAAGTAGGTGATGGCCTCAGTACAGTAGCTGAATAGTAATAGTAAAGTAGGTGATGGCCTCAGTACAGTAGCTGAATAGTAATAGTAAAGTAGGTGATGGCCTCAGTACAGTAGCTGAATAGTAATAGTAAAGTAGGTGATGGCCTCAGTACAGTAGCTGAATAGTAAAGCAGGTGATGGCCTCAGTACAGTAGCTGAATAGTAATAGTAAAGTAGGTGATGACCTCAGTACAGTAGCTGAATAGTAAAGTAGGTGATGACCTCAGTACAGTAGCTGAATAGTAAAGCAGGTGATGGCCTCAGTACAGTAGCTGAATAGTAAAGTAGGTGATGGCCTCAGTACAGTAGCTGAATAGTAAAGTAGGTGATGACCTCAGTACAGTAGCTGAATAGTAATAGTAAAGTAGGTGATGACCTCAGTACAGTAGCTGAATAGTAAAGTAGGTGATGACCTCAGTACAGTAGCTGAATAGTAAAGTAGGTGATGGCCTCAGTACAGTAGCTGAATAGTAAAGCAGGTGATGACCTCAGTACAGTAGCTGAATAGTAATAGTAAAGTAGGTGATGACCTCAGTACAGTAGCTGAATAGTAAAGTAGGTGATGGCCTCAGTACAGTAGCTGAATAGTAAAGTAGGTGATGACCTCAGTACAGTAGCTGAATAGTAATAGTAAAGTAGGTGATGGCCTCAGTACAGTAGCTGAATAGTAATAGTAAAGTAGGTGATGACCTCAGTACAGTAGCTGAATAGTAAAGTAGGTGATGGCCTCAGTACAGTAGCTGAATAGTAAAGTAGGTGATGACCTCAGTACAGTAGCTGAATAGTAAAGTAGGTGATGGCCTCAGTACAGTAGCTGAATAGTAAAGCAGGTGATGACCTCAGTACAGTAGCTGAATAGTAAAGTAGGTGATGGCCTCAGTACAGTAGCTGAATAGTAGAGCAGGTGATGACCTCAGTACAGTAGCTGAATAGTAATAGTAAAGTAGGTGATGACCTCAGTACAGTAGCTGAATAGTAATAGTAAAGTAGGTGATGACCTCAGTACAGTAGCTGAATAGTAATAGTAAAGTAGGTGATGACCTCAGTACAGTAGCTGAATAGTAATAGTAAAGCAGGTGATGGCCTCAGTACAGTAGCTGAATAGTAAAGTAGGTGATGACCTCAGTACAGTAGCTGAATAGTAATAGTAAAGTAGGTGATGACCTCAGTACAGTAGCTGAATAGTAAAGTAGGTGATGACCTCAGTACAGTAGCTGAATAGTAAAGTAGGTGATGGCCTCAGTACAGTAGCTGAATAGTAATAGTAAAGTAGGTGATGACCTCAGTACAGTAGCTGAATAGTAAAGTAGGTGATGACCTCAGTACAGTAGCTGAATAGTAATAGTAAAGTAGGTGATGGCCTCAGTACAGTAGCTGAATAGTAAAGTAGGTGATGACCTCAGTACAGTAGCTGAATAGTAAAGCAGGTGATGGCCTCAGTACAGTAGCTGAATAGTAAAGCAGGTGATGACCTCAGTACAGTAGCTGAATAGTAATAGTAAAGTAGGTGATGACCTCAGTACAGTAGCTGAATAGTAAAACAGGTGATGACCTCAGTACAGTAGCTGAATAGTAATAGTAAAGTAGGTGATGACCTCAGTACAGTAGCTGAATAGTAAAGCAGGTGATGGCCTCAGTACAGTAGCTGAATAGTAATAGTAAAGTAGGTGATGGCCTCAGTACAGTAGCTGAATAGTAATAGTAAAGCAGGTGATGGCCTCAGTACAATAGCTGAATAGTAAAGTAGGTGATGGCCTCAGTACAGTAGATGAATAGTAAAGTAGGTGATGGCCTCAGTACAGTAGCTGAATAGTAATAGTAAAGTAGGTGATGGCCTCAGTACAGTAGCTGAATAGTAAAGTATGTGATGGCCTCAGTACAGAGGCTGAATAGTAAAGCAGGTGATGGCCTCAGTACAGTAGCTGAATAGTAAAGTAGGTGATGGCCTCAGTACAGTAGCTGAATAGTAAAGTAGGTGATGGCCTCAGTACAGTAGCTGAATAGTAAAGTAGGTGATGGCCTCAGTACAGTAGCTGAATAGTAATAGTAAAGTAGGTGATGGCCTCAGTACAGTAGCTGAATAGTAATAGTAAAGTAGGTGATGGCCTTAGTACAGTAGCTGAATAGTAATAGTAAAGTAGGTGATGACCTCAGTACAGTAGCTGAATAGTAATAGTAAAGTAGGTGATGGCCTCAGTACAGTAGCTGAATAGTAATAGTAAAGTAGGTGATGACCTCAGTACAGTAGCTGAATAGTAAAGTAGGTGATGACCTCAGTACAGTAGCTGAATAGTAATAGTAAAGTAGGTGATGGCCTCAGTACAGTAGCTGAATAGTAAAGTAGGTGATGACCTCAGTACAGTAGCTGAATAGTAAAGCAGGTGATGACCTCAGTACAGTAGCTGAATAGTAATAGTAAAGTAGGTGATGGCCTCAGTACAGTAGCTGAATAGTAATAGTAAAGTAGGTGATGACCTCAGTACAGTAGCTGAATAGTAAAACAGGTGATGACCTCAGTACAGTAGCTGAATAGTAATAGTAAAGTAGGTGATGACCTCAGTACAGTAGCTGAATAGTAAAGCAGGTGATGGCCTCAGTACAGTAGCTGAATAGTAATAGTAAAGTAGGTGATGGCCTCAGTACAGTAGCTGAATAGTAATAGTAAAGCAGGTGATGGCCTCAGTACAATAGCTGAATAGTAAAGTAGGTGATGGCCTCAGTACAGTAGATGAATAGTAAAGTAGGTGATGGCCTCAGTACAGTAGCTGAATAGTAATAGTAAAGTAGGTGATGGCCTCAGTACAGTAGCTGAATAGTAAAGTATGTGATGGCCTCAGTACAGAGGCTGAATAGTAAAGCAGGTGATGGCCTCAGTACAGTAGCTGAATAGTAAAGTAGGTGATGGCCTCAGTACAGTAGCTGAATAGTAAAGTAGGTGATGGCCTCAGTACAGTAGCTGAATAGTAAAGTAGGTGATGGCCTCAGTACAGTAGCTGAATAGTAATAGTAAAGTAGGTGATGGCCTCAGTACAGTAGCTGAATAGTAATAGTAAAGTAGGTGATGGCCTTAGTACAGTAGCTGAATAGTAATAGTAAAGTAGGTGATGACCTCAGTACAGTAGCTGAATAGTAATAGTAAAGTAGGTGATGGCCTCAGTACAGTAGCTGAATAGTAATAGTAAAGTAGGTGATGACCTCAGTACAGTAGCTGAATAGTAAAGTAGGTGATGACCTCAGTACAGTAGCTGAATAGTAATAGTAAAGTAGGTGATGGCCTCAGTACAGTAGCTGAATAGTAAAGTAGGTGATGACCTCAGTACAGTAGCTGAATAGTAAAGCAGGTGATGGCCTCAGTACAGTAGCTGAATAGTAAAGCAGGTGATGGCCTCAGTACAGTAGATGAATAGTAAAGTAGGTGATGACCTAAGTACAGTAGCTGAATAGTAATAGTAAAGCAGGTGATGACCTCAGTACAGTAGCTGAATAGTAATAGTAAAGTAGGTGATGACCTCAGTACAGTAGCTGAATAGTAATAGTAAAGTAGGTGATGACCTCAGTACAGTAGCTGAATAGTAAAGCAGGTGATGGCCTCAGTAGAGTAGCTGAATAGTAATAGTAAAGTAGGTGATGACCTCAGTACAGTAGCTGAATAGTAAAGCAGGTGATGACCTCAGTACAGTAGCTGAATAGTAATAGTAAAGTAGGTGATGACCTCAGTACAGTAGCTGAATAGTAAAGCAGGTGATGGCCTCAGTACAGTAGCTGAATAGTAATAGTAAAGTAGGTGATGGCCTCAGTACAGTAGCTGAATAGTAAAGCAGGTGATGACCTCAGTACAGTAGCTGAATAGTAAAGCAGGTGATGACCTCAGTACAGTAGCTGAATAGTAATAGTAAAGTAGGTGATGACCTCAGTACAGTAGCTGAATAGTAAAGCAGGTGATGGCCTCAGTACAGTAGCTGAATAGTAATAGTAAAGTAGGTGATGGCCTCAGTACAGTAGCTGAATAGTAAAGCAGGTGATGGCCTCAGTACAGTAGCTGAATAGTAAAGTAGGTGATGGCCTCAGTACAGTAGCTGAATAGTAATAGTAAAGTAGGTGATGGCCTCAGTACAGTAGCTGAATAGTAAAGCAGGTGATGACCTCAGTACAGTAGCTGAATAGTAAAGTAGGTGATGGCCTCAGTACAGTAGCTGAATAGTAAAGCAGGTGATGGCCTCAGTACAGTAGCTGAATAGTAATAGTAAAGTAGGTGATGGCCTCAGTACAGTAGCTGAATAGTAAAGCAGGTGATGACCTCAGTACAGTAGCTGAATAGTAATAGTAAAGCAGGTGATGACCTCAGTACAGTAGCTGAATAGTAAAGCAGGTGATGACCTCAGTACAGTAGCTGAATAGTAATAGTAAAGTAGGTGATGACCTCAGTACAGTAGCTGAATAGTAAAGCAGGTGATGGCCTCAGTACAGTAGCTGAATAGTAATAGTAAAGTAGGTGATGGCCTCAGTACAGTAGCTGAATAGTAAAGCAGGTGATGGCCTCAGTACAGTAGCTGAATAGTAAAGTAGGTGATGGCCTCAGTACAGTAGCTGAATAGTAATAGTAAAGTAGGTGATGGCCTCAGTACAGTAGCTGAATAGTAAAGCAGGTGATGACCTCAGTACAGTAGCTGAATAGTAAAGTAGGTGATGGCCTCAGTACAGTAGCTGAATAGTAATAGTAAAGTAGGTGATGGCCTCAGTACAGTAGCTGAATAGTAATAGTAAAGTAGGTGATGGCCTCAGTACAGTAGCTGAATAGTAATAGTAAAGCAGGTGATGACCTCAGTACAGTAGCTGAATAGTAAAGCAGGTGATGACCTCAGTACAGTAGCTGAATAGTAATAGTAAAGTAGGTGATGGCCTCAGTACAGTAGCTGAATAGTAAAGTAGGTGATGACCTCAGTACAGTAGCTGAATAGTAAAGCAGGTGATGGCCTCAGTACAGTAGCTGAATAGTAAAGCAGGTGATGGCCTCAGTACAGTAGCTGAATAGTAAAGCAGGTGATGGCCTCAGTACAGTAGCTGAATAGTAAAGCAGGTGATGGCCTCAGTACAGTAGCTGAATAGTAATAGTAAAGTAGGTGATGGCCTCAGTACAGTAGCTGAATAGTAAAGCAGGTGATGACCTCAGTACAGTAGCTGAATAGTAAAGCAGGTGATGACCTCAGTACAGTAGCTGAATAGTAATAGTAAAGTAGGTGATGACCTCAGTACAGTAGCTGAATAGTAAAGCAGGTGATGACCTCAGTACAGTAGCTGAATAGTAATAGTAAAGTAGGTGATGACCTCAGTACAGTAGCTGAATAGTAAAGCAGGTGATGGCCTCAGTACAGTAGCTGAATAGTAATAGTAAAGTAGGTGATGGCCTCAGTACAGTAGCTGAATAGTAAAGCAGGTGATGGCCTCAGTACAGTAGCTGAATAGTAAAGTAGGTGATGGCCTCAGTACAGTAGCTGAATAGTAATAGTAAAGTAGGTGATGGCCTCAGTACAGTAGCTGAATAGTAAAGCAGGTGATGACCTCAGTACAGTAGCTGAATAGTAAAGTAGGTGATGGCCTCAGTACAGTAGCTGAATAGTAATAGTAAAGTAGGTGATGGCCTCAGTACAGTAGCTGAATAGTAATAGTAAAGTAGGTGATGGCCTCAGTACAGTAGCTGAATAGTAATAGTAAAGCAGGTGATGACCTCAGTACAGTAGCTGAATAGTAAAGCAGGTGATGACCTCAGTACAGTAGCTGAATAGTAATAGTAAAGTAGGTGATGGCCTCAGTACAGTAGCTGAATAGAAAAGTAGGTGATGACCTCAGTACAGTAGCTGAATAGTAAAGCAGGTGATGGCCTCAGTACAGTAGCTGAATAGTAAAGCAGGTGATGGCCTCAGTACAGTAGCTGAATAGTAAAGCAGGTGATGGCCTCAGTACAGTAGCTGAATAGTAAAGTAGGTGATGGCCTCAGTACAGTAGCTGAATAGTAATAGTAAAGTAGGTGATGGCCTCAGTACAGTAGCTGAATAGTAATAGTAAAGTAGGTGATGGCCTCAGTACAGTAGCTGAATAGTAAAGCAGGTGATGGCCTCAGTACAGTAGCTGAATAGTAAAGTAGGTGATGGCCTCAGTACAGTAGCTGAATAGTAAAGCAGGTGATGGCCTCAGTACAGTAGCTGAATAGTAAAGTAGGTGATGGCCTCAGTACAGTAGCTGAATAGTAATAGTAAAGTAGGTGATGGCCTCAGTACAGTAGCTGAATAGTAATAGTAAAGTAGGTGATGGCCTTAGTACAGTAGCTGAATAGTAATAGTAAAGTAGGTGATGACCTCAGTACAGTAGCTGAATAGTAATAGTAAAGTAGGTGATGGCCTCAGTACAGTAGCTGAATAGTAATAGTAAAGTAGGTGATGACCTCAGTACAGTAGCTGAATAGTAAAGTAGGTGATGACCTCAGTACAGTAGCTGAATAGTAATAGTAAAGTAGGTGATGGCCTCAGTACAGTAGCTGAATAGTAAAGTAGGTGATGACCTCAGTACAGTAGCTGAATAGTAAAGCAGGTGATGGCCTCAGTACAGTAGCTGAATAGTAAAGCAGGTGATGGCCTCAGTACAGTAGATGAATAGTAAAGTAGGTGATGACCTAAGTACAGTAGCTGAATAGTAATAGTAAAGCAGGTGATGACCTCAGTACAGTAGCTGAATAGTAATAGTAAAGTAGGTGATGACCTCAGTACAGTAGCTGAATAGTAATAGTAAAGTAGGTGATGACCTCAGTACAGTAGCTGAATAGTAAAGCAGGTGATGGCCTCAGTAGAGTAGCTGAATAGTAATAGTAAAGTAGGTGATGACCTCAGTACAGTAGCTGAATAGTAAAGCAGGTGATGACCTCAGTACAGTAGCTGAATAGTAATAGTAAAGTAGGTGATGACCTCAGTACAGTAGCTGAATAGTAAAGCAGGTGATGGCCTCAGTACAGTAGCTGAATAGTAATAGTAAAGTAGGTGATGGCCTCAGTACAGTAGCTGAATAGTAAAGCAGGTGATGACCTCAGTACAGTAGCTGAATAGTAAAGCAGGTGATGACCTCAGTACAGTAGCTGAATAGTAATAGTAAAGTAGGTGATGACCTCAGTACAGTAGCTGAATAGTAAAGCAGGTGATGGCCTCAGTACAGTAGCTGAATAGTAATAGTAAAGTAGGTGATGGCCTCAGTACAGTAGCTGAATAGTAAAGCAGGTGATGGCCTCAGTACAGTAGCTGAATAGTAAAGTAGGTGATGGCCTCAGTACAGTAGCTGAATAGTAATAGTAAAGTAGGTGATGGCCTCAGTACAGTAGCTGAATAGTAAAGCAGGTGATGACCTCAGTACAGTAGCTGAATAGTAAAGTAGGTGATGGCCTCAGTACAGTAGCTGAATAGTAAAGCAGGTGATGGCCTCAGTACAGTAGCTGAATAGTAATAGTAAAGTAGGTGATGGCCTCAGTACAGTAGCTGAATAGTAAAGCAGGTGATGACCTCAGTACAGTAGCTGAATAGTAATAGTAAAGCAGGTGATGACCTCAGTACAGTAGCTGAATAGTAAAGCAGGTGATGACCTCAGTACAGTAGCTGAATAGTAATAGTAAAGTAGGTGATGACCTCAGTACAGTAGCTGAATAGTAAAGCAGGTGATGGCCTCAGTACAGTAGCTGAATAGTAATAGTAAAGTAGGTGATGGCCTCAGTACAGTAGCTGAATAGTAAAGCAGGTGATGGCCTCAGTACAGTAGCTGAATAGTAAAGTAGGTGATGGCCTCAGTACAGTAGCTGAATAGTAATAGTAAAGTAGGTGATGGCCTCAGTACAGTAGCTGAATAGTAAAGCAGGTGATGACCTCAGTACAGTAGCTGAATAGTAAAGTAGGTGATGGCCTCAGTACAGTAGCTGAATAGTAATAGTAAAGTAGGTGATGGCCTCAGTACAGTAGCTGAATAGTAATAGTAAAGTAGGTGATGGCCTCAGTACAGTAGCTGAATAGTAATAGTAAAGCAGGTGATGACCTCAGTACAGTAGCTGAATAGTAAAGCAGGTGATGACCTCAGTACAGTAGCTGAATAGTAATAGTAAAGTAGGTGATGGCCTCAGTACAGTAGCTGAATAGTAAAGTAGGTGATGACCTCAGTACAGTAGCTGAATAGTAAAGCAGGTGATGGCCTCAGTACAGTAGCTGAATAGTAAAGCAGGTGATGGCCTCAGTACAGTAGCTGAATAGTAAAGCAGGTGATGGCCTCAGTACAGTAGCTGAATAGTAAAGCAGGTGATGGCCTCAGTACAGTAGCTGAATAGTAATAGTAAAGTAGGTGATGGCCTCAGTACAGTAGCTGAATAGTAAAGCAGGTGATGACCTCAGTACAGTAGCTGAATAGTAAAGCAGGTGATGACCTCAGTACAGTAGCTGAATAGTAATAGTAAAGTAGGTGATGACCTCAGTACAGTAGCTGAATAGTAAAGCAGGTGATGACCTCAGTACAGTAGCTGAATAGTAATAGTAAAGTAGGTGATGACCTCAGTACAGTAGCTGAATAGTAAAGCAGGTGATGGCCTCAGTACAGTAGCTGAATAGTAATAGTAAAGTAGGTGATGGCCTCAGTACAGTAGCTGAATAGTAAAGCAGGTGATGGCCTCAGTACAGTAGCTGAATAGTAAAGTAGGTGATGGCCTCAGTACAGTAGCTGAATAGTAATAGTAAAGTAGGTGATGGCCTCAGTACAGTAGCTGAATAGTAAAGCAGGTGATGACCTCAGTACAGTAGCTGAATAGTAAAGTAGGTGATGGCCTCAGTACAGTAGCTGAATAGTAATAGTAAAGTAGGTGATGGCCTCAGTACAGTAGCTGAATAGTAATAGTAAAGTAGGTGATGGCCTCAGTACAGTAGCTGAATAGTAATAGTAAAGCAGGTGATGACCTCAGTACAGTAGCTGAATAGTAAAGCAGGTGATGACCTCAGTACAGTAGCTGAATAGTAATAGTAAAGTAGGTGATGGCCTCAGTACAGTAGCTGAATAGAAAAGTAGGTGATGACCTCAGTACAGTAGCTGAATAGTAAAGCAGGTGATGGCCTCAGTACAGTAGCTGAATAGTAAAGCAGGTGATGGCCTCAGTACAGTAGCTGAATAGTAAAGCAGGTGATGGCCTCAGTACAGTAGCTGAATAGTAAAGTAGGTGATGGCCTCAGTACAGTAGCTGAATAGTAATAGTAAAGTAGGTGATGGCCTCAGTACAGTAGCTGAATAGTAATAGTAAAGTAGGTGATGGCCTCAGTACAGTAGCTGAATAGTAAAGCAGGTGATGGCCTCAGTACAGTAGCTGAATAGTAAAGTAGGTGATGGCCTCAGTACAGTAGCTGAATAGTAAAGCAGGTGATGGCCTCAGTACAGTAGCTGAATAGTAAAGCAGGTGATGGCCTCAGTACAGTAGCTGAATAGTAATAGTAAAGTAGGTGATGGCCTCAATACAGTAGCTGAATAGTAAAGCAGGTGATGGCCTCAGTATAGTAGCTGAATAGTAAAGCAGGTGATGGCCTCAGTACAGTAGCTGAATAGTAAAGTAGGTGATGGCCTCAGTACAGTAGCTGAATAGTAAAGTAGGTGATGGCCTCAGTACAGTAGCTGAATAGTAATAGTAAAGTAGGTGATGACCTCAGTACAGTAGCTGAATAGTAATAGTAAAGTAGGTGATGGCCTCAGTACAGTAGCTGAATAGTAAAGCAGGTGATGGCCTCAGTACAGTAGCTGAATAGTAAAGCAGGTGATGGCCTCAGTACAGTAGCTGAATAGTAAAGTAGGTGATGGCCTCAGTACAGTAGCTGAATAGTAAAGTAGGTGATGGCCTCAGTACAGTAGCTGAATAGTAATAGTAAAGTAGGTGATGACCTCAGTACAGTAGCTGAATAGTAATAGTAAAGCAGGTGATGACCTCAGTACAGTAGCTGAATAGTAAAGTAGGTGATGGCCTCAGTACAGTAGCTGAATAGTAATAGTAAAGTAGGTGATGACCTCAGTACAGTAGCTGAATAGTAATAGTAAAGTAGGTGATGGCCTCAGTATAGTAGCTGAATAGTAAAGCAGGTGATGGCCTCAGTACAGTAGCTGAATAGTAAAGTAGGTGATGGCCTCAGTACAGTAGCTGAATAGTAATAGTAAAGTAGGTGATGGCCTCAGTACAGTAGCTGAATAGTAAAGCAGGTGATGACCTCAGTACAGTAGCTGAATAGTAAAGTAGGTGATGGCCTCAGTACAGTAGCTGAATAGTAATAGTAAAGTAGGTGATGGCCTCAGTACAGTAGCTGAATAGTAATAGTAAAGTAGGTGATGGCCTCAGTACAGTAGCTGAATAGTAATAGTAAAGCAGGTGATGACCTCAGTACAGTAGCTGAATAGTAAAGCAGGTGATGACCTCAGTACAGTAGCTGAATAGTAATAGTAAAGTAGGTGATGGCCTCAGTACAGTAGCTGAATAGTAAAGTAGGTGATGACCTCAGTACAGTAGCTGAATAGTAAAGCAGGTGATGGCCTCAGTACAGTAGCTGAATAGTAAAGCAGGTGATGGCCTCAGTACAGTAGCTGAATAGTAAAGCAGGTGATGGCCTCAGTACAGTAGCTGAATAGTAAAGCAGGTGATGGCCTCAGTACAGTAGCTGAATAGTAATAGTAAAGTAGGTGATGGCCTCAGTACAGTAGCTGAATAGTAAAGCAGGTGATGACCTCAGTACAGTAGCTGAATAGTAATAGTAAAGCAGGTGATGACCTCAGTACAGTAGCTGAATAGTAAAGCAGGTGATGACCTCAGTACAGTAGCTGAATAGTAATAGTAAAGTAGGTGATGACCTCAGTACAGTAGCTGAATAGTAAAGCAGGTGATGGCCTCAGTACAGTAGCTGAATAGTAATAGTAAAGTAGGTGATGGCCTCAGTACAGTAGCTGAATAGTAAAGCAGGTGATGGCCTCAGTACAGTAGCTGAATAGTAAAGTAGGTGATGGCCTCAGTACAGTAGCTGAATAGTAATAGTAAAGTAGGTGATGGCCTCAGTACAGTAGCTGAATAGTAAAGCAGGTGATGACCTCAGTACAGTAGCTGAATAGTAAAGTAGGTGATGGCCTCAGTACAGTAGCTGAATAGTAATAGTAAAGTAGGTGATGGCCTCAGTACAGTAGCTGAATAGTAATAGTAAAGTAGGTGATGGCCTCAGTACAGTAGCTGAATAGTAATAGTAAAGCAGGTGATGACCTCAGTACAGTAGCTGAATAGTAAAGCAGGTGATGACCTCAGTACAGTAGCTGAATAGTAATAGTAAAGTAGGTGATGGCCTCAGTACAGTAGCTGAATAGTAAAGTAGGTGATGACCTCAGTACAGTAGCTGAATAGTAAAGCAGGTGATGGCCTCAGTACAGTAGCTGAATAGTAAAGCAGGTGATGGCCTCAGTACAGTAGCTGAATAGTAAAGCAGGTGATGGCCTCAGTACAGTAGCTGAATAGTAAAGCAGGTGATGGCCTCAGTACAGTAGCTGAATAGTAATAGTAAAGTAGGTGATGGCCTCAGTACAGTAGCTGAATAGTAAAGCAGGTGATGACCTCAGTACAGTAGCTGAATAGTAAAGCAGGTGATGACCTCAGTACAGTAGCTGAATAGTAATAGTAAAGTAGGTGATGACCTCAGTACAGTAGCTGAATAGTAAAGCAGGTGATGACCTCAGTACAGTAGCTGAATAGTAATAGTAAAGTAGGTGATGACCTCAGTACAGTAGCTGAATAGTAAAGCAGGTGATGGCCTCAGTACAGTAGCTGAATAGTAATAGTAAAGTAGGTGATGGCCTCAGTACAGTAGCTGAATAGTAAAGCAGGTGATGGCCTCAGTACAGTAGCTGAATAGTAAAGTAGGTGATGGCCTCAGTACAGTAGCTGAATAGTAATAGTAAAGTAGGTGATGGCCTCAGTACAGTAGCTGAATAGTAAAGCAGGTGATGACCTCAGTACAGTAGCTGAATAGTAAAGTAGGTGATGGCCTCAGTACAGTAGCTGAATAGTAATAGTAAAGTAGGTGATGGCCTCAGTACAGTAGCTGAATAGTAATAGTAAAGTAGGTGATGGCCTCAGTACAGTAGCTGAATAGTAATAGTAAAGCAGGTGATGACCTCAGTACAGTAGCTGAATAGTAAAGCAGGTGATGACCTCAGTACAGTAGCTGAATAGTAATAGTAAAGTAGGTGATGGCCTCAGTACAGTAGCTGAATAGAAAAGTAGGTGATGACCTCAGTACAGTAGCTGAATAGTAAAGCAGGTGATGGCCTCAGTACAGTAGCTGAATAGTAAAGCAGGTGATGGCCTCAGTACAGTAGCTGAATAGTAAAGCAGGTGATGGCCTCAGTACAGTAGCTGAATAGTAAAGTAGGTGATGGCCTCAGTACAGTAGCTGAATAGTAATAGTAAAGTAGGTGATGGCCTCAGTACAGTAGCTGAATAGTAATAGTAAAGTAGGTGATGGCCTCAGTACAGTAGCTGAATAGTAAAGCAGGTGATGGCCTCAGTACAGTAGCTGAATAGTAAAGTAGGTGATGGCCTCAGTACAGTAGCTGAATAGTAAAGCAGGTGATGGCCTCAGTACAGTAGCTGAATAGTAAAGCAGGTGATGGCCTCAGTACAGTAGCTGAATAGTAATAGTAAAGTAGGTGATGGCCTCAATACAGTAGCTGAATAGTAAAGCAGGTGATGGCCTCAGTATAGTAGCTGAATAGTAAAGCAGGTGATGGCCTCAGTACAGTAGCTGAATAGTAAAGTAGGTGATGGCCTCAGTACAGTAGCTGAATAGTAAAGTAGGTGATGGCCTCAGTACAGTAGCTGAATAGTAATAGTAAAGTAGGTGATGACCTCAGTACAGTAGCTGAATAGTAATAGTAAAGTAGGTGATGGCCTCAGTACAGTAGCTGAATAGTAAAGCAGGTGATGGCCTCAGTACAGTAGCTGAATAGTAAAGCAGGTGATGGCCTCAGTACAGTAGCTGAATAGTAAAGTAGGTGATGGCCTCAGTACAGTAGCTGAATAGTAAAGTAGGTGATGGCCTCAGTACAGTAGCTGAATAGTAATAGTAAAGTAGGTGATGACCTCAGTACAGTAGCTGAATAGTAATAGTAAAGTAGGTGATGGCCTCAGTACAGTAGCTGAATAGTAATAGTAAAGTAGGTGATGGCCTCAGTACAGTAGCTGAATAGTAATAGTAAAGCAGGTGATGACCTCAGTACAGTAGCTGAATAGTAATAGTAAAGTAGGTGATGGCCTCAGTACAGTAGCTGAATAGTAAAGGAGGTGATGACCTCAGTACAGTAGCTGAATAGTAAAGCAGGTGATGACCTCAGTACAGTAGCTGAATAGTAAAGTAGGTGATGGCCTCAGTACAGTAGCTGAATAGTAATAGTAAAGTAGGTGATGACCTCAGTACAGTAGCTGAATAGTAAAGTAGGTGATGACCTCAGTACAGTAGCTGAATAGTAAAGCTGGTGATGACCTCAGTACAGTAGCTGAATAGTAAAGTAGGTGATGGCCTCAGTACAGTAGCTGAATAGTAAAGTAGGTGATGACCTCAGTACAGTAGCTGAATAGTAAAGCAGGTGATGGCCTCAGTACAGTAGCTGAATAGTAAAGTAGGTGATGGCCTCAGTACAGTAGCTGAATAGTAAAGCAGGTGATGACCTCAGTACAGTAGCTGAATTGTAAAGCAGGTGATGGCCTCAGTACAGTAGCTGAATAGTAATAGTAAAGTAGGTGATGGCCTCAGTACAGTAGCTGAATAGTAATAGTAAAGTAGGTGATGGCCTCAGTACAGTAGCTGAATAGTAAAGCAGTAGTGTTTAGAAGTTACCTGTGCAGTAATATTGTGTACTAGGTGTATTAAGTGGATACCTGTGCAGTAATATTGTGTACCAGGTGTATTAAGTGGATACCTGTGCAGTAATATTGTGTACTAGGTGTATTAAGTGGATACCTGTGCAGTAATATTGTACCAGGTGTATTAAGTGGATACCTGTGCAGTAATATTGTGTACTAGGTGTATTAAGTGGATACCTGTGCAGTAATATTGTACCAGGTGTATTAAGTGGATACCTGTGCAGTAATATTGTGTACTAGGTGTATTAAGTGGATACCTGTGCAGTAATAGTGTACCAGGTGTATTAAGTGGATACCTGTGCAGTAATATTGTGTACCAGGTGTATTAAGTGGATACCTGTGCAGTAATATTGTGTACCAGGTGTATTAAGTGGATACCTGTGCAGTAATATTGTGTACCAGGTGTATTAAGTGGATACCTGTGCAGTAATATTGTGTACCAGGTGTATTAAGTGGATACCTGTGCAGTAATATTGTGTACCAGGTGTATTAAGTGGATACCTGTGCAGTAATATTGTGTACCAGGTGTATTAAGTGGATACCTGTGCAGTAATATTGTGTACTAGGTGTATTAAGTGGATACCTGTGCAGTAATATTGTGTACTAGGTGTATTAAGTGGATACCTGTGCGCTGAGTGTCTCCAGGGGGCTCTGGACGCGGGGGAAGGTCATTAGGGGGAGACCACGGTAATCTTCATTCTTCTGTTTGGTGGGGGTGGAGTGAGCTCCTTTAAAGTTGTTCACCACACAGATACCCTGAAGGACACAGGAGACAGAATGTCACTCAAACATTCCCTGACATGACACCTTCCCAGAGCAAAGGCTGAACAGTATTAGGGTTCCCACTCTTACACACATTACAAATACCATGATCCCATTTTCATGACTACAGCAAAGAATATCCAAGACAAGAGCCAAGCGCACACTGGCCAATTAATACATTTGATCTATTTATAAAATTGACCCGTGGGCAATGTTCCCTCAAAAATGTCATTTATTTAGGCACTGAGCAAATCTCAGGTCTGCTGATGCCAAACTTGAACATTGTGAAAATTCTGTTCAACTTCCGGTGCACGTTTACTGTGAACACTGAGGCTGTACCCGCTTTAAGTTACAGTTTTAACAGTGGCCAAGTAGGCTACTGTGGCTATTTGATCATAATGTAGGCCTACCAGAGTGGCCTACCATCAAAAACAATGGAGGAAATGCAGCTCTGATTGGATATGGTGCACCGGTCTGTGTAGGGTATGGTCTGAGTCCTGCCTGTCAATACAATAGAATCCTACTCTGATGCATTCTGCCTACAACAACATCTCTTGCAGTTAGTTTTGCATACTAAGTCTTGCATAGTTCATTTTGTTTTGGTATATTACATTGAAAGTGGCTAATATTGCATATTGATTAGATCACAATTCCCACAGCAGAGCCAAACGTTGATAGTGTTAATTAACTAAAAGGGGAAAACTCTAGAAAGTTAAAAAGTTCAAATCTCGTGCTTCTCTGCGCAGGCTGATATTTCCTCTGCGTGGCAGGGGAGGGGAAGGTGCTCAGCTTAGAGGGAACATTGCCAGTGAGAACCCTTTAGATGCTGACCAACAAGAATATTAGACATCCTCATCAGGAAGATCAGCCCCCATTGTGTGCTAAAAGAGATCAAAATGAACAACCAAGCAGCTAAACGGCCATTAGTCCTCACCAGGAAGAGAGCGATAGAGCTACCAAGGATGAACCCAGCGATGACGTCAGAACAGTGGTTCCGGTACTCCGAGACCCGGTTGAGCCCGGTGAGGAAGGCTGTACAC
>CM062487.1:56785963-56958463 GCA_031479575.1 Coregonus ussuriensis
TTAGCAGATGTTATAGCGGGTGTAGCGAAATGCTTGTGCTTCTAGCTCCGACAGTGCAGTAATATCTAACAAGTAATATCTAACAATTTCACAACATATACCCAATAAACACAAATCTAGTAAGGAATGGAATTAAGAATATATAAATAAATATATGGAGGAGCAATATCAGAGCGGCATGGACTAAGATACAGTATAATATTATAGAATAGAATACAGTATATACATATGAGATGAGTAATGCAAGATATATAAACATTATTAAAGTGACCATTTATAGATTTAACTCCTAGCCTCAACCCCTAGCCTCAACCCCTAGCCTCAACACTATAACCCCTAGCCTCAACACTATAACCCCTAGCCTCAACCCCTAGCCTTCTATAAGAGGACAGTGTTAGGAGCTTCGTGTCCTGAGGTAATGTGGTAGCTTCTATAAGAGGACAGTGTTAGGAGCTTCGTGTCCTGAGGTAATGTGGTAGCTTCTATAAGAGGACAGTGTTAGGAGCTTCGTGTCCTGAGGTAATGTGGTAGCTTCTATAAGAGGACAGTGTTAGGAGCTTCGTGTCCTGAGGTAATGTGGTAGCTTCTATAAGAGGACAGTGTTAGGAGCTTCGTGTCCTGAGGTAATGTGGTAGCTTCTATAAGAGGACAGTGTTAGGAGCTTCGTGTCCTGAGGTAATGTGTAGCTTCTATAAGAGGACAGTGTTAGGAGCTTCGTGTCCTGAGGTAATGTGGTAGCTTCTATAAGAGGACAGTGTTAGGAGCTTCGTGTCCTGAGGTAATGTGGTAGCTTCTATAAGAGGACAGTGTTAGGAGCTTCGTGTCCTGAGGTAATGTGGTAGCTTCTATAAGAGGACAGTGTTAGGAGCTTCGTGTCCTGAGGTAATGTGGTAGCTTCTATAAGAGGACAGTGTTAGGAGCTTCGTGTCCTGAGGTAATGTGGTAGCTTCTATAAGAGGACAGTGTTAGGAGCTTCGTGTCCTGAGGTAATGTGGTAGCTTCTATAAGAGGACAGTGTTAGGAGCTTCGTGTCCTGAGGTAATGTGGTAGCTTCTATAAGAGGACAGTGTTAGGAGCTTCGTGTCCTGAGGTAATGTGGTAGCTTCTATAAGAGGACAGTGTTAGGAGCTTCGTGTCCTGAGGTAATGTGGTAGCTTCTATAAGAGGACAGTGTTAGGAGCTTCGTGTCCTGAGGTAATGTGGTAGCTTCTATAAGAGGACAGTGTTAGGAGCTTCGTGTCCTGAGGTAATGTGGTAGCTTCTATAAGAGGACAGTGTTAGGAGCTTCGTGTCCTGAGGTAATGTGGTAGCTTCTATAAGAGGACAGTGTTAGGAGCTTCGTGTCCTGAGGTAATGTGGTAGCTTCTATAAGAGGACAGTGTTAGGAGCTTCGTGTCCTGAGGTAATGTGGTAGCTTCTATAAGAGGACAGTGTTTAGGAGCTTCGTGTCCTGAGGTAATGTGGTAGCTTCTATAAGAGGACAGTGTTAGGAGCTTCGTGTCCTGAGGTAATGTGGTAGCTTCTATAAGAGGACAGTGTTAGGAGCTTCGTGTCCTGAGGTAATGTGGTAGCTTCTATAAGAGGACAGTGTTAGGAGCTTCGTGTCCTGAGGTAATGTGGTAGCTTCTATAAGAGGACAGTGTTAGGAGCTTCGTGTCCTGAGGTAATGTGGTAGCTTCTATAAGAGGACAGTGTTAGGAGCTTCGTGTCCTGAGGTAATGTGGTAGCTTCTATAAGAGGACAGTGTTAGGAGCTTCGTGTCCTGAGGTAATGTGGTAGCTTCTATAAGAGGACAGTGTTAGGAGCTTCGTGTCCTGAGGTAATGTGGTAGCTTCTATAAGAGGACAGTGTTAGGAGCTTCGTGTCCTGAGGTAATGTGGTAGCTTCTATAAGAGGACAGTGTTAGGAGCTTCGTGTCCTGAGGTAATGTGGTAGCTTCTATAAGAGGACAGTGTTAGGAGCTTCGTGTCCTGAGGTAATGTGGTAGCTTCTATAAGAGGACAGTGTTAGGAGCTTCGTGTCCTGAGGTAATGTGGTAGCTTCTATAAGAGGACAGTGTTAGGAGCTTCGTGTCCTGAGGTAATGTGGTAGCTTCTATAAGAGGACAGTGTTAGGAGCTTCGTGTCCTGAGGGTAATGTGGTAGTTTCTATAAGAGGACAGTGTTAGGAGGCTTCGTGTCCTGAGGTAATGTGTACTTCTATAAAGGACCATTAGCTTCCTATAAGTGGTAGCTCTAAGACTGTTAGGAGCTTCGTGTCCTGAGGTAATGTGGTAGCTTCTATAAGAGGACAGTGTTAGGAGCTTCGTGTCCTGAGGTAATGTGGTAGCTTCTATAAGAGGACAGTGTTAGGAGCTTCGTGTCCTGAGGTAATGTGGTAGCTTCTATAAGAGGACAGTGTTAGGAGCTTCGTGTCCTGAGGTAATGTGGTAGCTTCTATAAGAGGACAGTGTTAGGAGCTTCGTGTCCTGAGGTAATGTGGTAGCGTCTATAAGAGGACAGTGTTAGGAGCTTCGTGTCCTGAGGTAATGTGGTAGCTTCTATAAGAGGACAGTGTTAGGAGCTTCGTGTCCTGAGGTAATGTGGTAGCTTCTATAAGAGGACAGTGTTAGGAGCTTCGTGTCCTGAGGTAATGTGGTAGCTTCTATAAGAGGACAGTGTTAGGAGCTTCGTGTCCTGAGGTAATGTGGTAGCTTCTATAAGAGGACAGTGTTAGGAGCTTCGTGTCCTGAGGTAATGTGGTAGCTTCTATAAGAGGGACAGTGTTAGGAGCTTCGTGTCCTGAGGTAATGTGGTAGCTTCTATAAGAGGACAGTGTTAGGAGCTTCGTGTCCTGAGGTAATGTGGTAGCTTCTATAAGAGGACAGTGTTAGGAGCTTCGTGTCCTGAGGTAATGTGGTAGCTTCTATAAGAGGACAGTGTTAGGAGCTTCGTGTCCTGAGGTAATGTGGTAGCTTCTATAAGAGGACAGTGTTAGGAGCTTCGTGTCCTGAGGTAATGTGGTAGCTTCTATAAGAGGACAGTGTTAGGAGCTTCGTGTCCTGAGGTAATGTGGTAGCTTCTATAAGAGGACAGTGTTAGGAGCTTCGTGTCCTGAGGTAATGTGGTAGCTTCTATAAGAGGACAGTGTTAGGAGCTTCGTGTCCTGAGGTAATGTGGTAGCTTCTATAAGAGGACAGTGTTAGGAGCTTCGTGTCCTGAGGTAATGTGGTAGCTTCTATAAGAGGACAGTGTTAGGAGCTTCGTGTCCTGAGGTAATGTGGTAGCTTCTATAAGAGGACAGTGTTAGGAGCTTCGTGTCCTGAGGTAATGTGGTAGCTTCTATAAGAGGACAGTGTTAGGAGCTTCGTGTCCTGAGGTAATGTGGTAGCTTCTATAAGAGGACAGTGTTAGGAGCTTCGTGTCCTGAGGTAATGTGGTAGCTTCTATAAGAGGACAGTGTTAGGAGCTTCGTGTCCTGAGGTAATGTGGTAGCTTCTATAAGAGGACAGTGTTAGGAGCTTCGTGTCCTGAGGTAATGTGGTAGCTTCTATAAGAGGACAGTGTTAGGAGCTTCGTGTCCTGAGGTAATGTGGTAGCTTCTATAAGAGGACAGTGTTAGGAGCTTCGTGTCCTGAGGTAATGTGGTAGCTTCTATAAGAGGACAGTGTTAGGAGCTTCGTGTCCTGAGGTAATGTGGTAGCTTCTATAAGAGGACAGTGTTAGGAGCTTCGTGTCCTGAGGTAATGTGGTAGCTTCTATAAGAGGACAGTGTTAGGAGCTTCGTGTCCTGAGGTAATGTGGTAGCTTCTATAAGAGGACAGTGTTAGGAGCTTCGTGTCCTGAGGTAATGTGGTAGCTTCTATAAGAGGACAGTGTTAGGAGCTTCGTGTCCTGAGGTAATGTGGTAGCTTCTATAAGAGGACAGTGTTAGGAGCTTCGTGTCCTGAGGTAATGTGGTAGCTTCTATAAGAGGACAGTGTTAGGAGCTTCGTGTCCTGAGGTAATGTGGTAGCTTCTATAAGAGGACAGTGTTAGGAGCTTCGTGTCCTGAGGTAATGTGGTAGCTTCTATAAGAGGACAGTGTTAGGAGCTTCGTGTCCTGAGGTAATGTGGTAGCTTCTATAAGAGGACAGTGTTAGGAGCTTCGTGTCCTGAGGTAATGTGGTAGCTTCTATAAGAGGACAGTGTTAGGAGCTTCGTGTCCTGAGGTAATGTGGTAGCTTCTATAAGAGGACAGTGTTAGGAGCTTCGTGTCCTGAGGTAATGTGGTAGCTTCTATAAGAGGACAGTGTTAGGAGCTTCGTGTCCTGAGGTAATGTGGTAGCTTCTATAAGAGGACAGTGTTAGGAGCTTCGTGTCCTGAGGTAATGTGGTAGGCTTCTATAAGAGGACAGTGTTAGGAGCTTCGTGTCCTGAGGTAATGTGGTAGCTTCTATAAGAGGACAGTGTTAGGAGCTTCGTGTCCTGAGGTAATGTGGTAGCTTCTATAAGAGGACAGTGTTAGGAGCTTCGTGTCCTGAGGTAATGTGGTAGCTTCTATAAGAGGACAGTGTTAGGAGCTTCGTGTCCTGAGGTAATGTGGTAGCTTCTATAAGAGGACAGTGTTAGGAGCTTCGTGTCCTGAGGTAATGTGGTAGCTTCTATAAGAGGACAGTGTTAGGAGCTTCGTGTCCTGAGGTAATGTGGTAGCTTCTATAAGAGGACAGTGTTAGGAGCTTCGTGTCCTGAGGTAATGTGGTAGCTTCTATAAGAGGACAGTGTTAGGAGCTTCGTGTCCTGAGGTAATGTGGTAGCTTCTATAAGAGGACAGTGTTAGGAGCTTCGTGTCCTGAGGTAATGTGGTAGCTTCTATAAGAGGACAGTGTTAGGAGCTTCGTGTCCTGATGGTAATGTGGTAGCTTCTATAAGAGGACAGTGTTAGGAGCTTCGTGTCCTGAGGTAATGTGGTAGCTTCTATAAGAGGACAGTGTTAGGAGCTTCGTGTCCTGAGGTAATGTGGTAGCTTCTATAAGAGGACAGTGTTAGGAGCTTCGTGTCCTGAGGTAATGTGGTAGCTTCTATAAGAGGACAGTGTTAGGAGCTTCGTGTCCTGAGGTAATGTGGTAGCTTCTATAAGAGGACAGTGTTAGGAGCTTCGTGTCCTGAGGTAATGTGGTAGCTTCTATAAGAGGACAGTGTTAGGAGCTTCGTGTCCTGAGGTAATGTGGTAGCTTCTATAAGAGGACAGTGTTAGGAGCTTCGTGTCCTGAGGTAATGTGGTAGCTTCTATAAGAGGACAGTGTTAGGAGCTTCGTGTCCTGAGGTAATGTGGTAGCTTCTATAAGAGGACAGTGTTAGGAGCTTCGTGTCCTGAGGTAATGTGGTAGCTTCTATAAGAGGACAGTGTTAGGAGCTTCGTGTCCTGAGGTAATGTGGTAGCTTCTATAAGAGGACAGTGTTAGGAGCTTCGTGTCCTGAGGTAATGTGGTAGCTTCTATAAGAGGACAGTGTTAGGAGCTTCGTGTCCTGAGGTAATGTGGTAGCTTCTATAAGAGGACAGTGTTAGGAGCTTCGTGTCCTGAGGTAATGTGGTAGCTTCTATAAGAGGACAGTGTTAGGAGCTTCGTGTCCTGAGGTAATGTGGTAGCTTCTATAAGAGGACAGTGTTAGGAGCTTCGTGTCCTGAGGTAATGTGGTAGCTTCTATAAGAGGACAGTGTTAGGAGCTTCGTGTCCTGAGGTAATGTGGTAGCTTCTATAAGAGGACAGTGTTAGGAGCTTCGTGTCCTGAGGTAATGTGGTAGCTTCTATAAGAGGACAGTGTTAGGAGCTTCGTGTCCTGAGGTAATGTGGTAGCTTCTATAAGAGGACAGTGTTAGGAGCTTCGTGTCCTGAGGTAATGTGGTAGCTTCTATAAGAGGACAGTGTTAGGAGCTTCGTGTCCTGAGGTAATGTGGTAGCTTCTATAAGAGGACAGTGTTAGGAGCTTCGTGTCCTGAGGTAATGTGGTAGCTTCTATAAGAGGGACAGTGTTAGGAGCTTCGTGTCCTGAGGTAATGTGGTAGCTTCTATAAGAGGACAGTGTTAGGAGCTTCGTGTCCTGAGGTAATGTGGTAGCTTCTATAAGAGGACAGTGTTAGGAGCTTCGTGTCCTGAGGTAATGTGGTAGCTTCTATAAGAGGACAGTGTTAGGAGCTTCGTGTCCTGAGGTAATGTGGTAGCTTCTATAAGAGGACAGTGTTAGGAGCTTCGTGTCCTGAGGTAATGTGGTAGCTTCTATAAGAGGACAGTGTTAGGAGCTTCGTGTCCTGAGGTAATGTGGTAGCTTCTATAAGAGGACAGTGTTAGGAGCTTCGTGTCCTGAGGTAATGTGGTAGCTTCTATAAGAGGACAGTGTTAGGAGCTTCGTGTCCTGAGGTAATGTGGTAGCTTCTATAAGAGGACAGTGTTAGGAGCTTCGTGTCCTGAGGTAATGTGGTAGCTTCTATAAGAGGACAGTGTTAGGAGCTTCGTGTCCTGAGGTAATGTGGTAGCTTCTATAAGAGGACAGTGTTAGGAGCTTCGTGTCCTGAGGTAATGTGGTAGCTTCTATAAGAGGACAGTGTTAGGAGCTTCGTGTCCTGAGGTAATGTGGTAGCTTCTATAAGAGGACAGTGTTAGGAGCTTCGTGTCCTGAGGTAATGTGGTAGCTTCTATAAGAGGACAGTGTTAGGAGCTTCGTGTCCTGAGGTAATGTGGTAGCTTCTATAAGAGGACAGTGTTAGGAGCTTCGTGTCCTGAGGTAATGTGGTAGCTTCTATAAGAGGACAGTGTTAGGAGCTTCGTGTCCTGAGGTAATGTGGTAGCTTCTATAAGAGGACAGTGTTAGGAGCTTCGTGTCCTGAGGTAATGTGGTAGCTTCTATAAGAGGACAGTGTTAGGAGCTTCGTGTCCTGAGGTAATGTGGTAGCTTCTATAAGAGGACAGTGTTAGGAGCTTCGTGTCCTGAGGTAATGTGGTAGCTTCTATAAGAGGACAGTGTTAGGAGCTTCGTGTCCTGAGGTAATGTGGTAGCTTCTATAAGAGGACAGTGTTAGGAGCTTCGTGTCCTGAGGTAATGTGGTAGCTTCTATAAGAGGACAGTGTTAGGAGCTTCGTGTCCTGAGGTAATGTGGTAGCTTCTATAAGAGGACAGTGTTAGGAGCTTCGTGTCCTGAGGTAATGTGGTAGCTTCTATAAGAGGACAGTGTTAGGAGCTTCGTGTCCTGAGGTAATGTGGTAGCTTCTATAAGAGGACAGTGTTAGGAGCTTCGTGTCCTGAGGTAATGTGGTAGCTTCTATAAGAGGACAGTGTTAGGAGCTTCGTGTCCTGAGGTAATGTGGTAGCTTCTATAAGAGGACAGTGTTAGGAGCTTCGTGTCCTGAGGTAATGTGGTAGCTTCTATAAGAGGACAGTGTTAGGAGCTTCGTGTCCTGAGGTAATGTGGTAGCTTCTATAAGAGGACAGTGTTAGGAGCTTCGTGTCCTGAGGTAATGTGGTAGCTTCTATAAGAGGACAGTGTTAGGAGCTTCGTGTCCTGAGGTAATGTGGTAGCTTCTATAAGAGGACAGTGTTAGGAGCTTCGTGTCCTGAGGTAATGTGGTAGCTTCTATAAGAGGACAGTGTTAGGAGCTTCGTGTCCTGAGGTAATGTGGTAGCTTCTATAAGAGGACAGTGTTAGGAGCTTCGTGTCCTGAGGTAATGTGGTAGCTTCTATAAGAGGACAGTGTTAGGAGCTTCGTGTCCTGAGGTAATGTGGTAGCTTCTATAAGAGGACAGTGTTAGGAGCTTCGTGTCCTGAGGTAATGTGGTAGCTTCTATAAGAGGACAGTGTTAGGAGCTTCGTGTCCTGAGGTAATGTGGTAGCTTCTATAAGAGGACAGTGTTAGGAGCTTCGTGTCCTGAGGTAATGTGGTAGCTTCTATAAGAGGACAGTGTTAGGAGCTTCGTGTCCTGAGGTAATGTGGTAGCTTCTATAAGAGGACAGTGTTAGGAGCTTCGTGTCCTGAGGTAATGTGGTAGCTTCTATAAGAGGACAGTGTTAGGAGCTTCGTGTCCTGAGGTAATGTGGTAGCTTCTATAAGAGGACAGTGTTAGGAGCTTCGTGTCCTGAGGTAATGTGGTAGCTTCTATAAGAGGACAGTGTTAGGAGCTTCGTGTCCTGAGGTAATGTGGTAGCTTCTATAAGAGGACAGTGTTAGGAGCTTCGTGTCCTGAGGTAATGTGGTAGCTTCTATAAGAGGACAGTGTTAGGAGCTTCGTGTCCTGAGGTAATGTGGTAGCTTCTATAAGAGGACAGTGTTAGGAGCTTCGTGTCCTGAGGTAATGTGGTAGCTTCTATAAGAGGACAGTGTTAGGAGCTTCGTGTCCTGAGGTAATGTGGTAGCTTCTATAAGAGGACAGTGTTAGGAGCTTCGTGTCCTGAGGTAATGTGGTAGCTTCTATAAGAGGACAGTGTTAGGAGCTTCGTGTCCTGAGGTAATGTGGTAGCTTCTATAAGAGGACAGTGTTAGGAGCTTCGTGTCCTGAGGTAATGTGGTAGCTTCTATAAGAGGACAGTGTTAGGAGCTTCGTGTCCTGAGGTAATGTGGTAGCTTCTATAAGAGGACAGTGTTAGGAGCTTCGTGTCCTGAGGTAATGTGGTAGCTTCTATAAGAGGACAGTGTTAGGAGCTTCGTGTCCTGAGGTAATGTGGTAGCTTCTATAAGAGGACAGTGTTAGGAGCTTCGTGTCCTGAGGTAATGTGGTAGCTTCTATAAGAGGACAGTGTTAGGAGCTTCGTGTCCTGAGGTAATGTGGTAGCTTCTATAAGAGGACAGTGTTAGGAGCTTCGTGTCCTGAGGTAATGTGGTAGCTTCTATAAGAGGACAGTGTTAGGAGCTTCGTGTCCTGAGGTAATGTGGTAGCTTCTATAAGAGGACAGTGTTAGGAGCTTCGTGTCCTGAGGTAATGTGGTAGCTTCTATAAGAGGACAGTGTTAGGAGCTTCGTGTCCTGAGGTAATGTGGTAGCTTCTATAAGAGGACAGTGTTAGGAGCTTCGTGTCCTGAGGTAATGTGGTAGCTTCTATAAGAGGACAGTGTTAGGAGCTTCGTGTCCTGAGGTAATGTGGTAGCTTCTATAAGAGGACAGTGTTAGGAGCTTCGTGTCCTGAGGTAATGTGGTAGCTTCTATAAGAGGACAGTGTTAGGAGCTTCGTGTCCTGAGGTAATGTGGTAGCTTCTATAAGAGGACAGTGTTAGGAGCTTCGTGTCCTGAGGTAATGTGGTAGCTTCTATAAGAGGACAGTGTTAGGAGCTTCGTGTCCTGAGGTAATGTGGTAGCTTCTATAAGAGGACAGTGTTAGGAGCTTCGTGTCCTGAGGTAATGTGGTAGCTTCTATAAGAGGACAGTGTTAGGAGCTTCGTGTCCTGAGGTAATGTGGTAGCTTCTATAAGAGGACAGTGTTAGGAGCTTCGTGTCCTGAGGTAATGTGGTAGCTTCTATAAGAGGACAGTGTTAGGAGCTTCGTGTCCTGAGGTAATGTGGTAGCTTCTATAAGAGGACAGTGTTAGGAGCTTCGTGTCCTGAGGTAATGTGGTAGCTTCTATAAGAGGACAGTGTTAGGAGCTTCGTGTCCTGAGGTAATGTGGTAGCTTCTATAAGAGGACAGTGTTAGGAGCTTCGTGTCCTGAGGTAATGTGGTAGCTTCTATAAGAGGACAGTGTTAGGAGCTTCGTGTCCTGAGGTAATGTGGTAGCTTCTATAAGAGGACAGTGTTAGGAGCTTCGTGTCCTGAGGTAATGTGGTAGCTTCTATAAGAGGACAGTGTTAGGAGCTTCGTGTCCTGAGGTAATGTGGTAGCTTCTATAAGAGGACAGTGTTAGGAGCTTCGTGTCCTGAGGTAATGTGGTAGCTTCTATAAGAGGACAGTGTTAGGAGCTTCGTGTCCTGAGGTAATGTGGTAGCTTCTATAAGAGGACAGTGTTAGGAGCTTCGTGTCCTGAGGTAATGTGGTAGCTTCTATAAGAGGACAGTGTTAGGAGCTTCGTGTCCTGAGGTAATGTGGTAGCTTCTATAAGAGGACAGTGTTAGGAGCTTCGTGTCCTGAGGTAATGTGGTAGCTTCTATAAGAGGACAGTGTTAGGAGCTTCGTGTCCTGAGGTAATGTGGTAGCTTCTATAAGAGGACAGTGTTAGGAGCTTCGTGTCCTGAGGTAATGTGGTAGCTTCTATAAGAGGACAGTGTTGGAAAAGAGCTTTATGTCCCCCCCCCTCCCCCTACTTTCCCTGACAGCTACTTTATTGAGGGAAAGTCAACTTACTATGCCTGTGATATGTGGATGTTCCACCTAGCTATCTTAAGATGAATGCACTCACTGTAAGTCACTCTGGATAAGAGCGTCTGCTAAATGACTCAAATGTAAATGTAAGAACTCCAGAAATGGAGGCAGTAGATCTACGGTGTAGCAACAGTGCCATCTAGTGTTTGTTCTCTGAACTAATGAAACACACATCACACTGGTCAGTGCTTCAGTGTCTCAGTGACTTCAAAACGATCTGTTTTGCCCAGTGAATCTAGCAGTCACAATTAAACCTAGAAACTACTATTTCAATAGAAATTAGGCTACTTATTGAGTGGATTATAATTAATGGAAATGTTTGTAGGGGTTAATAAAGTCTGACATTTTAAAAGTGGCAATTACGAACTTTAGAAGCCTTTTAAAAATTCAAATACAGGAAGATTCTCAGCAACAAAAGAGTGATCAAATTAAGATCCTACATCAGTAGGCTCGATCTCTTCATTAAATACATATTACAACAAAGATAATGGAGGACAATGTGAGATGATGTACTGAGAGAGAGATGATGTACTGAGAGAGAGATGATGTACTGAGAGAGTGAAATGATGCACAGAGAGAGAGAGTGAGAGAAAGAGAGAGATTATGTACTGAGAGAGCGAGAGAGAGAAAGAGAGAGAGATGTACTGAGAGAGCGAGAGAGAGAGATGTACTGAGAGAGAGAGAGAGAGAGAGAGAGTGAGAGATTATGTACAGAGAGAGAGAGGGGGGGGGACGGACAGACAGAAAGAGAGACACAGAAAGAGAGACAGACAGAGAGACAGTCAGTAACCTCGTACTCACGATGGTGGTGGGAGCAGCGGCGACCACACAGTAGAGGATGAGGGGAGGGATGAAGCTGCTCTCGTCCACCCCGGGGTATGGCTTCATCAGGTCAGCATCGTTGCAGAAGAACCCCTGGATGTGGATGCCGAACGTGTCGGTCAGCTCAAAGTAGTAGGCCAGCAGGACGGTCCCTGCCATTATCACCAGCTGGAGAGAGAACATCAGGTAGTAGTCAGTGTGTCTAACCTAACCAAACCAAACCTATCCACGCCTGCTGGGGCGGCAGCTAGTCTAGCGGTTAAGAGCATTGGGCCAGTAAGCCAAAGGTCTCTGGTTCCAATCCCGGAGCCGACTAAGTAAAGATTTGTCAATGTGCCTTTGAGCAAGGCACTTAACCCTAATTGTTCCTGTAAGTCGTTCTGGATAAGAGCGTCTGCTAAATGACTAAAATGTCAAATGTACCTTAACACTTCTGACTGAAAATGCCTCAACACCACCAGTGAGGTCCCACCTCTAGCAGGCAGCCCCTCTCTACAGTTTACCTCAATATTTTTTTTTTTTTCACCTTTATTTAACCAGGTAGGCCAGTTGAGAACAAGTTCTCATTTACAACTGCGACCTGGCCAAGATAAAGCAAAGCAGTGCGGAAAAAACAACAACACAGAGTTACATATGGGGTAAAACAAAACATAAAGTCAAAAATACAGCAGAAAATATATATACAGTGTGTGCAAATGTAGCAAGTTATGGAGGTAAGGCAATAAATAGGCCATAGTGCAAAATACTTAAAATGTCGTATTAACACTGGAATGCTAGATGTGCAAAAGATGATGTGCAAATAGAGATACTGGGGTGCAAATTAGCAAAATAAATAACAATATAGGGATGAGGTAGTTGGGTGGGCTAATTTCAGATGGGCTGTGTACAGGTGCAGTGATCGGTAAGGTGCTCTGACAACTGATGCTTAAAGTTAGTGAGGGAGATAAGAGTCTCCAGCTTCAGAGATTTTTGCAGTTCGTTCCAGTCATTGGCAGCAGAGAACTGGAAGGAATGGCGGCCAAAGGAGGTGTTGGCTTTGGGAATGACCAGTGTGATATACCTGCTGGAGCGCAGACTACGGGTGGGTGTTGCTATGGTGACCAATGAGCTATGATAAGGCGGCAGAGATTTGAAGATGACCTGGAGCCAGTGGGTTTGGCGACGAATATGTTCTCTATCTAATGATACTCACAATGGTGGGTAGTAAATGGGGCTTTGGTGACAAACGGATGGCACTGTGATAGACTACATCCAATTTGCTGAGTAGAGTGTTGGAGGCTATTTTGTAAATGACATCGCCGAAGTCAAGGATCGGTAGGATAGTCAGTTTTACGAGGGCATGTTTAGCAGCATGAGTGAAGGAGGCTTTGTTGCGAAATAGGAAGCCGATTCTAGATCTAACTTTGGATTGGAGATGCTTAATGCGAGTCTGGAAGGAGAGTTTACAGTCTAACCAGACACCTAGGTATTTGTAGTTGTCCACATACTCTAGGTCAGACCCGTCGAGAGTAGTGATTCTAGTCGGGTGGGCGGGTGCAAGCAGCGTTCGGTTGAAGCAGGCAGCCTCTCTCTACAGTTTACCTCTAGCAGGCAGCCTCTCTCTACAGTTTACCTCTAGCAGGCAGCCTCTCTACAGTTTACCGCTAGCAGGCAGCCTCTCTCTACAGTTTACTTCTAGCAGGCAGCCTCTCTCTACAGTTTACTTCTAGCAGACAGCCTCTCTCTACAGTTTACCTCTAGCAGGCAGCCTCTCTACAGTTTACTTCTAGCAGACAGCCTCTCTCTACAGTTTACCTCTAGCAGGCAGCCTCTCTCTACAGTTTACCTCTAGCAGGCAGCCTCTCTCTACAGTTTACCTCTAGCAGGCAGCCTCTCTCTACAGTTTACCTCTAGCAGGCAGCCTCTCTCTACAGTTTACCTCTAGCAGGCAGCCTCTCTCTACAGTTTACCTCTAGCAGGCAGCCTCTCTCTACAGTTTACCTCTAGCAGGCAGCCTCTCTCTACAGTTTACTTCTAGCAGACAGCCTCTCTCTACAGTTTACCTCTAGCAGGCAGCCTCTCTCTACAGTTTACCTCTAGCAGGCAGCCTCTCTCTACAGTTTACCTCTAGCAGGCAGCCTCTCTCTACAGTTTACCGCTAGCAGGCAGCCTCTCTCTACAGTTTACCTCTAGCAGGCAGCCTCTCTCTACAGTTTACTTCTAGCAGACAGCCTCTCTCTACAGTTTACCGCTAGCAGGCAGCCTCTCTCTACAGTTTACCTCTAGCAGGCAGCCTCTCTCTACAGTTTACCGCTAGCAGGCAGCCTCTCTCTACAGTTTACCGCTAGCAGGCAGCCTCTCTCTACAGTTTACCTCCAGCAGGCAGCCTCTCTACAGTTTACTTCTAGCAGGCAGCCTCTCTCTACAGTTTACCTCTAGCAGGCAGCCTCTCTACAGTTTACCTCTAGCAGGCAGCCTCTCTCTACAGTTTACCTCTAGCAGGCAGCCTCTCTCTACAGTTTACCGCTAGCAGGCAGCCTCTCTCTACAGTTTACCTCTAGCAGGCAGCCTCTCTCTACAGTTTACCTCTAGCAGGCAGCCTCTCTCTACAGTTTACTTCTAGCAGACAGCCTCTCTCTACAGTTTACCTCTAGCAGGCAGCCTCTCTACAGTTTACTTCTAGCAGACAGCCTCTCTCTACAGTTTACCTCTAGCAGGCAGCCTCTCTCTACAATTTACCTCTAGCAGGCAGCCTCTCTCTACAGTTTACCTCTAGCAGGCAGCCTCTCTCTACAGTTTACCGCTAGCAGGCAGCCTCTCTCTACAGTTTACCTCTAGCAGGCAGCCTCTCTACAGTTTACTTCTAGCAGACAGCCTCTCTCTACAGTTTACCTCTAGCAGGCAGCCTCTCTCTACAGTTTACCTCTAGCAGGCAGCCTCTCTCTACAGTTTACCGCTAGCAGGCAGCCTCTCTCTACAGTTTACCTCTAGCAGGCAGCCTCTCTACAGTTTACTTCTAGCAGACAGCCTCTCTCTACAGTTTACCTCTAGCAGGCAGCCTCTCTCTACAGTTTACCTCTAGCAGGCAGCCTCTCTCTACAGTTTACCGCTAGCAGGCAGCCTCTCTCTACAGTTTACCTCTAGCAGGCAGCCTCTCTCTACAGTTTACTTCTAGCAGACAGCCTCTCTCTACAGTTTACCTCTAGCAGGCAGCCTCTCTCTACAGTTTACCGCTAGCAGGCAGCCTCTCTCTACAGTTTACCTCTAGCAGGCAGCCTCTCTCTACAGTTTACCGCTAGCAGGCAGCCTCTCTCTACAGTTTACCGCTAGCAGGCAGCCTCTCTCTACAGTTTACCTCCAGCAGGCAGCCTCTCTACAGTTTACTTCTAGCAGGCAGCCTCTCTCTACAGTTTACCTCTAGCAGGCAGCCTCTCTACAGTTTACCTCTAGCAGGCAGCCTCTCTCTACAGTTTACCTCTAGCAGGCAGCCTCTCTCTACAGTTTACCGCTAGCAGGCAGCCTCTCTCTACAGTTTACCTCTAGCAGGCAGCCTCTCTCTACAGTTTACTTCTAGCAGACAGCCTCTCTCTACAGTTTACCTCTAGCAGGCAGCCTCTCTCTACAGTTTACCTCTAGCAGGCAGCCTCTCTCTACAGTTTACCGCTAGCAGGCAGCCTCTCTCTACAGTTTACCTCTAGCAGGCAGCCTCTCTCTACAGTTTACCTCTAGCAGACAGCCTCTCTCTACAGTTTACCTCTAGCAGGCAGCCTCTCTCTACAGTTTACCTCTAGCAGGCAGCCTCTCTCTACAGTTTACCTCTAGCAGGCAGCCTCTCTCTACAGTTTACCGCTAGCAGGCAGCCTCTCTCTACAGTTTACCGCTAGCAGGCAGCCTCTCTCTACAGTTTACCGCTAGCAGGCAGCCTTTCTCTACAGTTTACCTCTAGCAGGCAGCCTCTCTCTACAGTTTACCGCTAGCAGGCAGCCTCTCTCTACAGTTTACCTCTAGCAGGCAGCCTCTCTCTACAGTTTACCTCTAGCAGGTAGCCTCTCTCTACAGTTTACCTCTAGCAGGCAGCCTCTCTCTACAGTTTACCTCTAGCAGGCAGCCTCTCTCTACAGTTTACCGCTAGCAGGCAGCCTCTCTCTACAGTTTACCTCTAGCAGGCAGCCTCTCTCTACAGTTTACCTCTAGCAGGCAGCCTCTCTCTACAGTTTACCTCTAGCAGGCAGCCTCTCTACAGTTTACCTCTAGCAGGCAGCCTCTCTCTACAGTTTACCTCTAGCAGGCAGCCTCTCTCTACAGTTTACCTCTAGCAGGCAGCCTCTCTCTACAGTTTACCTCTAGCAGGCAGCCTCTCTCTACAGTTTACCTCTAGCAGGCAGCCTCTCTACAGTTTACCTCTAGCAGGCAGCCTCTCTCTACAGCTTACCTCTAGCAGGCAGCCTCTCTCTACAGTTTACCTCTAGCAGGCAGCCTCTCTACAGTTTACTAATGGTGCACATACATCTGCTTTCCTCTCTCCTCCTCCTCCTCCCTCTTTTCTCCTAGCATCCTTTCATCTCTCTCGTGTATAACTTCCCTAACGTCTGGCCTCTCCCTCTGAGACAGGGTCAGTGGCCCAAATGGCACCCTATTTCCTACATAGTGCACTACTGTTCAATTCAATTATGCACAAGGACTACATTTAACAATTTCCACTGAACATTTTACAAAATAACATTTACTTGAAGAACAGTGCACATGCAAAGTTAGTTAACAGAATGACAGGTTGTGCTACTGGTGTCATTATGATAGTATTAGACTAATCAATACCCACACTATAGTATTAGACTAATCAATACCCATGCTATAATATTAGACTAATCAATACCCACACTATAGTATTAGACTAATCAATACCCACGCTATAGTATTAGACTAATCAATACCCACACTATAGTATTAGACTAATCAATACCCACGCTATAGTATTAGACTAATCAATACCCACACTATAGTATTAGACTAATCAATACCCACACTATAGTATTAGACTAATCAATACCCACGCTATAATATTAGACTAATCAATACCCACGCTATAGTATTAGACTAATCAATACCCACGCTATAATATTAGACTAATCAATACCCACGCTATAGTATTAGACTAATCAATACCCACGCTATAGTATTAAACTAATCAATACCCACACTATAATATTAGACTAATCAATACCCACGCTATAATATTAGACTAATCAATACCCACGCTATAATATTAGACTAATCAATACCCACGCTATAATATTAGACTAATCAATACCCACCCTATAATATTAGACTAATCAATACCCACGCTATAGTATTAGACTAATCAATACCCACGCTATAGTATTAGACTAATCAATACCCACGCTATAATATTAGACTAATCAATACCCACGCTATAATATTAAACTAATCAATACCCACGCTATAATATTAAACTAATCAATACCCACACTATAATATTAGACTAATCAATACCCACGCTATAATATTAGACTAATCAATACCCACGCTATAATATTAGACTAATCAATACCCACCCTATAATATTAGACTAATCAATACCCACCCTATAATATTAGACTAATCAATACCCACCCTATAATATTAGACTAATCAATACCCACGGTATAGTATTAGACTAATCAATACCCAAGCTATAATATTAGACTAATCAATACCCACGCTATAATATTAGACTAATCAATACCCACACTATAATATTAGACTAATCAATACCCACACTATAGTATTAGACTAATCAATACCCACACTATAGTATTAGACTAATCAATACCCACACTATAATATTATACTAATCAATACCCACACTATAATATTATACTAATCAATACCCACACTATAATATTATACGAATCAATACCCACACTATAATATTAGACTAATCAATACCCACACTATAATATTAGACTAATCAATACCCACACTATAGTATTAGAATAATCAATACCCACACTATAGTATTAGACTAATCAATACCCACACTATAATATTAGACTAATCAATACCCACACTATAGTATTAGACTAATCAATACCCACACTATAATATTAGACTAATCAATACCCACACTATAATATTAGACTAATCAATACCCACACTATAATATTATACTAATCAATACCCACACTATAATATTATACTAATCAAATACCCACACTATAATATGTGACTAATCAAATACCCACACTATAATATGTGACTAATCAAATACCCACACTATAATATGTGACTAATCAAATACCCAGACTATAATATGTGACTAATCAAATACCCACACTATAATATGTGACTAATCAAATACCCACACTATAATATGTGACTAATCAAATACCCACAGTACCTCTGGGATTTATCCTCTGCTAACACCACCCATAGCCTTTTGGGAGTTACTGCATTACAAAGAAAAACACAGGTAACCTAAGATGCATATCCCAATACAACTTCTAAGGGCCCTTCAGAAAATGTCTCACATCAGATTATATGTATATCATGTGGCACATTCTAACTGTATGTGACTAGTTTCAGGAAACGAGGCGTATGTCACGAGTCACTACATCACAGAAGCCATTTGAACGTAAACTTTTTTTTAAAATCTAAATGCGTTTTTTTTGGCAGAAATGCCTTCTGGAACATGTGAACGTTCATGTTCCTTAATAACAAACTTGTATGCCGTCTGTAAAAATACGAAAACATTTTAAATTAATTACGAGTCTAGGAGACAGGAACCTTCCCGCTAGCCATGATTGGCTGAGATAATGGATAGGCTGGACAAGCCGGGAGATGAGTTTGGATTGGTCTGCCATGTAGCATGTTTCTGTCTATAACGTGAGCTGCTCAGTATGTGTTGATTGTCCTTTCTACCGTGCCTTTTTTGAAAGATATAAAGTTAGCCATCGAGAACTACAAAAGTTTTGCTACTTTTTTGCAACAACATTGATGCCCTGAATTTAGCAGGCGCTATCGACAGATCAGTTGGAAAAAGTTGTGATGGGCTACTTTCTGCACACGCCACGGTCAGTGTGAACCGGAGATGGGTGGGGTTAAGGCTTTAGAGGATGTGAACGATGCTGAATGGGTGTAAACAAAGAAGAGAAAACTCAAAGAAGAACTGTTTCCAGATTTTTAGAGAATGTTTCACAATAGGGTTTTTAGTGTATATGGAAACAGGCTCAGCTAATGCAAGTTTTGAGCAGAGGAAAGGGGGATACCTAGTCAGTTGAACAACTGAATGAATTCAACTGAAATGCGTCTTCCGCATTTAACCCAACCCCTCTAAGGCAGCTATGGAGGTGGGGCCACAGGATGACATCTCCAAGGTCAACCATTCCGGGGCTGTAACATGAGGGATTTCTGTCATCCATAGAATGATTCTTATATTAGCTGCCCAGTAATAATATTAAAAGTTCGGAAGTGCTCGACCACCCTGGGGTTGAGGTCTCCGCAATGCACTTTTACGTATCAAAGGGTTTTTCTTGTTCCAGATAAAAGCAGATATCAGTTTATCTATGGAGATTTAAAAAATGATTGTCAGAAAGTTAGGAATACATTGAAATAAGTATAAAACGTAGGTAATGCATTCATTTTAACAGTGTTAATTCTTCCACCCAAAGATAGAGAAAGTAAATCCCAGCGTTCAAGATCCTGTTTCAAGTGGAGTGTCAAGGGAGGGAAATTGGCTTTATAGAGATCTTTGAAATCGTGTGTAACTCAAATATTTCAATTTCTATGTAGTTACTCTGAAGGGCACATGACTAAAATAAGTTTGCATGGGAGAAGGATTAAAAGGCATCAATTCACCTTTTTGTAGATTAACTTTATACCCGGATATTTTACCAAATGTCTTTAGTACCAGGTCAAGGGTCAGACATGTATAATAGCATGTCATCTGCATAGGGTGAGACTTTATGCTCTAAGCCCCCTCTTTGAATACCTTTGATAGTGGTGTTATTACGTATTGCTATGGCTAAAGGCTCGATTGCGATGGCAAACAGCTGAGGGGACAGAGGACAACCCTGTCTTGTCCCACGTTGAAGTAGGAGATTGGATGAAAGGTTGTTATTTGTGCGCACTGCAGCCACAGGGGAGGAGTAAAGGACTTTGATCCTGGATATAAAATTGGAACCAAAACCATATAGTTCGAGAGTATAAAAAAGATAATCCCACTCCACCCGATCAGCATCAAGTGATAATATCTCTGGAGTGTCAGATAAAGAGCGGTTATAAAGTATATTATAAAGACGTCTGATGCAGCCTGTGTGCTTTTCCCTGATTTCTCTCCATGTTCATAATTCTGGTGTCGAGATTTACTAATTAGATTTTCAGCTTGTCGAGTTGAAAGAAGATCAAACTCTGTCTGAAGTGTCAAACATTGTTTTAGTAAATCTGCGGATGAAGAGTGTGAATATGCCATATCAAAATCCAAGATGTTATTTGTAAGTTCCCCTAGGCATTGAATATTGCACTTCCTTAATCTTGCGCTGTATGAAATAATTTGGACCCATAGTTAAGCCTTCATTGATTCCCATACTGTTGTAGGAGACATTCCAGGAGTTTGATTAAGCTCGAGAAATAGCTCCATTTGAGATTATATAAAAGCAACAAAGGTTTCTTCTGATAGCAGTAGTGAGTTAAACCTCCAAGGGCGATAATTAGGCTGTGTATTTGGTATAAGTAGTTTCATAGTAAGGGGAGAATGATCCGAAATGACTATAGCTTGGTAATCACACTCTGTGATAAGTGGCGGAAATATATTGACTAGGAAAAAGTAGTCTACACGTGAGAAGGTCTTATGAACTGGCGAGAAAAAAAGAATACTCCTTAGCTGTGGGATTGCGGAAACACCAAGCGTCAGATGTCTTAAGAAACAGATGATTTGCGAATACTGTCTTGATGGAGATGTTACCCTAGGAGAGCAACGATCCAGATTGGGTGACACAATTCATATCACCACTTAGTATTCCTATTACAATAATGAAACGGCCTGCTGAGTCTGCCTCTACACTTGATACTGCGAATGGTATGTTCTAACTAATTAAAATGGCTGTTCCGCTAGTTTTAGAATGAAAATTGGAATGATATGATTGACCGATCCTCCTTTTAAGCGAGAGTGGTTGAAAGGGCGGAGATGTGTCTCCTGATATCTACTTTAAGGTGATTTAAAGAACCCTTTTACGTTTAACTGGGTGATTTAAAGATTTAACTTTCCAGCTAGCAAAAGTGACCGAGCAACCAGCTGTCCCTCTCATGATATTAGGCCTAGCCATGTAAAGTCAGATGGGAGAAGGATGGATGCCAGATTACAATAACAACTGACCCATTAAACATTTTTCCAAAAAGAGTAAAAAATACATAAAAATAAAAAACAATACTCTGAAGTCTGGTATGAAAAAGAAAACCCACCCTGGTCACTTAATAGAAAAAGGTAACTGCTAATCCCCACGCAAAGATATCCACAATTGATGTGCTTGTAGTGGGGAACACTAAACCTAACGAGTAGAGAGACATGCTGAAATAGTGAAGGATTTAAAATAGTTTGAGGAACACTAAACCTAACGAGAAGAGAGACCTGCTGAAATAGTGAAGGATTTAAAATAGTGTGGGGAACACTAAACCTAACGAGTAGAGAGACCTACTGAAATAGTGAAGGATTTAAAATAGTGTGGGGAACACTAAACCTAACGAGTAAAGAGACCTGCTGAAATAGTGAAGGATTTAAAATAGTGTGGGGAACACTAAACCTAACGAGTAAAGAGACCTGCTGAAATAGTGAAGGATTTAAAATAGTGTGGGGAACACTAAACCTAACGAGTAAAGAGACCTGCTGAAATAGTGAAGGATTTAAAATAGTGTGGGGAACACTAAACCTAACGAGTAAAGAGACCTGCTGAAATAGTGAAGGATTTAAAATAGTGTGGGGAACACTAAACCTAACGAGAAGAGAGACCTGCTGAAATAGTGAAGGATTTAAAATAGTGTGGGGAACACTAAACCTAACGAGTAAAGAGACCTGCTGAAATAGTGAAGGATTTAAAATAGTGTGGGGAACACTAAACCTAACGAGAAGAGAGCCCTGCTGAAATAGTGAAGGATTTAAAATAGTGTGGGGAACACTAAACCTAACGAGAAGAGAGACCTGCTGAAATAGTGAAGGATTTAAAATAGTGTGGGGAACACTAAACCTAACGAGTAAAGAGACCTGCTGAAATAGTGAAGGATTTAAAATAGTGTGGGGAACACTAAACCTAACGAGTTGGCCTCCCGAGTGGCGCAGTGGTCTAAGGCACTGCATCGCAGTGCTAGCTGTGCCACTAGAGATCCTGGTTCGAATCCAGGCTCTGTCGTAGCTGGCCGCGACCGGGAGACCCATGGGGCGGCGCGCACAATTGGCCCAGCGTCGTCCAGGGTAGGGGAGGGATTTGGCCGGCAGGGGATGTAGCTCAGTTGGTAGAGCATGGCGTTTGCAACGCCAGGGTTGTGGTTTCGATAAAAATAATGTATGCACTAACTGTAAGTCGCTCTGGATAAGAGCGTCTGCTAAATGACTAAAATGTAAATGTAAATGAGTAAAGAGACCTGCTGAAATAGTGAAGGATTTAAAATAGTGTGGGGAACACTAAACCTAACGAGTAAAGAGACCTGCTGAAATAGTGAAGGATTTAAAAGTGTGGGGAACACTAAACCTAACGAGAAGAGAGCCCTGCTGAAATAGTGAAGGATTTAAAATAGTGTGGGGAACACTAAACCTAACGAGTAGAGAGACCTACTGAAATAGTGAAGGATTTAAAATAGTGTGAGGAACACTAAACCTATCGAGTAGAGAGACCTGCTGAAATAGTGAAGGATTTAAAATAGTGTGGGGAACACTAAACCTAACAAGTAGAGACCCTTGCTGAAATAGTGAAGGATTTAAAATAGTGTGGGGAACACTAAACCTAACGAGTAAAGAG
Source organism: Coregonus ussuriensis (assembly GCA_031479575.1). Taxonomy (NCBI): domain Eukaryota; kingdom Metazoa; phylum Chordata; class Actinopteri; order Salmoniformes; family Salmonidae; genus Coregonus; species Coregonus ussuriensis. The sequence goes on from CM062487.1 coordinate 56,808,066, forward strand.
ACATGCTGAAATAGTGAAGGATTTAAAATAGTGTGGGGAACACTAAACCTAACGAGTAAAGAGACCTGCTGAAATAGTGAAGGATTTAAAATAGTGTGGGGAACACTAAACCTAACGAGAAGAGAGCCCTGCTGAAATAGTGAAGGATTTAAAATAGTGTGGGGAACACTAAACCTAACGAGTAGAGAGACCTACTGAAATAGTGAAGGATTTAAAATAGTGTGGGGAACACTAAACCTAACGAGTAAAGAGACCTGCTGAAATAGTGAAGGATTTAAAATAGTGTGGGGAACACTAAACCTAACGAGTAGAGAGACCTACTGAAATAGTGAAGGATTTAAAATAGTGTGGGGAACACTAAACCTAACGAGTAAAGAGACCTGCTGAAATAGTGAAGGATTTAAAATAGTGTGGGGAACACTAAACCTAACGAGTAAAGAGACCTGCTGAAATAGTGAAGGATTTAAAATAGTGTGGGGAACACTAAACCTAACGAGTAAAGAGACCTGCTGAAATAGTGAAGGATTTAAAATAGTGTGGGGAACACTAAACCTAACGAGAAGAGAGCCCTGCTGAAATAGTGAAGGATTTAAAATAGTGTGGGGAACACTAAACCTAACGAGAAGAGAGACCTGCTGAAATAGTGAAGGATTTAAAATAGTGTGGGGAACACTAAACCTAACGAGTAAAGAGACATGCTGAAATAGTGAAGGATTTAAAATAGTGTGGGGAACACTAAACATAACGAGTAGAGAGACCTGCTGAAATAGTGAAGGATTTAAAATAGTGTGAGGAACACTAAACCTATCGAGTAGAGAGACCTGCTGAAATAGTGAAGGATTTAAAATAGTGTGGGGAACACTAAACCTAACAAGTAGAGACCCTTGCTGAAATAGTGAAGGATTTAGGTTTAGTGTTCCCAACACTATTTTAACGAGTAGAGAGACCTGTTGAAATAGTGAAGGATTTAAAATAGTGTGGGGAACACTAAACCTAACGAGTAGAGAGACCTGCTGAAATAGTGAAGGATCTAAAATAGTGTGAGGAACACTAAACCTAACGAGAAGAGAGACCTGCTGAAATAGTGAAGGATTTAAAATAGTGTGGGGAACACTAAACCTAACGAGTAGGGAGACCTGCTGAAATAGTGAAGGATCTAAATTAGTGTGAGGAACACTAAACCTAACGAGAAGAGAGACTTGCTGAAATAGTGAAGGATTTAAAATAGTGTGGGGAACACTAAACCTAACGAGTAGAGAGACCTGCTGAAATAGTGAAGGATTTAGGTTTAGTGTTCCCCACACTATTTTAACGAGTAGAGAGACCTGTTGAAATAGTGAAGGATTTAAAATAGTGTGAGGAACACTAAACCTAATGAGTAGAAAGACCTGTTGAAATAGTGAAGGATTTAAAATAGTGTGAGGAACACTAAACCTAATGAGTAGAGAGACCTGCTGAAATAGTGAAGGATTTAAAATAGTGTGGGGAACACTAACCCTAACGAGTAGAGAGACCTGCTGAAATAGTGAAGGATATAGGTTTAGTGTTCCCCACACTATTTTAACGAGTAGAGAGACCTGTTGAAATAGTGAAGGATTTAAAATAGTGTGAGGAACACTAAACCTAATGAGTAGAGAGACCTGCTGAAATAGTGAAGGATTTAAAATAGTGTGGGGAACACTAAACCTAACGAGTAAAGAGACATGCTGAAATAGTGAAGGATTTAAAATAGTGTGGGGAACACTGAACCTAACGAGTAGAGAGACCTGCTGAAATAGTGAAGGATTTAAAATAGTGTGGGGAACACTAAGCCTAACAAGTAGAGACCCTTGCTGAAATAGTGAAGGATTTAAAATAGTGTGGGGAACACTAAACCTAATGAGTAGAGAGACCTGCTGAAATAGTGAAGGATTTAAAATAGTGTGGGGAACACTAAACCTAACGAGTAAAGAGACATGCTGAAATAGTGAAGGATTTAAAATAGTGTGGGGAACACTGAACCTAACGAGTAGAGAGACCTGATGAAATAGTGAAGGATTTAAAATAGTGTGGGGAACACTAAACCTAACGAATAGAGAGACCTACTGAAATAGTGAAGGATTTAAAATAGTAATATATGCCATTTAGCAGACGCTTTTATCCAAAGCGACTTACAGTCATGTGTGCATACATTTTTACATATGGGTGGTCCTGGGGATCGAACCCACTACCCTGGCGTTTCAAGCGCCATGCTCTACCAATTGGCTACAGAGGACCAGTGTGGGGAACACTAAACCTATCGAGTAGAGAGACCTGTTGAAATAGTGAAGGATTTAAAACAGTGTGGGGAACACTAAACCTAACGAGTAGAGAGACCTGCTGAAATAGTGAAGGATTTAAAATAATAATATACAGTGGGGAAAAAAGTATTTAGTCAGCCACCAATTGTGCAAGTTCTCCCACTTAAAAAGATGAGAGGCCTGTAATTTTCATCATAGGTACACGTCAACTATGACAGACAAAATGAGAAGAAGAAAAAATCCAGAAAATCACTTTGTAGGATTTTCTATGAATTTATTTTCAAATTATGGTGGAAAATAAGTATTTGGTCAATAACAAAAGTTTCTCAATACTTTGTTATATACCCTTTGTTGGCAATGACACAGGTCAAACGTTTTCTGTAAGTCTTCACAAGGTTTTCACACACTGTTGCTGGTATTTTGGCCCATTCCTCCATGCAGATCTCCTCTAGAGCAGTGATGTTTTGGGGCTGTCGCGGGCAACACGGACTTTCAACTCCCTCCAAAGATTTTCTATGGGGTTGAGATCTGGAGACTGGCTAGGCCACTCCAGGACCTTGAAATGCTTCTTACGAAGCCACTCCTTCGTTGGCCCGGGCGGTGTGTTTGGGATCATTGTCATGCTGAAAGACCCAGCCACGTTTCATCTTCAATGCCCTTGCTGATGGAAGGAGGTTTTCACTCAAAATCTCACGATACATGGCCCCATTCATTCTTTCCTATACACGGATCAGTCGTCCTGGTCCCTTTGCAGAAAAACAGCCCCAAAGCATGATGTTTCCACCCCCATGCTTCACAGTAGGTATGGTGTTCTTTGGATGCAACTCAGCATTCTTTGTCCTCCAAACACGACGAGTTGAGTTTTTACCAAAAAGTTATATTTTGGTTTCATCTGACCATATGACATTCTCCCAATCCTCTTCTGGATCAATCAAATGCACTCTAGCAAACTTCAGACGGGCCTGGACATGTACTGACTTAAGCAGTGGGACACGTCTGGCACTGCAGGATTTGAGTCCCTGGCGGCGTAGTGTGTTACTGATGGTAGGCTTTGTTACTTTGGTCCCAGCTCTCTGCAGGTCATTCACTAGGTCCCCCCGTGTGGTTCTGGGATTTTTGCTCACCGTTCTTGTGATCATTTTGACCCCACGGGGTGAGATCTTGCGTGGAGCCCCAGATCGAGGGAGATTATCAGTGGTCTTGTATGTCTTCCATTTCCTAATAATTGCTCCCACAGTTGATTTCTTCAAACCAAGCTGCTTACCTATTGCAGATTCAGTCTTCCCAGCCTGGTGCAGGTCTACAATTTTGTTTCTGGTGTCCTTTGACAGCTCTTTGGTCTTGGCCATAGTGGAGTTTGGAGTGTGACTGTTTGAGGTTGTGGACAGGTGTCTTTTATACTGATAACAAGTTCAAACAGGTGCCATTAATACAGGTAACGAGTGGAGGACAGAGGAGCCTCTTAAAGAAGAAGTTACAGGTCTGTGAGAGCCAGAAATCGTACTTGTTTGTAGGTGACCAAATACTTATTTTCCACCATAATTTGCAAATAAATTCATAAAAAATCCTACAATGTGATTTTCTGGATTTTTTTTTCTCAATTTGTCTGTCATAGTTGACGTGTACCCATGATGAAACTTACAGGCCTCTCTCATCTTTTTAAGTGGGAGAACTTGACCAATTGGTGGCTGACTAAATACTTTTCCCCCCCACTGTAAATCTACACACAACACCCCATAACTATAAAGTGAAAACAGGTCTTTAGAAATACCTTATTTACATAGGTATTCAGACCCTTAGCTATGAGACTCGAAATTGAGCCCAGGTTCATCCTGTTTCCATTGATCATCCTTGAGATGTTTCTACAACTTGATTGGAGTCCACCTGTGGTAAATTCAATTGATTGGACATGATTTGGAAAGGCACACACCTGTCTATATAAGGTCCCACAGTTGACAGTGAATGTCAGAGCAAAAACCTTGCCATGAGGTCGAAGGAATTGTCCGTAGAGCTCCGAGACAAGATTGTGCTGAGGCACAGATCTGAGGAAGGGTACCAAAATATGTTTACAGCATTGAAGGTCCCCAAGAACACAGTGGCCTCCATCATTCTTAAATGGAAGAAGTTTGGAACCACCAAGACTCTTCCTAAAGCTGGCCGCCCGGCCAAACTGAGCAATCGGGGGAGAAGGGCCTTGGTCAGGGAGGAGACCAATAACCCGATGGTCCCTTTGACAGAGCTCCAGAGATATCAGCTATCTTGATCTGCACAGATGAGCTAAATTACTTTTTACAACTCTGTTTGTTTCTGCACATCTGCTAACTGTCACACAGATAAGAGGATGTACTTTCTATAAAAAGGAGACAACTCTGTCCGTTGGGCTTTCAACTCTGAACTATTTGAGTCGATTGTTGATTTCTCCATTTTTGCAAATCGTATAATAAAGTTGTTGTTGGAAGAACCGACAGTCTCTTCTTTAGAATTTCCACCACAGTGGCCAGACGGTAGCCACTCCTCAGTAAAAGGCACATGACAGCCCGCTTGGAGTTTGCCAAAAGGCACCTAAAGACTCTCAGACCATGAGAAACAGAATTCTCTGGTCTGATGAAACCAAGATTGAACTCTTTGACCTGAATGCCAAGCCCCACGTCTGGAGGAAACCTGGCACCATCCCTACAGTGAAGCATGGTGGTGGCAGCATCATGCTGTGGGGATGTTTTTCAGTGGCAGGGACTGGGAGACTAGTCAGGATCGAGGCAAAGACGAACGGAGCAAAGTAGTGAGAGATCCTAGATGAAAACCTGCTCCAGAGCGCTCAGGACCTCAGACTGGGGCGAAGGTTCACCTTCCAACAGGACAATGACCCTAAGCACACAGCCAAGACAATGCAGGAGTGGCTTCGGGACAAGTCTCTGAATGTCCTTGAGTGGCCCAGCCAGAGCCTGGACTTGAACCCGATTGAACATCTCTGGAGAGACCTGAAAATAGCTGTGCAGCGGCGCTCCCCATCCAACCTGACAGAGCTTGAGAGGATCTGCAGAGAAGAATGGGAGAAACTCCCCAAATACAGGTGTGCCAAGCTTGTAGCGTCATACCCAAGAAGACTCGAGGCTGTAATCGCTGTCAAAGGTGCTTCAACAAAGTACTGAGTAAGGGGTCTGAATACTTATGTAAATGTAATATTTCAGTTCTTTATTTTTTTTTAAATAAATTAGCAAACATTCCTAAAAAACAGTTTTTGCTTTGTTATATGGGGTATTGTGTGTAGATTGACGAGGGAAAAAAACTATTTAATCAATTTTGGAATAAGGCTGTAACAAAACAAAATGTGGAAAAAGTCAAGGGGCTGAATACTTTCTGAAGGCGCTGTATACATTTTACGGACATTATATTTTACATGAGTTATCTTGTTGTTTTTAGTCCCACCCTCCAACTCCACTCAACCCCTCCCATCTATCTCTGAAGACCATCCAGTTTTGATTACATATATTTTTCCACTATGCTGTTTCACAAAAGTTCTGAACCTTTCTCATAGTTTCTACAGATTGTAAATTAAAGATAAACCTTTTTGCTAAGAGTATTATTATACACTGCTAAAAAAAAATAAAGGGAACACTAAAATAACACATCCTAGATCTGAATGAATGAAATAATCTTATTAAATACTTTTTTCTTTACATAGTTGAATGTGCTGACAATAAAATCACACAAAAATTATCAATGGAAATCAAATTTATCAACCCATGGAGGTCTGGATTTGGAGTCACACTCAAAATTAAAGTGGAAAACCACACTACAGGCTGATCCAACTTTGATGTAATGTCCTTAAAAAAAGTCAAAATGAGGCTCAGTAGTGTGTGTGGCCTCCACGTGCCTGTATGACCTCCCTACAACGCCTGGGCATGCTCCTGATGAGGTGGCGGATGGTCTCCTGAGGGATCTCCTCCCAGACATGGACTAAAGCATCCGCCAACTCCTGGACAGTGTTTGGTGCAACGTGGCATTGGTGGATGGAGCGAGACATGATGTCCCAGATGTGCTCAATTGGATTCAGGTCTGGGGAACGGGCAGGCCAGTCCATAGCATCAATGTCTTCCTCTTGCAGGAACCGCTGACACACTCCAGCCACATGAGGTCTAGCATTGTCTTGCATTAGGAGGAACCCAGGGCCAACCGCACCAGCATATGGTCTCACAAGGGGTCTGAGGAGCTCATCTCGGTACCTAATGGCAGTCAGGCTACCTCTGGCGAGCACATGGAGGGCTGTGCGGCCCCCCAAAGAAATGCCACCCCACACCATGACTGACTCACCGCCAGACCAGTCATGCTGGAGGATGTTGCAGGCAGCAGAACGTTCTCCACGGCGTCTCCAGACTCTGTCACGTCTGTCACATGTGCTCAGTGTGAACCTGCTTTCATCTGTGAAGAGCACAGGGCGCCAGTGGCGAATTTGCCAATCTTGGTGTTCTCTGGCAAATGCCAAACGTCCTGCACGGTGTTGGGCTGTAAGCACAACCCCGACCTGTGGACGTCGTGCCCTCATACCACCCTCATGGAGTCTGTTTCTGACCGTTTGAGCAGACACATGCACATTTGTGGCCTGCTGGAGGTCATTTTGCAGGGCTCTGGCAGTGCTCCTCCTGCTCCTCCTTGCACAAAGGCGGAGGTAGCAGTCCTGCTGCTGGGTTGTTGCCCTCCTACGGCCTCCTCCATGTCTCCTGATGTATTGGCCTGTCTCCTGGTAGCGCCTCCATGCTCTGGACACTACACTGACAGACACAGCAAACCTTCTTGCCACAGCTCGCATTGATGTGCCATCCTGGATGAGCTGCACTACCTGAGCCACTTGTGTGGGTTGTAGACTCCGTCTCATGCTACCACTAGAGTGAAAGCACCGCCAGCCTTATCTTAGCTCATTGGTCACCATAGCAACACCCACCCGTAGTCTGCGCTCCAGCGGGTATATCTCACTGGTCATCCCCAAAGCCAACACCTCCTTTGGCCGCAATTCCTTCCAGTTCTCTGCTGCCAATGACTGGAACAAATTGCAAAAATCTCTGAAACTGGAGACGCTTATCTCCCTCACTAACTTTAAGCATCAGTTGTCAGAGCACCTTACCGATCACTGCACCTGTACACAGCCCATCTGAAATTAGCCCGCCCAACTACCTCATCCCTATATTGTTATTTATTTTGCTCATCTGTACCCCAGTATCTCTATTTGCACATCATCTCTTGCACATCATTCCAGTGTTAATACTAAATTGTAATTATTTTGCACTATAGCCTATTTTATTGCCTTACCTCCATAACTTGCTAAATTTGCACACTGTATATTAATTGTATTTCTGTTGTATTTTTTTATTTATTTATTTTTGTTTTGTTTTACCCCATATGTAACTCTGTGTTGTTGTTTTTATCGCACTGCTATGCTTTATCTTGGCCAGGTCGCAGTTGTAAATGAGAACTTGTTCTCAACTGGTTTACCTGGTTAAATAAAGGTGAAATAAAATAAAAAAAAAAAAAAAAAAAAAAATTCAAAAGTGACCAAAACATCAGCCAGGAAGCATAGGAACTGAGAAGTTGTCTGTGGTCACCACCTGCAAAACCAATCCTTTATTTGGGGGTGTCTTGCTAATTGCCTATAATTTCCACCTGTTGTCTATTCCATTTGCACAACAGCATGTGACATTTATTGTCAATCAGTGTTGCTTCCTAAGTGGACAGTTTGATTTCACAGAAGTGTGATTGACTTGGAGTTACATTGTGTTGTTTAAGTGTTCCCTTTATTTTTTTGAGCAGTGTATTATTGATCGATTGACTATGACTTTTCAAATCTCCCAGCAGACAAAATGTAATGCACGCCCCCATCCACACCGACGGGGCTGTAGTGGAGCAGGTCGAGAGATTCAAGTTCCTCTGTGTCCACATCACTAAGGATCTATCATGTTTTTTTTGGCAGCGGAATCACAAGGCACAAGGCAATGTTTCTTAAACTAATTTCTCCAAAACTAAATATGTGTTGATTTTAGTTGGTCTTCAACATTATTGTGTTTTGATGTATTTCTACCTTTTTAGACTTTCTGTTAGATGTTGTCCAAGACCCCTTTTCCATCTGTTTGACCAGAAATCAAAGCCATTACTTATTCCTATGTATATATATACACCTTCATTTCTCAACAATATAGACTCTTAGCTTTCATTTGACATGCTCCTATGAAGTTCACATGTGGGTGCTGATGGGCCGTGTTAGATGGAAACAGTTACAGTCTCATAGTGGGGCGGCAGGTAGCTTAGTGGTTAAGAGCGTTGTGCCAGTAACCGAAAGGTCGCTGGTTCTAATCCCCGAGCCGACTAGGTGAAAAATCTGTCGATGTGCCCTTGAGCAAGGCACTTACCCCTAATTGCTCCTGTAAGTCGCTCTGGATAAGAGCGTCTGCTAAATGACTAAAATGTAATGTAATAGTGAGCCAACACAACGCCTTAAATTCACCACCAATAGGATAGGATGCATCCCAAATGGCACCCTATCCCCCCAGTGCACTTCTTTTGGGCAAAAACTGAGCAAACTAGAATGCTATCTAGCCCTAAACAGAGAGTACACAGTGGCAGAATACCTGACCACTGTGACTGACCCAAAATTAAGGAAATCTTTGACTACATACAGACTCAGTGAGCATAGCCTTGCTATTGAGAAAGGCCGCCGTAGGCAGACCTGGCTCTCAAGAGAAGACAGGCTATGTGCACACTGCCCACAAAATGAGGTGGAAACTGAGCTGCACTTCCTAACCTCCTGCCAAATGTATGACCATATTAGAGACACATATTTCCCTCAGATTACACAGACCCACAAAGAATTCGAAAACAAATCACATTTTGATAAACTCCCTTATCTACTGGGTGAAATACCATAGTGTGCCATCACAGCAGCAAGATTTGTGACCTGTTGCCACAAGAAAAGGGCAACCAGTGAAGAACAAACACCATTGTAAATACATTTGTACTTTAACTATTTGCACATCATTACAACACGGTAACACGGTATATGATTTGGTTGGTTTATGCATAGTCACTTTAACTCTACCCACATGTACAGATTACCTCAACTAGCCGGTGCCCCCGCACATTGACTCTGCACCGGTACCCCCCTGTATATATAGCCTCCCTACTGTCACTTTATTTTACTTCTGCTCTTTTTTCTCTCAACACTTTTTTTGTTGTCGTTTTATTTTTACTTTTTTTGTAAAAAATAAATGCACTGTTGGTTAAGGGCTGTAAGTAAGCATTTCACTGTAATGTCTGCACCTGTTGTATTCGGCGCATGTGACCAATAAAATTTGATTTGATTTGATTTGATATAGCCATAATATGACATATGAAATGTCTTTACTCTTTTGGAACTTTTGTGACTGTAATGTTTACTGTTCATTTCTGATTGTTTATTTCACTTTAGTTTATTATCTATTTCACTTGCTTTGGTAATGTAAACATATGTTTCCCATGCCAATAAAGCCCCTTAAATTGTAGCTTGGTAGCTTTCACATGGCTTTGAACGAGCTGAGAGACAAAGCAAGAAGAGCCATTAAAAGGAACATTAAAATTGAAATTCCAATTAGAATCTGGCTAAAAATGTTTCAATCAGTTATAGAACCAATTGCTCTATATGGCAGCGAAGTATGGGGTCCGCTCTCTAATAATGAATTTACCAAATGGGACAAACATCCAATTGAAATACTGCATGCAGAGTTTTGCAAGACTATATTGCAAGTGCAAAGAAAAACTCAAAATAACACATGTAGAGCAGAATTGGGCCAATACCCCCTCCTTATTCAAATAGATAAAAAGAGCCATCAAATTTTACAACCATCTAAAAACAAGTGACCCCAAAACATTTCATCACACAGATGGCAGGCACTCCGGTTTCTCTCAGGAGCTCGAGCGCGAGAGAGAGCGAGTCAGACAGAGAGAGAAAGAACGAGACAGACAGAGCGCGAGAGAGAGAGACAGAGCTCGCGAGACAGAGCTCGCGAGACAGAGACAGAGACAGAGACAGAGACAGAGACAGAGACAGAGACAGAGACAGAGACAGAGAGAGACAGACAGAGCTCGCGAGAGAGAGACAGACAGAGCTCGCGAGAGAGAGACAGACAGAGCTCACGAGAGAGAGAGACAGAGCTCGCGAGAGAGAGAGACAGAGCTCGCGAGAGAGAGAGAGAGCTCGCGAGAGAGAGAGACAGAGCTCGCGAGAGAGAGAGACAGAGCTCGCGAGAGAGAGAGAGACAGAGCTCGAGAGAGAGAGAGAGAGACAGAGCTCGCGAGAGAGAGAGACAGACAGAGCTCGCGAGAGAGAGAGACAGAGCTCGCGAGAGAGAGACAGACAGAGCTCGCGAGAGAGAGACAGACAGAGCTCGCGAGAGAGAGACAGACAGAGCTCGCGAGAGAGAGACAGACAGAGCTCGCGAGAGAGAGACAGACAGAGCTCGCGAGAGAGAGACAGACAGAGCTCGCGAGAGAGAGAGACAGAGCTCGCGAGAGAGAGAGACAGAGCTCGAGAGAGAGAGAGAGAGAGAGAGAGACAGAGCTCGCGAGAGAGAGAGAGACAGAGCTCGCGAGAGAGAGAGAGACAGAGCTTGCGAGAGAGAGAGAGACAGAGCTTGCGAGAGAGAGAGAGACAGAGCTCGCCAGAGAGACAGAAAGCTTGAGAGAGAGAGCGAGAGCGCGAGAGGGAGAGATGAGAACATGTGAATGAGTAGAGCATGAGAGAAACATGAAGAAGTGACTTTACAGCATGATTCAGAGGGTGAATGGGCAAGACAAAAGATTTAAGTGCCTTTGAACAGGGTATGGTAGTAGGTGCCAGGCGCTCCGGTTTGTGTCAAGAACTGCAACGCTGCTGGGTTTTTCACGCTCAATAGTTTCCTGTGTGTATCAAGAATGGTCCACCACCCAACGGACATCCAGCCAACTTGACACAAGTACGGGAAGCATTGGAGTCAACATGGGCCAGCATCCCTGTGGAACGCTTTCGACACCTTTTAGTCCACGCCCTGACGGCAAAAGAGGGGGTGTTCCATAATTAAAGTGACCAGTGTTCAATGACTATGTACATAGGGCAGAGTACCAGGTGGTAGCTGGCTAGTAACAGTGACTAATGTTCAGGACAGGGTACTGGGCAGAGGCCGGCTAGTGGTGACTGTTTAACAGTCTGATGGCTTGGAGATAGAAGCTGTTTTTCAGTCTCTCTGTCCCAGCTTTGATGCACCTGTACTGTCTCCGCCTTCTAGATGGTAGCCGGGTGAACAGGCTGTGGCTCGGGTGGCTGAGCACTACTGTAGCACAACATTCAGACAGGACAGCACAACATTCAAACAGGACAATACAATCCTACTGTAGCGCAACATTCAGACAGGACAACACAACCCTACTATAGCGCAACATTCAGACAGGACAACCCTACTGTAGCACAACATTCAGACAGGACAACACAACCCTACTGTAGCACAACATTCAGACAGGACAACCCTACTGTAGCACAACATTCAGACAGGACAACCCTACTGTAGCACAGCATTCAGACAGGACAACACAACCCTACTGTAGCACAGCATTCAGACAGGACAACACAACCTTCCTGTAGCGCAACATTCAGACAGGACAACACAACCCTACTGTAGCGCAACATTCAGACAGGACAACACAACCCTACTGAAGCACAACATTCAGACAGGACAACACAACCCTACTGAAGCACAACATTCAGACAGGTGCAACGCAAAATATTTGGTGTTCTTAATGTTTTGTACACTCAGTGTATAAACATACAGATCAAGTATATAGCCTCTATTTAACTAACATAATTTCTAGTTGAGAGAGTTTACTTACTGCTCAGCTCTTGGGACAAGTGTAGTCCAAATTGAAGTCTCCAATTTAAAACAACTTCAAACCCAAGAGCGGAGCCCAGAAACAAGCACTCTCAGTCAGCTGGTGTTGGACCTAACCAGACAAGCTGACACCAGCACTGCTTCAAAAGAAAGAATGCAAATGAACAAATCAAAGGACTCATATTTACAACATTGGAAAAACAAAACTAAATCTCAAAGCCGACTAAATTCCTATCTGGCCCTAAACAGAGAATATGAATTGGCTGATTATCTCTACTCTGTCAGAGATACGAAGCAGAGACAGATCCTTACCAAGTACAGGCTGAGTGACCACCAATTGGCAATAGAAACCAGCAGACATAAAAAGACATGGCTACCCAAAGAGGAGCGTGTATGTGGTCACTGCACGACAGGGGAGGTAGAAACAGAGATGCACTTTCTCCCTTACAGTGATAAATATTCCTCACCAAGAGATTCATTATTCACAGAAATTACTACATTTATTCCAATTTTTACCTCATTAAACCCAGAGGAAAAACAAGAAATACTCATTGGGCGAAGGAGTAACGGCTCCTCTTGCAGCCAAATATGTATTTGCCTGCCACAGCCTGAGGGACACTGGATAATAACATCTGCATAGTAAACAGTAACTTACTTATTATTGGTATTACAAATAGTAGTAGTAGTAATGGTAGTAGGGGTGATGGTAAAGATAGCAGTTGAATGGATGTTAGGGGTGGTAGTAATGATGATGGTAGTAGGGGTGATGGTAATGATATCAGTTTAATGATGGTGGTGGTAGTAGTAGTAATGATGATGGTAGTAGGGCTGATGGTAATGATATCAGTTTAATGATGGTGGTAGTAGTAGTAGTAATGATGATGGTAGTAGGGGTGATGGTAATGATAGCAGTTTAATGATGGTGGTGGTAGTAGTAGTAATGATGATGGTAGTAGGGGTGATGGTAATGATAGCAGTTTAATGATGGTGGTGGTAGTAGTGGTAGTAATGATGATGGTAATGATATAAGTTTAATGATGGTGGTGGTAGTAGTGGTAGTAATGATGATGGTAGTAGGGGTGATGGTAATGACATCAGTTTAATGATGGTGGTGGTAGTAGTAGTAGTAATGATGATGGTAGTAGGGGTGATGGTAATGATAGCAGTTTAATGATGATGGTAGTAGTGGTAGTAATGATGATGGTAGTAGGGGTGATGGTAATGATATCAGTTTAATGATGGTGGTGGTAGTAGTGGTAGTAATGATGATGGTAGTAGGGGTGATGGTAATGATAGCAGTTTAATGATGGTGGTGGTAGTAGTAGTAGTAGTAATGATGATGGTAGTAGGGGTGATGGTAATGATAGCAGTTTAATGATGGTGGTAGTAGTAGTAGTAGTAGTAATGATGATGGTAGTAGGGGTGATGGTAATGATAGCAGTTTAATGATGGTGGTGGTAGTAGTGGTAGTAATGATGATGGTAGTAGGGGTGATGGTAATGATAGCAGTTTAATGATGGTGGTGGTAGTAGTGGTAGTAATGATGATGGTAGTAGGGGTGATGGTAATGATAGCAGTTTAATGATGGTGGTGGTAGTAGTAGTAATGATGATGGTAGTAGGGGTGATGGTAATGATAGCAGTTTAATGATGGTGGTAGTAGTAGTAGTAGTAGTAATGATGATGGTAGTAGGGGTGATGGTAATGATATCAGTTTAATGATGGTGGTGGTAGTAGTAGTAATGATGATGGTAGTAGGGGTGATGGTAATGATAGCAGTTTAATGATGGTGGTGGTAGTAGTAGTAATGATGATGGTAGTAGGGGTGATGGTAATGATAGCAGTTTAATGATGGTGGTGGTAGTAGTGGTAGTAATGATGATGGTAATGATAGCAGTTTAATGATGGTGGTGGTAGTAGTGGTAGTAATGATGATGGTAGTAGGGGTGATGGTAATGATAGCAGTTTAATGATGGTGGTGGTAGTAGTGGTAGTAATGATGATGGTAGTAGGGGTGATGGTAATGATAGCAGTTTAATGATGGTGGTGGTAGTAGTGGTAGTAATGATGATGGTAGTAGGGGTGATGGTAATGATAGCAGATTAATGATGGTGGTGGTAGTAGTGGTAGTAATGATGATGGTAGTAGGGGTGATGGTAATGATATCAGTTTAATGATGGTGGTGGTAGTAGTAGTAATGATGATGGTAGTAGGGGTGATGGTAATGATAGCAGTTTAATGATGGTGGTAGTAGTAGTAGTAGTAGTAATGATGATGGTAGTAGGGGTGATGGTAATGATAGCAGTTTAATGATGGTGGTGGTAGTAGTGGTAGTAATGATGATGGTAGTAGGGGTGATGGTAATGATAGCAGATTAATGATGGTGGTGGTAGTAGTGGTAGTAATGATGATGGTAGTAGGGGTGATGGTAATGATATCAGTTTAATGATGGTGGTGGTAGTAGTAGTAATGATGGTGGTAGTAGGGGTGATGGTAATGATAGCAGTTTAATGATGGTGGTAGTAGTAGTAGTAGTAATGATGATGGTAGTAGGGGTGATGGTAATGATATCAGTTTAATGATGGTGGTAGTAGTAGTAGTAATGATGGTGGTAGTAGGGGTGATGGTAATGATAGCAGTTTAATGATGGTGGTGGTAGTAGTAGTAATGATGATGGTAGTAGGGGTGAAGAAAAAAAATGTATGCACGCATGACTGTAAGTCGCTTTGGATAAAAGCGTCTGCTAAATGGCATATTATTATTATTATATTATTATGATAGCAGTTTAATGATGGTGGTAGTAGTAGTAGTAGTAATGATGATGGTAGTAGGGGTGATGGTAATGATATCAGTTTAATGATGGTGGTGGTAGTAGTAGTAATGATGATGGTAGTAGGGCTGATGGTAATGATAGCAGTTTAATGATGGTGGTAGTAGTAGTAGTAATGATGATGGTAGTAGGGGTGATGGTAATGATAGCAGTTTAATGATGGTGGTGGTAGTAGTAGTAATGATGATGGTAGTAGGGGTGATGGTAATGATAGCAGTTTAATGATGGTGGTGGTAGTAGTGGTAGTAATGATGATGGTAATGATAGCAGTTTAATGATGGTGGTGGTAGTAGTGGTAGTAATGATGATGGTAGTAGGGGTGATGGTAATGATAGCAGATTAATGATGGTGGTGGTAGTAGTGGTAGTAATGATGATGGTAGTAGGGGTGATGGTAATGATATCAGTTTAATGATGGTGGTGGTAGTAGTAGTAATGATGATGGTAGTAGGGGTGATGGTAATGATAGCAGTTTAATGATGGTGGTAGTAGTAGTAGTAGTAGTAATGATGATGGTAGTAGGGGTGATGGTAATGATAGCAGTTTAATGATGGTGGTGGTAGTAGTGGTAGTAATGATGATGGTAGTAGGGGTGATGGTAATGATAGCAGATTAATGATGGTGGTGGTAGTAGTGGTAGTAATGATGATGGTAGTAGGGGTGATGGTAATGATATCAGTTTAATGATGGTGGTGGTAGTAGTAGTAATGATGATGGTAGTAGGGGTGATGGTAATGATAGCAGTTTAATGATGGTGGTAGTAGTAGTAGTAGTAATGATGATGGTAGTAGGGGTGATGGTAATGATAGCAGTTTAATGATGGTGGTGGTAGTAGTGGTAGTAATGATGATGGTAGTAGGGGTGATGGTAATGATAGCAGATTAATGATGGTGGTGGTAGTAGTGGTAGTAATGATGATGGTAGTAGGGGTGATGGTAATGATATCAGTTTAATGATGGTGGTGGTAGTAGTAGTAATGATGATGGTAGTAGGGGTGATGGTAATGATAGCAGTTTAATGATGGTGGTAGTAGTAGTAGTAGTAATGATGATGGTAGTAGGGGTGATGGTAATGATATCAGTTTAATGATGGTGGTGGTAGTAGTAGTAATGATGATGGTAGTAGGGGTGATGGTAATGATAGCAGTTTAATGATGGTGGTAGTAGTAGTAGTAATGATGATGGTAGTAGGGGTGATGGTAATGATAGCAGTTTAATGATGGTGGTGGTAGTAGTGGTAGTAATGATGATGGTAATGATAGCAGTTTAATGATGGTGGTGGTAGTAGTGGTAGTAATGATGATGGTAGTAGGGGTGATGGTAATGATATCAGTTTAATGATGGTGGTGGTAGTAGTGGTAGTAATGATGATGGTAGTAGGGGAGATGGTAATGATAGCAGTTTAATGATGGTGGTGGTAGTAGTGGTAGTAATGATGATGGTAGTAGGGGTGATGGTAATGATAGCAGATTAATGATGGTGGTGGTAGTAGTGGTAGTAATGATGATGGTAGTAGGGGTGATGGTAATAATAGCAGTTTAATGATGGTGGTGGTAGTAGTAGTAATGATGATGGTAGTAGGGGTGATGGTAATGATAGCAGTTTAATGATGGTGGTAGTAGTAGTAGTAGTAGTAATGATGATGGTAGTAGGGGTGATGGTAATGATATCAGTTTAATGATGGTGGTGGTAGTAGTAGTAATGATGATGGTAGTAGGGCTGATGGTAATGATAGCAGTTTAATGATGGTGGTAGTAGTAATGATGATGGTAGTAGGGGTGATGGTAATGATAGCAGTTTAATGATGGTGGTGGTAGTAGTGGTAGTAATGATGATGGTAATGATAGCAGTTTAATGATGGTGGTGGTAGTAGTGGTAGTAATGATGATGGTAGTAGGGGTGATGGTAATGATAGCAGTTTAATGATGGTGGTGGTAGTAGTGGTAGTAATGATGATGGTAGTAGGGGTGATGGTAATGATAGCAGTTTAATGATGGTGGTGGAGGTAGTGGTAGTAATGATGATGGTAGTAGGGGTGATGGTAATGATAGCAGATTAATGATGGTGGTGGTAGTAGTGGTAGTAATGATGATGGTAGTAGGGGTGATGGTAATGATAGCAGTTTAATGATGGTGGTGGTAGTAGTAGTAATGATGATGGTAGTAGGGGTGATGGTAATGATAGCAGTTTAATGATGGTGGTGGTAGTAGTAGTAATGATGATGGTAGTAGGGGTGATGGTAATGATAGCAGTTTAATGATGGTGGTGGTAGTAATGATGATGGTAATGATAGCAGTTTAATGATGGTGGTGGTAGTAGTGGTAGTAATGATGATGGTAGTAGGGGTGATGGTAATGATATCAGTTTAATGATGGTGGTGGTAGTAGTGGTAGTAATGATGATGGTAGTAGGGGAGATGGTAATGATAGCAGTTTAATGATGGTGGTGGTAGTAGTGGTAGTAATGATGATGGTAGTAGGGGTGATGGTAATGATAGCAGATTAATGATGGTGGTGGTAGTAGTGGTAGTAATGATGATGGTAGTAGGGGTGATGGTAATGATAGCAGTTTAATGATGGTGGTGGTAGTAGTAGTAGTAGTAATGATGATGGTAGTTGGGGTGATGGTAATGATAGCAGTTTAATGATGGTGGTAGTAGTAGTAGTAGTAATGATGATGGTAGTAGGGGTGATGGTAATGATAGCAGTTTAATGATGGTGGTGGTAGTAGTGGTAGTAATGATGATGGTAGTAGGGGTGATGGTAATGATAGCAGATTAATGATGGTGGTGGTAGTAGTGGTAGTAATGATGATGGTAGTAGGGGTGATGGTAATGATATCAGTTTAATGATGGTGGTGGTAGTAGTAGTAATGATGATGGTAGTAGGGGTGATGGTAATGATAGCAGTTTAATGATGGTGGTAGTAGTAGTAGTAGTAATGATGATGGTAGTAGGGGTGATGGTAATGATAGCAGTTTAATGATGGTGGTGGTAGTAGTGGTAGTAATGATGATGGTAGTAGGGGTGATGGTAATGATAGCAGATTAATGATGGTGGTGGTAGTAGTGGTAGTAATGATGATGGTAGTAGGGGTGATTGTAATGATATCAGTTTAATGATGGTGGTGGTAGTAGTAGTAATGATGATGTAGTAGGGGTGATGGTAATGATAGCAGTTTAATGATGGTGGTAGTAGTAGTAGTAGTAATGATGATGGTAGTAGGGGTGATGGTAATGATATCAGTTTAATGATGGTGGTGGTAGTAGTAGTAATGATGATGGTAGTAGGGGTGATGGTAATGATAGCAGTTTAATGATGGTAGTAGTAGTAGTAGTAATGATGATGGTAGTAGGGGTGATGGTAATGATAGCAGTTTAATGATGGTGGTGGTAGTAGTGGTAGTAATGATGATGGTAGTAGGGGTGATGGTAATGATAGCAGATTAATGATGGTGGTGGTAGTAGTGGTAGTAATGATGATGGTAGTAGGGGTGATGGTAATGATATCAGTTTAATGATGGTGGTGGTAGTAGTAGTAGTAGTAGTAATGATGATGGTAGTAGGGGTGATGGTAATGATAGCAGTTTAATGATGGTGGTGGTAGTAGTAGTAGTAGTAATGATGATGGTAGTAGGGGTGATGGTAATGATAGCAGTTTAATGATGGTGGTGGTAGTAGTGGTAGTAATGATGATGGTAGTAGGGGTGATGGTAATGATAGCAGTTTAATGATGGTGGTGGTAGTAGTGGTAGTAATGATGATGGTAGTTGTAGTACTGATGTAATGGTGAGGCCATTCTACTGTTATTTCTATTCACTATTATCATTCTGTTATTACTATTATTTATCTTTTATTTTATTACACTGCCTTCGGAAAGTATTCACACCCCTTGACTTTTATCACATTGATTAAATAGAGATGTTGTGTCACACACAATACCTAATAAAGTGGAAGGCTGCTCTTAGACATTTTTACAAATTAATCAAAAATGAAAAGCACAAATGTCTTGAGTCAATAAGTATTCAACCCCTTTGTTATGGCAAGCCTAAATCATTTAAGGAGTAATAATTTGCTTAACAAGTCACATAATAAGTTGCATGGACTCATTCTGTGTGAAATAATAGTGTTTAACATGATTTTTGAATGACTACCTCATCTCTGTACCCCACACATACAGATAATCTGTAAGGTCCCTCAGTCGAGCAGTGAATTTTAAAGCAGAGATTCAACCACAAAGATCAGGGAGGTTTTCCAGTGCCTCGCAAAGAAGGGCACCTATTGGTAGACAGGTTTGAAAAAAAAGCTGACATTGCATATCCCTTTGAGCATGGTGAAGTTATTCATTACAATTTGGATGGTGTATCAATACACCCAGTCACTACAAAGATACAGGCATCCTTTGTAACTCAGTTGCCAGAGAAGAAGGAAACCTCTCAGGGATTTCACCATGAGTTTAATGGTGACTTTAAAACAGTTACAGAGTTTAATGGCTGTGATAGGAGAAAACTGAGGATGGATCAACAACATTGTAGTTATTCCACAATACTAACCTAAATGACACAGTGAAAAGAAGGAAGCCTGTACAGAATAAATATATTCCAAAATATGCATCCTGTTTGCAATAAGGCACTGCAAAAAATATCCTGATTACAAAGTGTTATGTTTTGGGCAAATCCAACACATCACTGAGTACCACTTCATATTTTCAAGCATGGTGGTGGCAGCATCATGTTATGGGTATGCTTGTCATCGGCAAGGACTAGTGAGTTTCTTAGGTTAAATATGAACAGTATTTCATTTTCAATACATTTGTAAACAGTTCTAAAAACATGTTTTCACTTTGTCATTAGGGGGTTTTGTGTTTAGATGGGTTAGAAATAAAATTGATTACCGTAAAAGAGTGAGACAGGTAGCGCGCAAAAGTAAAAATGGAACCGAGAGTGGTACGAGAGACAGAACGAGAGACATTACGAGAGCGAGACTGTTTGTCTCTTTCCCGACAATCCCCTCTGTGCACGAACCCTTACATATGATAATTAAACATTAAAACACCTGCGGTTTATAGTCCAGTGCGGCTTATATATGTACACATCATTCAATATCATTCAATTTAGCTGCTGCGGCTTATACTCCAGTGCGCCTTATAGTGCGGAAAATACGGTAAATCAATTTTGAATTCAGGCTGTAACAGAAAATGTGGAATAAGTCAAGGGGTATGAATACTTTGTGAAGGCACTATATTTTGTATAGTTGATAAAACTGCTTGAATTAGAACAGGAGAAAGAAAACCAAGCAAAGTGAATTGGCAGAATTATGAATGTGAGGAGGGAAGAATGTCATGATTTGATGCACAGCGTCTCAAGACGTTTCCCTGTGATTAAAAGGCTTTGGCAGGCAGCTGGCGGGTGTTAAGAAGCGTGGTTTGGCGGGTCATGTTTCGGAGGACGCATGACCCCACCTTCGACCTCTCCCGAGCCCGTTGGGGAGTTGCAGTGATGAGACAAGATCGAAATTGGGGAGAAAAAGGGGGTCAACAACAACAACAAAATAATAAAGGATTTAACAGTTAATTAAATATGGAGCTGTAAGCATTATCTCAGACAGAGAGAGGGAGAGAGAGTGTCACAGAGAGAGAGAGAAAGAGGGAGAGAGAGAGAGGGAGAGAGAGAGAGAGAGAGAGAGAGAGAGAGAGAGAGAGAGAGAGAGAGAGAGAGAGAGAGAGAGAGAGAGAGAGAGAGAGAGAGAGAGAGAGAGAGAGAGAGAGAGAGAGAGAGAGAGAGAGAGAGAGAGAGAGAGAGAGAGAGAGAGAGAGAGAGAGAGAGAGAGAGAGAGAGAGAGAGAGAGAGAGAGAGAGAGAGAGAGAGAGAGAGGGAGAGCGTCACAGAGAAAGAGTGTCACAGAGAAAGAGAGGGAGAGGGAGAGGGAGAGGGAGAGGGAGGGGGGAGAGGGAGAGCGTCACAGAGAAAGAGTGTCACAGAGAAAGAGAGAGAGAGAGGGAGAGGGAGAGGGAGGGGGAGAGGGAGAGTGTCACAGAGAAAGAGTGTCAGAGAGAAAGAGAGAAAGAAGGAACACACCTGAAAACAGTAGAGCACTCACTGTCCTACCTGTTATTAGGTAACACCAGAGACAGACAGACAGTCTTACCTCTATGAAGATGAAGCATGGGATGATGGAGTAGCTGCGCTGTGTGTTGTCAGAAGCCATGTCTCAGCAAGGGACGGATCAGTCTGGATCTCAGTCTACAGGAGGAGAAGGACTGTTAATATCCAGAAATATTGGAGTCCCATTCTGATTCCCGTTCATAAGTTCCTGGAGTCGGGAATAGACTCCAAGAGTCAATTCCAAACCATGAGCTGACTCCAGAAAAATACAAAACACAACGTCACAGGACAGAGGGGGTTTGACTGGGTATCTGGACAACACACAGTAAAACTACAAGACAGGGTTCATCATTCTAAAAACACTGGCTGCATAGAGTACATGGGTGTTATACAAACATGGTTGGCAATGACTAAATAGACTGGTCTCTGAGCACTGACAAGAGAGTTGGTGAAGACTGGAGGAAAGAGAGAGAGAGAGAGGAGGAGAGCTGATGATGTGTAGAGGAAGACGGGAGAGGAAGGGGAGAGAACAGAGATCAGACTGAGTGACGTGATGTGAAAGGATAGGGCAGCTAACGAGCTGAAGAGATCTGACATGAGAGGCTATGTGATTGATTTCGCAAACACAGCATGCTCTAGGAAAGAGCAGGTTGGTATTTATTGTCATGAATCTTGCCCTGGAGGCAGCTTTGCTCTGGTCACTAGCTGGCACAGCCACACAATCTGATCTTAAACCTAACCACACTACTAACCCCATCCTTAAATTTAGACCAAAAGCAATTTGTTTTCATGCATTTTTACAATATAGCCAATTTTGACTTTGCAGCTGGCCCATGTAGCGGAAATCGCTTAATTCTGCGGAAATCGCTTAATTCTGCCTCCAGGGCAAGATTCATGACAATAAACGTCAACCTGCTAGGAAAGAGTCCAGGGGACACGGCCACACGGGGACACACACACACACGGGGACAAACACACAGCACGCTCTAGGAAAGGAAAGAGGAAAGGTAACATCAGGGATACAGGTCTTTCCAGACCCATCATTCAGAATGGAAAACGGACAGATCCTGAGTGACAGGGTTCACATTGGGGAGCAAGAGGGTCCTCATTCTGACAGAGAAAACTCTTTCTACCTGGTTCATCATCTACCGCTTCACCTTCCTTTACAGCAACTGACTGAATGAGGGCCCAAGTATGGGGCTGCTGAATTTACAAAGGAAAAGATACCAATGAATGCTTATGGTTGTTTGAAATTGAAATTAAAAGATTTGAAGATGTTATCGCAGGTGTAGCGAAATGCTTGTGTTTCTAGCTCCAACAGTGCAGTAATACCTAGCAATAATATACAACAATTGCGCACATAATCCAGGACGAAAATCAGTTATTTAGGATGAGCCATGACTAGAATACAGTATATACACAGAGTACCAAACATTAAGAAAACCTGCTCTTCCATGACATAGACTGACCAGGTGAATACAGGTGAAAGCTATGATCCCTTATTGATGCCACTTCAATCAGTGTAGATCAGGGCTCTCCAACACGGTCCCTGGAGAGCTACCCTCCTGTAGGTTAACTCCAACCCGGTCCCTGGAGAGCTACCCTCCTGTAGGTTAACTCCAACCCGGTCCCTGGAGAGCTACCCTCCTGTAGGTTAACTCCAACCCGGTCCCTGGAGAGCTACCCTCCTGTAGGTTAACTCCAACCCGGTCCCTGGAGAGCTACCCTCCTGTAGGTTAACTCCAACCCGGTCCCTGGAGAGCTACCCTCCTGTAGGTTAACTCCAACCCGGTCCCTGGAGAGCTACCCTCCTGTAGGTTAACTCCAACCCCAGTTGTAACTAACCCGATTCAGCTTATCAACCAGCTAATTATTAGAATCAGGTGCGCTAGATTGGGGTTGGGGTGAAAACCTACAGGACGGTAGCTCTTAACCCAATATTGACCCAGCGCTGGGTTGAATTAACCCAATACTGTGTTTGGCCAATACTGACCCAGTCCTGGGTTGAATTAACCCAATACTGTGTTTGACCAATACTGACCCAGTCCTGGGTTGAATTAACCCAATGCTGTGTTTGACCAATATTGACCCAGCGCTGGGTTGAATTAACCCAATATTGACCCAGCGCTGGGTTTAATTAACCCAATACTGTGTTTGGCCAATATTGACCCAGCGCTGGGTTGAATTAACCCAATGCTGTGTTTGACCAATATTGACCCAGCGCTGGGTTGAATTAACCCAATATTGACCCAGCGCTGGGTTTAATTAACCCAATACTGTATTTGGCCAATATTGACCCAGCGCTGGGTTGAATTAACCCAATGCTGTGTTTGACCAATATTGACCCAGCGCTGGGTTGAATTAACCCAATATTGACCCAGCGCTGGGTTGAATTAACCCAATGCTGTGTTTTTCCCCAATATTGACCCAGCGCTGGGTTTAATTAACCCAATACTGTGTTTGGCCAATATTGACCCAGCGCTGGGTTGAATTAACCCAATGCTGTGTTTGACCAATATTGACCCAGCGCTGGGTTGAATTAACCCAATATTGACCCAGCGCTGGGTTTAATTAACCCAATACTGTGTTTGGCCAATATTGACCCAGCGCTGGGTTGAATTAACCCAATGCTGTGTTTGACCAATATTGACCCAGCGCTGGGTTGAATTAACCCAATATTGACCCAGCGCTGGGTTGAATTAACCCAATGCTGTGTTTTTCCCCAATATTGACCCAGCGCTGGGTTGAATTAACCCAATGCTGTGTTTTTCCCCAATATTGACCCAGCGCTGGGTTGAATTAACCCAATGCTGTGTTTTTCCCCAATATTGACCCAGCGCTGGGTTGAATTAACCCAATATTGACCCAGCGCTGGGTTGAATTAACCCAATGCTGTGTTTTTCCCCAATATTGACCCAGCGCTGGGTTTAATTAACCCAATGCTGTGTTTGACCAATATTGACCCAGCGCTGGGTTGAATTAACCCAATGCTGTGTTTTTTCCCAATATTGACCCAGCGCTGGATTGTCAAAATGACCCCAATTGGGTTATTTTTAACCCTGCATTTTTTAGAGTAACAATCATTCATTTTGGGAAAATAATATCAATTGCCATATTAGGCATAACTAAATTTCTACCTTTTAAGATGCCAAAATATAAATAGTTTTCAGTATCCTGATGCTGTTTTGTTTTCTGATTGTTTCAATGCATGCATTCAACAAGCTTTGGACGAAGGACTTCCACAGGGACACCATCTCCAAAGTTCACTCAAAAAGGCAATAGTTCTGAACTGGGTTGGATTTAGTTTTAATTATTACAATCTTGTTAATTATCTTTTAAACTTCCATTGGTTAATCAATTGCTCAGTTACGACTTGGCTAATTTAAATAATCATGTAGTTGTCCCTTTAAACATCCTAAGGTCAACATTCCCATAGAGTTCACATTTCTCTCATGTAAATGTTGTGTTCTGTATAAAAACATTAAATAAAACCATTAATTTGGGAAATATCCAGTCTTTGCTATTTCATTCATTACCAGGCTGATGACTTCAAGCTGTATTGAATGTATTTGTATCTGTTAAAGACGTTGAATACATGTTGTTTAGTATATTTACTACATTTATACTGAACAAAAATATTAAAGCAAGATGTAAAGTTTTGGTCCCATGTTTCATGGGCTGAAATAAAAGATCCCAGAAAATTGTCCATACACACAAAAAGCTGATGAAACAGCATGATCATTACACAGGTACACCTTGTGCTGGGGATAATACAAGTTTTGTCACAACATAATGCCACAGATGTCTCAAGTTGAGGGAGTGTGCAATTGGCATGCTGACTGTTGCCAGAGAATTGAATGTTCATTTCTCTACCATAAGCCCCCTCCAACTTCGTTTTAGAGAATTTGGCAGTATGTCACAACCGCAGACCACGTGTAGCCATGCCAGCCAAGGATATCCGGCTTCTTCACCTGCGGGATTGTCTGAGGAGGGGGGTACTGAGGAGTATTTCTGTCTGTAATAAAGCTCTTTTGTGGGGAAAAACTCATTCTGATTGGCTGGGCCTGGCTCCCCAGTGGCTGGGCCTATGGCCACCCATGGCTGCGCCACTGCCCAGTCATGTGAAATCCATAAATTATGGCCTCATTAATTTCAATTGTCTGATTTCCTTCTATGAACTGTAACTCAGTAAAATCTTTGAAATTGTTGCATGTTGCATTTTTGTAATTTGCATATTCATACTGTGTTTGCAGCATGTTCGGCACAAGTTTCCCAGAATTGTTTGCCGGAAGTGACAAGTTGCCGCAAAATTTACCGCAACAGTTTGCAACAAAACGAATTTGCATGTGAAAAAAAATGAGCTCGCCACAAATTTGCGTCAGATTGGCCATAGGTTTGCCACAGCTGTTTGCCAGAAGCCTGTTGTTCTGCTAAGGTACCAGTGCCATGGGGAGGGAATTCCTAGGCTGCAGAAATAGGCTACATTTATTTAGTAGGCTGCTCAAACTTTTACAAGCCGGTTTACACTTTATATGGCCTGCGTATGATCTAATGAACGAAAGTCTGAATTAATGTAATAATTTTTACTGAATGGTCTAAAAACAAAATAGGCCTACATCTTGCACTGTGTATCTACCGAGTTGTTGTCCTTCCAAACTGGGGAATTCACTCATACAGCACCCGATTCCACCACGGTGTTGCAGTACTCATACAGCACCCGATTCCACCACGGTGTTGCAGTACTCATACAGCACCCGATTCCACCACGGTGTTGCAGTACTCATACAGCACCCGATTCCACCCCGGTGTTGCAGTACTCATACAGCACCCGATTCCACCATGGTGTTGCAGTACTCATACAGCACCCGATTCCACCACGGTGTTGCAGTACTCATACAGCACCCGATTCCACCACGGTGTTGCAGTACTCATACAGCACCCGATTCCACCACGGTGTTGCAGTACTCATACAGCACCCGATTCCACCACGGTGTTGCAGTCTATTCCCTTTATCATAACAGCTGACTTTTTTGCGGCTCACCGTCTGACCCGACGCAGGACTGTCCTAATTATTATCCCAATAGGGGACATGCAGATAGACAACCCCATGCTTCAGACTCTTCATTTATAGCCACTATCGTTTTTACAAATCATTTTACTAACATGTTTTGAGCTAATTTCTGGAGGTGGAAATTATATTTTAGATGGTGTCAGCAGAATATTTTTTTTCATTCATTTTGGTGTCCTTTTAAAAATGTCACCAGATCGTCCGAAGGCCTGAGACGTGAAACGAACTACCTCAGCTCGGAGTCGGCTCAAGTAGGCAACTAGAGACTATGCTGACAATGTGTTTGTGAGATGCCGGACATAAAGGCAATTTTAAAATCGTCCGGCGACTCCTGCCGTGTCTACAGATATCCCCCAAACAAACAAACTGATTATGGAGAATGAGTGACAACTGGTCGCTTATAGATACAGTCAGTCAGGTGGCTAGCTGCCGGCAGAGACTTCTATTGCAGTAACGTTGAAGGGCTCTGGCTAGTATTACAACGCCAGCTAGAAGGATGAAGTAAGAAGCTAACGTTAAACGGAGCCTAACTCAGCAGGAGCAAAAAAATAGGCCACTAAGTTCTCCTAATAACGTGTCTCTACAGAGAGTAGGCTACTGAAACAGACAGTGATGTGGTGCTCAGTGGTGAGGCTGAGGCAGGCTGAGGCAGGCTGAGGCAGGCTGAGGCAGGCTGAGGCAGGCTGAGGCAGGCTGAGGCAGGCTGAGGCAGGCTGAGGCAGGCTGAGGCAGGCTGCAACGCATGCAGGAAGCAAGCAGAGAGGTTAGTACATGTGGTTCCCAAACATGAGGTCGGGGCCCCATGTGGGGTCCCCTGAGAAAATCTGCACTAATCTTATCAAACAAGTTAGGAACTTTAAAAAATAAAATAAGATGTTTCAATATGATAATCTCCACATGGCCTATAGACCTACATTAAAATGCAATCAACATGCAAACAGTTATAATCTTATCTCAACCTCCCACTGGAGTTAGTTTACCCATTAACACCACATCACTGATATTAATACAGAATCGTAAGTGATATTCTAATAATTCATGTCAATGTGATAATACGATAATCTGTGTGCTTCATTGACGTCTGTTTGCGTGGAGCTTGATTAGTAATGCCTAGGAATACAAATGTGAACGCTATGGGGAGTACCAGGGGGGAGTACCAGGGGGGAGTACCAGGGGGAGTACCAGGGGAGTACCAAGGGGGAGTAAAGGGGGAGTACAGGGGAGTACAGGGGGAGTAAAGGGGGAGTAAAGGGGGAGTACAGGGGAGTACAGGGGCAGTACCAGGGGCAGTACCAGGGGAGTACCAGGGGGAGTACCGGGGGGGGAGTACCAGTGGAGTACAGGGGGAGTACCAGGGGAGTACAGGGGGAGTACAGGGGGGAGTACCGGGGGAGTACAGGGGGAGTACAGGGGGAGTACAGGGGGAGTACCAGGGGAGTACAGGGGGAGTACCAGGGGAGTACAGGGGGAGTACCAGGGGAGTACAGGGGGAGTACAGGGGGAGTACAGGGGGAGTACAGGGGGAGTACCAGGGGAGTACAGGGGGAGTACCAGGGGAGTACAGGGGGAGTACAGGGGGAGTACCAGGGGAGTACAGGGGGAGTACCGGGGGAGTACCAGGGGAGTACAGGGGGAGTACAGGGGGAGTACAGGGGGAGTACAGGGGGAGTACCAGGGGGAGTACCAGGGGGAGTACAGGGGGAGTACAGGGGGAGTACCAGGGGAGTACCGGGGGAGTACAGGGGGAGTACCAGGGGAGTACAGGGGGAGTACCAGGGGGAGTACAGGGGGAGTACCGGGGGAGTACCAGGGGAGTACAGGGGGAGTACAGGGGGAGTACCAGGGGGAGTACCAGGGGGGAGTACCAGGGGAGTACCAGGGGAGTACCAGGGGGAGTACCAGGGGAGTACCAGGGGGAGTACCAGGGGGAGTACAGGGGGAGTACAGGGGGAGTACCAGGGGGAGTACCAGGGGAGTACCAGGGGGAGTACCAGGGGAGTACCAGGGGGAGTACCAGGGGGGAGTACCAGGGGGGAGTACCAGGGGAGTACCAGGGGAGTACCAGGGGGAGTACCAGGGGGAGTACCAGGGGAGTACAGGGGGAGTACAGGGGGGAGTACCAGGGGAGATTGTGGCGTCTCAAATTGAAACCTATTCCCTATATAGTGCATTACTTTTGAACATAGGGAATGGTCAAAAGTAGAGCACTATACTAGCTGACGGACCTATCACGTAGGATGATGATGATGGTCCTCTGTAGCTCAGCTGGTAGAGCACGGCGCTTATAACGCCAAGGTAATGGGTTCGATCCCCGGGACCACCCTAAAACAAAAAATGTATGCACGCATGACTGTAAGTCGCTTTGGATAAAAGCGTCTGCTAAATGGCATATTATTATTATTTATTATTATTATGATGATGGTGTGCCCCTGACGTCATTGATGGTATAAATGAGATTACCCAATAGAGGTGAAGTCAATCATGTAGGATGGATGAGGTTGCTGTTGAAATCACCCACATTTATATCATAATACTGTGTAGCTAAATAGCAACAAGAAGGTGTTGGGAGGATGCTGTGGAGTTGGAGTGTGGGGCCGTGGTGGGAGGATGCTGTGGAGTTGGGGTGTGGGGCCGTGGTGGGAGGATGCTGTGGAGTTGGGGTGTGGTGGGAGGATGCTGTGGAGTTGGAGTGTGGTGGGAGGATGCTGTGGAGTTGGGGTGTGGGGCCGTGGTGGGAGAATGCTGTGGAGTTGGGGTGTGGTGGGAGGATGCTGTAGAGTTGGGGTGTGGTGGGAGGATGCTGTGGAGTTGGGGTGTGGTGGGAGGATGCTGTGGAGTTGGGGTGTGGTGGGAGGATGCTGTGGAGTTGGGGTGTGGTGGGAGGATGCTGTGGAGTTGGGGTGTGGTGGGAGGATGCTGTGGAGTTGGGGTGTGGTGGGAGGATGCTGTGGAGTTGGGGTGTGGTGGGAAGATGCTGTGGAGTTGGGGTGTGGGGCCGTGGTGGGAGAAGGCTGTGGAGTTGGGGTGTGGGGCCGTGGTGGGAGGATGCTGTGGAGTTGGGATGTGGTGGGAGGATGCTGTGGAGTTGGGGTGTGGCGCTGTGGTGGGAGGAGTTGGGGTGTGGCTATGTGGGGCATCATGTGCTGTCAGGTTGCAGGTGATAAGGAGATCAGTGTAGGAGTGCTGATCAGGGATAACGTCACCCTGTCGATCAGAGGCAAAACCGATCCTAGATCGGCAGTCCTACTCTGAGACACTTGATACATTCAGCCCCAGACCACAACCAATGCCGAACGGAATGACACACAGACTCGTGCTCCTACTAATCGTGAACAAATTATGTCCATGAATGATTAGGCTACTATCTCTCTCTCTCTCACCTCGGTAAATAACTCGAAGTATGAAACACGAGGACGGTGTGGTAATTAACAGCCATTACGGTCCAAATGAGTTCCAGAGAGACAGGTGTTGGTCTGAGTTTACGGATCCTCGCTGGTCAAAGACCATTTAAATAATTAAATGACCCTCGGAGGACCATGATAGTAGTAGCCTGTCCTCCCTCTGCAACGTGTGGCATCATTCTCAGGACTGACCATTGCAACAAAGTAACGCTCTAGTGAAACACTGGCTACATTTAATCGGATAAAACATAAATTGACACTTCAGCTACGTCGGTACCACTTCCCCATTACGCACAGCCACAGCACACGAGCGGATCGACCCATAGACGCTGTGAGCAGCAAGACAATAGCTGAATAGGCGAGTAGCAACAACAATTTCGCTGACTGCATCACGGAGAACTTACCGTGCGATGTATGTATATTCCTATGGACGTGCACATCCATCAAAGGTAATGGAAGAAAATAATGCCCAAACGCGTGCATGCTACTCCATATCTTTTACCAGCGCTACAGTGTCTGCTAGTAGCTTTCAGATGATGGTGATGAGAACAAGATCAAGGACCCCTCGCAACCGCACACAGAACTGGGAGGAGTCCAATTACTCTTCTTTAAATGTGGCAGATCCCAACCAACTGAAAGGTGCATACGCCGCCCCCTACTGTAGTGGAGAGTGAGGCCGGTCACGGACTCCCATTCCTCTATTTCTCTTATCTAGCCCTGTGTTTCCGCCTAGTGTTCTAGAGTGTGAATTCATTACACTTTGTGACACAAAAAGGACGGGAAAAGGGAAGAAACACTGCCCTTCCATTTAACCCTATACCCATTAAAACCTCACCAATATACCAACTAACCCTATACCCATTAAAACCTCACCACTATACCAACTAACCCTATACCCATTAAAACCTCACCACTATACCAACTAACCCTATACCCATTAAAACCTCACCACTATACCAACTAACCCTATACCCATTAAAACCTCACCAATATACCAACTAACCCTATACCCAATTAAACCTCACCACTATACCAACTAACCCTACACCCAATTAAACCTCACCACTATACCAACTAACCCTATACCCATTAAAACCTCACCACTATACCAACTAACCCTACACCCATTAAAACCTCACCACTATACCAACTAACCCTATACCCATTAAAACCTCACCACTATACCAACTAACCCTATACCCATTAAAACCTCACCAATATACCAACTAACCCTATACCCAATTAAACCTCACCACTATACCAACTAACCCTACACCCAATTAAACCTCACCACTATACCAACTAACCCTACACCCATTAAAACCTCACCACTATACCAACTAACCCTATACCCATTAAAACCTCACCAATATACCAACTAACCCTATACCCAATTAAACCTCACCACTATACCAACTAACCCTACACCCAATTAAACCTCACCACTATACCAACTAACCCTATACCCATTAAAACCTCACCACTATACCAACTAACCCTACACCCAATTAAACCTCACCACTATACCAACTAACCCTACACCCAATTAAACCTCACCACTATACCAACTAACCCTATACCCATTAAAACCTCACCACTATACCAACTAACCCTACACCCATTAAAACCTCACCACTATACCAACTAACCCTACACCCAATTAAACCTCACCACTATACCAACTAACCCTATACCCATTAAAACCTCACCACTATACCAACTAACCCTACACCCAATTAAACCTCACCACTATACCAACTAACCCTATACCCATTAAAACCTCACCACTATACCAACTAACCCTACACCCATTAAAACCTCACCACTATACCAACTAACCCTATACCCATTAAAACCTCACCACTATACCAACTAACCCTACACCCAATTAAACCTCACCACTATACCAACTAACCCTACACCCAATTAAACCTCACCACTATACCAACTAACCCTACACCCATTAAAACCTCACCACTATACCAACTAACCCTACACACTTTAAAACCTCACCACTATACCAACTAACCCTACACCCATTAAAACCTCACCACTATACCAACTAACCCTATACCCAATTAAACCTCACCACTATACCAACTAACCCTACACCCTTTAAAACCTCACCACTATACCAACTAACCCTACACCCATTAAAACCTCACCACTATACCAACTAACCCTACACCCATTAAAACCTCACCACTATACCAACTAACCCTACACCCATTAAAACCTCACCACTATACCAACTAACCCTATACCCATTAAAACCTCACCACTATACCAACTAACCCTACACCCAATTAAACCTCACCACTATACCAACTAACCCTACACCCATTAAAACCTCACCACTATACCAACTAACCCTCCACCCATTAAAACCTCCCCACTATACCAACTAACCCTACACCCATTAAAACCTCACCACTATACCAACTAACCCTATACCCATTAAAACCTCACCACTATACCAACTAACCCTACACCCATTAAAACCTCCCCACTATACCAACTAACCCTACACCCATTAAAACCTCACCACTATACCAACTAACCCTACACCCAATTAAACCTCACCACTATACCAACTAACCCTACACCCATTAAAACCTCACCACTATACCAACTAACCCTATACCCATTAAAACCTCACCACTATACCAACTAACCCTACACCCAATTAAACCTCACCACTATACCAACTAACCCTACACCCAATTAAAACCTCACCACTATACCAACTAACCCTAAACGATATTATAACCGCGATTGATAATAGACAGCACTGTGCAGCCGTCTTCATCGACCTGGCCAAGGCTTTCGACTCTGTCAACCACCGCATTCTTATTGGCAGACTAAATAGCCTTGGTTTCTCAAATGACTGCCTCGCCTGGTTCACCAACTACTTCTCAGATAGAGTTCAGTGTGTCAAATCGGAGGGCCTGTTGTCTGGACCTATGGCAGTCTCTATGGGGGTGCCACAGGGTTTAATTCTTGGGCCGACACTTTTCTCCGTGTATATCAATGATGTCGCTCTTGCTGCTGGTGACTCTCAGACCCACCTCTACGCAGACGACACCATTTTGTATACATCTGGCCCTTCATTGGACACTGTGTTAACAAACCTCCAAACGAGCTTCAATGCCATACAACAATCCTTCAGTAGCCTTCAACTGCTCTTGAACACTAGTAAAACTAAATGCATGCTTTTCAATCGAACGCTGCTAGCACCCGCCCACCCGACTAGAATCACCACTCTCGACGGGTCTGACCTAGAGTATGTGGACAACTACAAATATCTAGGTGTCTGGTTAGACTGTAAACTCAACTTCCAGACTCACATAAAGAATCTCCAATCCAAAGTTAAATCTAGAATCGGCTTCCTATTTCGCAACAAAGCCTCCTTCACTCATGCTGCCAAACATGCCCTCGTAAAACTGACTATCCTACCGATCCTTGACTTCGGCGATGTCATTTATAAAATAGCCTCCAACACTCTACTCAGCAAATTGGATGTAGTCTATCACAGTGCCATCCGTTTTGTCTCCAAAGCCCCATACACTACCCACCACTGTGACCTGTACGCTCTTGTTGGCTGGTCCTCACTACATGTTCGTCGTCAAACCCACTGGCTCCAGGCCATCTATAAATCACTGCTAGGCAAATCCCCGCCTTATCTTAGCTCATTGGTCACCATAGCAGCACCCACCCGTAGTCTGCGCTCCAGCAGGTATATCTCACTGGTCATTCCCAAAGCCAACACCTCCTTTGGCCGCCATTCCTTCCAGTTCTCTGCTGCCAATGACTGGAACGAATTGCAAAAATCCCTGAAGCTGGAGACTCTTATCTCCCTCAATAACTTTAAGCATCAGTTGTCAGAGCACCTTACCGATCACTGCACCTGTACACAGCCCATCTGAAATTAGCCCACCCAACTACCTCATCCCTATATTGTTATTTAATTTGCTCTTTTGCACCCCAGTATCTCTATTTGCACATAATCTCTTGCACATCTAGCATTCCAGTGTTAATACTATTGTAATTATTCTGCACTATAGCCTATTTATTGCCTTACCTCCATAACTTGCTACATTTGCACACACTGTATATATATTTTCTGTTGTATCTCTGACTTTATGTTTTTTTTTTACCCCATATGTAACTCTGTGTTGTTTTTGTTGCACTACTTTGCTTTGTCTTGGCCAGGTCGCAGTTGTAAATGAGAACCTGTTATCAACTGGCTTACCTGGTTAAATAAAGGTGAAATAAAAATAAATAAAAAATAAAAAAACCCTACACCCATTAAAACCTCACCACTATACCAACTAACCCTACACC
Organism: Coregonus ussuriensis; assembly: GCA_031479575.1. Taxonomy (NCBI): domain Eukaryota; kingdom Metazoa; phylum Chordata; class Actinopteri; order Salmoniformes; family Salmonidae; genus Coregonus; species Coregonus ussuriensis. Next base: position 56,841,967 of record CM062487.1, read on the forward strand.
CATTAAAACCTCACCACTATACCAACTAACCCTACACCCATTAAAACCTCACCACTATACCAACTAACCCTATACCCAATTAAACCTCACCACTATACCAACTAACCCTACACCCAATTAAACCTCACCACTATACCAACTAACCCTACACCCATTAAAACCTCACCACTATACCAAATAACCCATCGTTCAACACACCATTGTAACTCCTCTGCAGTAAAATCTTGTACACCCAAGTATGTAAGTAAGTTCTCTGCAGCTGCCACAACATCCATTCTCTGTGATTGTCACGCCCTGACCTTGAGAACCCTGTTTTTCTCTAGTTGGTTTGGTCAGGGTGTGAATTCTAGATGTTCTATTTCTATGTTGGCCGGGTGTGGTTCCCAATCAGAGGCAGCTGTCTATCGTTGTCTCTGATTGGGGATCATACTTAGGCAGCCATTTTGCCTACCTTAGTTGTGGGATCTTGTTTCTGTTTTGGCTTGTGGTTGTGCTGCCTGTTGAACTTCACGGTGGTTTGTATTTTGTTGTTTTGATTCTGTATTCAGTTAATAAAGGAATATGTACGCATACCACGCTGCACCTTGGTCCGATCCGTCTATCAACGAGCGTGACAGAAGATCCCACCACCAACGGACCAAGCAGCATGGCCAGAAAGAGCAGACTCCCTGGACACAGGTGGGGAAGACATTTTGGACATGGGAGGATACTTGGTCCTCTGTAGCTCAGCTGGTAGAGCACGGCGCTTGTAACGCCAGGGTAGTGGGTTCGATCCCCGGGACCACCAATATACAAAAATGTATGCACGCATGACTGTAAGTCGCTTTGGATAAAAGAGTCAGCTAAATGGCATATTATTATTATATATTATATATTGGCCGGTAAGGGACCCTGGGCGAAGGAAGAAGCCCAGGCAGGAAACGATCAACGGCGACGTCGTAGTTCAAGACCGCGAAGGAAGCCCGAGAGACAGCCCCAAGATTTTTTGGGGGGGCACATGGGGTGGTTGGCGAAGCAGCAGGAGGCCCTGAAAGGGGTGACTGTGGAGGAGGAGGCTGCTATGATATAGGCCCTGAAAGGGCTGACTGTGGAGGAGGAGGAGGCTGCTATGATAGAGGCCCTGAAAGGGCTGACTGTGGAGGAGGAGGAGGCTGCTATGATAGAGGCCCTGAAAGGGCTGACTGTGGAGGAGGAGGAGGCTGCTATGATAGAGGCCCTGAAAGGGCTGACTGTGGAGGAGGAGGCTGCTATGATAGAGGCCCTGAAAGGGCTGACTGTGGAGGAGGAGGAGGCTGCTATGATAGAGGCCCTGAAAGGGCTGACTGTGGAGGAGGAGGAGGCTGCTATGATAGAGGCCCTGAAAGGGCTGACTGTGGAGGAGGAGGAGGCCGCTATGATAGAGGCCCTGAAAGGGCTGACTGTGGAGGAGGAGGCTGCTATGATAGAGGCCCTGAAAGGGCTGACTGTGGAGGAGGAGGCTGCTAGAATAGAGGCCCTGAAAGGGCTGACTGTGGAGGAGGAGGCTGCTATGATAGAGGCCCTGAAAGGGCTGACTGTGGAGGAGGAGGAGGCTGCTATGATAGAGGCCCTGAAAGGGCTGACTGTGGAGGTGGAGGAGGCTGCTATGATAGAGGCCCTGAAAGGGCTGACTGTGGAGGAGGAGGAGGCTGCTATGATAGAGGCCCTGAAAGGGCTGACTGTGGAGGAGGAGGCTGCTATGATAGAGGCCCTGAAAGGGCTGACTGTGGGGGAGGAGGCTGCTATGATAGAGGCCCTGAAAGGGCTGACTGTGGAGGAGGAGGCTGCTATGATAGAGGCCCTGAAAGGGCTGATTGTGGAGGAGGAGGCTGCTATGATAAAGGCCCTGAAAGGGCTAACTGTGGAGGAGGAGGCGGCTGCTATGATAGAGGCCCTGAAAGGGCTGACTGTGGAGGAGGAGGCTGCTATGATAGAGGCCCTGAAAGGGCTGACTGTGGAGGAGGAGGCTGCTATGATAGAGGCCCTGAAAGGGCTGACTGTGGGGGAGGAGGCTGCTATGATAGAGGCCCTGAAAGGGCTGACTGTGGAGGAGGAGGCTGCTGTGATAGAGGCCCTGAAAGGGCTGACTGTGGAGGAGGAGGAGGCTGCTATGATAAAGGCCCTGAAAGGGCTGACTGTGGAGGAGGAGGAGGCTGCTATGATAGAGGCCCTGAAAGGGCTGACTGTGGAGGAGGAGGCTGCTATGATAGAGGCCCTGAAAGGGCTGACTGTGGAGGAGGAGGCTGCTATGATAGAGGCCCTGAAAGGGCTGACTGTGGAGGAGGAGGAGGCTGCTATGATAGAGGCCCTGAAAGGGCTGACTGTGGAGGAGGAGGAGGCTGCTAAGATAGAGGCCCTGAAAGGGCTGACTGTGGAGGAGGAGGCTGCTATGATAGAGGCCCTGAAAGGGCTGACTGTGGAGGAGGAGGAGGACGCTATGATAGAGGCCCTGAAAGGGCTGACTGTGGAGGAGGAGGAGGCCGCTATGATAGAGGCCCTGAAAGGGCTGACTGTGGAGGAGGAGGCTGCTATGATAGAGGCCCTGAAAGGGCTGACTGTGGAGGAGGAGGCTGCTATGATAGAGGCCCTGAAAGGGCTGACTGTGGAGGAGGAGGCTGCTATGATAGAGGCCCTGAAAGGGCTGACTGTGGAGGAGGAGGAGGCTGCTATGATAGAGGCCCTGAAAGGGCTGACTGTGGAGGAGGAGGCTGCTATGATAGAGGCCCTGAAAGGGCTGACTGTGGAGGAGGAGGCTGCTATGATAGAGGCCCTGAAAGGGCTGACTGTGGAGGAGGAGGAGGCTGCTATGATAGAGGCCCTGAAAGGGCTGACTGTGGAGGAGGAGGAGGCCGCTATGATAGAGGCCCTGAAAGGGCTGACTGTGGAAGAGGAGGAGGCCGCTATGATAGAGGCCCTGAAAGGGCTGACTGTGGAGGAGGAGGCTGCTATGATAGAGGCCCTGAAAGGGCTGACTGTGGAGGAGGAGGCTGCTATGATAGAGGCCCTGAAAGGGCTGACTGTGGGGGAGGAGGCTGCTATGATAGAGGCCCTGAAAGGGCTGACTGTGGAGGAGGAGGCTGCTATGATAGAGGCCCTGAAAGGGCTGACTGTGGAGGAGGAGGAGTTTGCTATGATAGAGGCCCTGAAAGGGCTGACTGTGGAGGAGGAGGCTGCTATGATAGAGGCCCTGAAAGGGCTGACTGTGGAGGAGGAGGCTGCTATGATAGAGGCCCTGAAAGGGCTGACTGTGGGGGAGGAGGCTGCTATGATAGAGGTCCTGAAAGGGCTGACTGTGGAGGAGGAGGCTGCTATGATAGAGGTCCTGAAAGGGCTGACTGTGGAGGAGGAGGCTGCTATGATAGAGGCCCTGAAAGGGCTGACTGTGGAGGAGGAGGAGGCTGCTATGATATAGGCCCTGAAAGGGCTGACTGTGGAGGAGGAGGAGGCTTCTATGATAGAGGCCCTGAAAGGGCTGACTGTGGAGGAGGAGGAGGCTGCTATGATAGAGGCCCTGAAAGGGCTGACTGTGGAGGAGGAGGCTGCTATGATAGAGGCCCTGAAAGGGCTGACTGTGGAGGAGGAGGAGGCTGCTATGATAGAGGCCCTGAAAGGGCTGACTGTGGAGGAGGAGGAGGCTGCTATGATAGAGGCCCTGAAAGGGCTGACTGTGGAGGAGGAGGAGGCCGCTATGATAGAGGCCCTGAAAGGGCTGACTGTGGAAGAGGAGGAGGCCGCTATGATAGTGGCCCTGAAAGGGCTGACTGTGGAGGAGGAGGCTGCTATGATAGAGGCCCTGAAAGGGCTGACTGTGGAGGAGGAGGCTGCTATGATAGAGGCCCTGAAAGGGCTGACTGTGGAGGAGGAGGAGGCCGCTATGATAGAGACCCTGAAAGGGCTAACTGTGGAAGAGGAGGAGGCCGCTATGATAGAGGCCCTGAAAGGGCTGACTGTGGAGGAGGAGGCTGTTATGATAGAGGCCCTGAAAGGGCTGACTGTGGAGGAGGAGGCTGCTATGATAGAGGCCCTGAAAGGGCTGACTGTGGAGGAGGAGGCTGCTATGATAGAGGCCCTGAAAGGGCTGACTGTGGAGGAGGAGGCTGCTATGATAGAGGCCCTGAAAGGGCTGATTGTGGGGGAGGAGGCTGCTATGATAGAGGCCCTGAAATGGCTGACTGTGGAGGAGGAGGCTGCTATGATAGAGGCCCTGAAAGGGCTGACTGTGGAGGAGGAGGAGGCTGCTATGATAGAGGCCCTGAAAGGGCTGACTGTGGAGGAGGAGGAGGCTGCTATGATAGAGGCCCTGAAAGGGCTGACTGTGGAGAGGAGGAGGCTGCTATGATAGAGGCCCTGAAAGGGCTGACTGTGGAGGAGGAGGAGGCTGCTATGATAGAGGCCCTGAAAGGGCTGACTGTGGAGGAGGAGGAGGCTGCTATGATAGAGGCCCTGAAAGGGCTGACTGTGGAGGAGGAGGCTGCTATGATAGAGGCCCTGAAAGGGCTGACTGTGGAGGAGGAGGGAGGCTGCTATGATAGAGGCCCTGAAAGGGCTGACTGTGGAGGAGGAGGCTGCTATGATAGAGGCCCTGAAAGGGCTGACTGTGGAGGAGGAGGCTGCTATGATAGAGGCCCTGAAAGGGCTGACTGTAGAGGAGGAGGAGGCTGCTATGATAGAGGCCCTGAAAGGGCTGACTGTGGAGGAGGAGGAGGCTGCTATGATAGAGGCCCTGAAAGGGCTGACTGTGGAGGAGGAGGAGGCTGCTATGATAGAGGCCCTGAAAGGGCTGACTGTGGAGGAGGAGGAGGCTGCTATGATAGAGGCCCTGAAAGGGCTGACTGTGGAGGAGGAGGAGGCTGCTATGATAGAGGCCCTGAAAGGGCTGACTGTGGAAGAGGAGGAGGCTGCTATTATAGAGGCCCTGAAAGGGCTGACTGTGGAGGAGGAGGCTGCTATGATAGAGGCCCTGAAAGGGCTGACTGTGGAGGAGGAGGCTGCTATGATAGAGGCCCTGAAAGGGCTGACTGTGGAGGAGGAGGAGGCTGCTATGATAGAGGCCCTGAAATGGCTGACTGTGGAGGAGGAGGCTGCTATGATAGAGGCCCTGAAAGGGCTGACTGTGGAGGAGGAGGCTGCTATGATAGAGGCCCTGAAAGGGCTGACTGTGGAGGAGGAGGCTGCTATGATAGAGGCCCTGAAAGGGCTGACTATGGAGGAGGAGGAGGCTGCTATGATAGAGGCCCTGAAAGGGCTGACTGTGGAGGAGGAGGAGGCTGCTATGATAGATGCCCTGAAAGGGCTGACTGTGGAGGAGGAGGAGGCTGCTATGATAGAGGCCCTGAAAGGGCTGACTGTGGAGGAGGAGGAGGAGGCTGCTATGATAGAGGCCCTGAAAGGGCTGACTGTGGAGGAGGAGGAGGCTGCTATGATATAGGCCCTGAAAGGGCTGACTGTGGAGGAGGAGGAGGCCGCTATGATAGAGGCCCTGAAAGGGCTGACTGTGGAGGAGGAGGCTGCTATGATAGAGGCCCTGAAAGGGCTGACTGTGGAGGAGGAGGAGGCTGCTATGATAGAGACCCTGAAAGGGCTGACTGTGGAGGAGGAGGAGGCCGCTATGATAGAGGCCCTGAAAGGGCTGACTGTGGAGGAGGAGGAGGCTGCTATGATAGAGGCCCTGAAAGGGCTGACTGTGGAGTAGGAGGAGGCTGCTATGATAGAGGCCCTGAAAGGGCTGACTGTGGAGGAGGAGGAGGCTGCTATGATAGAGGCCCTGAAAGGGCTGACTGTGGAGGAGGAGGCTGCTATGATAGATGCCCTGAAAGGGCTGACTGTGGAGTAGGAGGAGGCTGCTATGATAGAGGCCCTGAAAGGGCTGACTGTGGAGGAGGAGGAGGCTGCTATGATAGAGGCCCTGAAAGGGCTGACTGTGGAGGAGGAGGCTGCTATGATAGAGGCCCTGAAAGGGCTGACTGTGGAGGAGGAGGCTGCTATGATAGAGGCCCTGAAAGGGCTGACTGTGGAGGAGGAGGAGGCTGCTATGATAGAGGCCCTGAAAGGGCTGACTGTGGAGGAGGAGGAGGCCGCTATGATAGAGGCCCTGAAAGGGCTGACTGTGGAAGAGGAGGAGGCCGCTATGATAGAGGCCCTGAAAGGGCTGACTGTGGAGGAGGAGGCTGCTATGATAGAGGCCCTGAAAGGGCTGACTGTGGAGGAGGAGGCTGCTATGATAGAGGCCCTGAAAGGGCTGACTGTGGAGGAGGAGGAGGCCGCTATGATAGAGACCCTGAAAGGGCTAACTGTGGAAGAGGAGGAGGATGCTATGATATAGGCCCTGAAAGGGCTGACTGTGGAGGAGGAGGCCGCTATGATAGAGGCCCTGAAAGGGCAGACTGTGGAAGAGGAGGAGGCCGCTATGATAGAGGACCTGAAAGGGCTGACTGTGGAGGAGGAGGAGTCTGCTATGATAGAGGCCCTGAAAGGGCTGACTGTGGAGGAGGAGGAGGCTGCTATGATAGAGGCCCTGAAAGGGCTGACTGTGGAGGAGGAGGCTGCTATGATAGAGGCCCTGAAAGGGCTGACTGTGGAGGAGGAGGAGGCTGCTATGATAGAGGCCCTGAAAGGGCTGACTATGGAGGAGGAGGAGGCTGCTATGATAGAGGCCCTGAAAGGGCTGACTGTGGAGGAGGGGGAGGCTGCTATGATAGAGGCCCTGAAAGGGCTGACTGTGGAGGAGGAGGCTGCTATGATAGAGGCCCTGAAAGGGCTGACTGTGGAGGAGGAGGAGGCTGCTATGATAGAGGTCCTGAAAGGGCTGACTGTGGAGGAGGAGGCTGCTATGATAGAGGCCCTGAAAGGGCTGACTGTGGAGGAGGAGGCTGCTATGATAGAGGCCCTGAAAGGGCTGACTGTAGAGGAGGAGGAGGCTGCTATGATAGAGGCCCTGAAAGGGCTGACTGTGGAGGAGGAGGAGGCTGCTATGATAGAGGCCCTGAAAGGGCTGACTGTGGAGGAGGAGGAGGCTGCTATGATAGAGGCCCTGAAAGGGCTGACTGTGGAGGAGGAGGAGGCTGCTATGATAGAGGCCCTGAAAGGGCTGACTGTGGAGGAGGAGGAGGCTGCTATGATAGAGGCCCTGAAAGGGCTGACTGTGGAAGAGGAGGAGGCTGCTATTATAGAGGCCCTGAAAGGGCTGACTGTGGAGGAGGAGGCTGCTATGATAGAGGCCCTGAAAGGGCTGACTGTGGAGGAGGAGGCTGCTATGATAGAGGCCCTGAAAGGGCTGACTGTGGAGGAGGAGGAGGCTGCTATGATAGAGGCCCTGAAATGGCTGACTGTGGAGGAGGAGGCTGCTATGATAGAGGCCCTGAAAGGGCTGACTGTGGAGGAGGAGGCTGCTATGATAGAGGCCCTGAAAGGGCTGACTGTGGAGGAGGAGGCTGCTATGATAGAGGCCCTGAAAGGGCTGACTATGGAGGAGGAGGCTGCTATGATAGAGGCCCTGAAAGGGCTGACTGTGGAGGAGGAGGAGGCTGCTATGATAGATGCCCTGAAAGGGCTGACTGTGGAGGAGGAGGAGGCTGCTATGATAGAGGCCCTGAAAGGGCTGACTGTGGAGGAGGAGGAGGAGGCTGCTATGATAGAGGCCCTGAAAGGGCTGACTGTGGAGGAGGAGGAGGCTGCTATGATATAGGCCCTGAAAGGGCTGACTGTGGAGGAGGAGGAGGCCGCTATGATAGAGGCCCTGAAAGGGCTGACTGTGGAGGAGGAGGCTGCTATGATAGAGGCCCTGAAAGGGCTGACTGTGGAGGAGGAGGAGGCTGCTATGATAGAGACCCTGAAAGGGCTGACTGTGGAGGAGGAGGAGGCCGCTATGATAGAGGCCCTGAAAGGGCTGACTGTGGAGGAGGAGGAGGCTGCTATGATAGAGGCCCTGAAAGGGCTGACTGTGGAGTAGGAGGAGGCTGCTATGATAGATGCCCTGAAAGGGCTGACTGTGGAGTAGGAGGAGGCTGCTATGATAGAGGCCCTGAAAGGGCTGACTGTGGAGGAGGAGGCTCATATGATAGAGGCCCTGAAAGGGCTGACTGTGGAGGAGGAGGCTGCTATGATAGAGGCCCTGAAAGGGCTGACTGTGGAGGAGGAGGAGGCCGCTATGATAGAGCCCTGAAAGGGCTGACTGTGGAGGAGGAGGCTGCTATGATAGAGGCCCTGAAAGGGCTGACTGTGGAGGAGGAGGAGGCTGCTATGATAGAGGCCCTGAAAGGGCTGACTGTGGAGGAGGAGGCTGCTATGATAGAGGCCCTGAAAGGGCTGACTGTGGAGGAGGAGGCTGCTATGATAGAGGCCCTGAAAGGGCTGACTGTGGAGGAGGAGGCTGCTATGATAGAGGCCCTGAGAGGGCTGACTGTGGAGGAGGAGGCTGCTATGATAGAGGCCCTGAAAGGGCTGACTGTGGAGGAGGAGGCTGCTATGATAGAGGCCCTCCAAGAGCTGCAGCTCAGCACTCTGAGAGAGGAGACCACCACCTTATGGGGGCTGTTAGCTGAGAGGGAGCAGGAGATCTCCCTTCAGAGGGAGGCGTTGCAGGAGGCCCACAGGGAGAAGGAGTCAGTGGATGCACTGAGAGAGGAGCTGGCCAGGCAACAGGAGGAGCTGAGAGAGGAGTTAACCCTCCAGCAGCAGAGAGCTCTGTCTGGCGGAGTCAGGTTTCAGAGTAGAGCCAACTCCAGTGCGCATTCACAGCCCGGTGCGCTTGGTGCCCGCGCCCACACTTGCCGGGCTAAAGTGAGCGTCCAGCCAAGGCGGCCCGTGCCTGCTCCTCGCACCAAACCAGTGGTGCGTGTTCCCAGTCCGGTACGGCCCGTGCCTGCTCCTCGCACCAGACCAGTGGTGCGTGTTCCCAGTCCGGTACGGCCCGTGCCTGCTCCTCGCACCAGTCCAGTGCCAGAGCAGTCCGCTCCACCGGTGCCTGGTCCAGCTCCGGTCAACTGCTCCAGTCCGGTGCCAGAGTAGTCCGCTCCACCGGTGCCTGGTCCAGCTCCGGTCAACTGCTCCAGTCCGGTGCCAGAGTAGTCCGCTCCACCGGTGCCTGGTCCAGCTCCGGTCAACTGCTCCAGTCCGGTGCCAGAGTAGTCCGCTCCACCGGGGTCCATTTCAGATCCGGTCAGCGGCTCCACTCCAGTGCCAGAGCAGTCTGTTTCACCGGTGCCCAGTTCAGAACTGGTGTGCTGTCACCGGTTTCTCTCTGTTCTGCAGCCTGTATCAACACCACCTGTCTCCCCATTGAGCCCTGGGCGAGGTCGACTGTGGGCCACAAGTTTTAATTGGTTGAGGCGCATTCGCTTTCCACCACACTCGACACAACGTAGAATGCGTGGCGAGACATCAGCAGTCAGCAGTGCATGTCATTATAGGTTTACAGAGAGACATCTAACAACGCAAATCGTTGTTTTCTAATCAATTTTTGGGGTTAATCATAATAACAATAAGAATTATCGGGTTACCGATTTACTTTTTATGCTTATGGTGTTATCACTTCCCACACATCGAAAATGTTTGTTTCCATCGTTGCTAAGCTACCAGCGGCTGTCATCCTCTATGTGTGGAATTTGCGGTTCGCCTTCAAAAATATAAGTCCCTCATTGAAAGTGATGCAAACGGACACAAAAGGTGGAACCATATTTGGACTAGATAATGTTAATAAACAAGGTCGGAATGTTGTTACATAATTGATCAGAAAGTGATTGTGTGAATGTTGTTACATAATTGATCAGAAAGTGATTGTGTGAATGTTGTTACATAATTGATCAGAAAGTGATTTTGTGAATGTTGTTACATAATTGATCAGAAAGTGATTGTGTGAATGTTGATAGGTCTACTGTGAGTTGGAGGCGGGGCCAAAGAGCATACACATACCAGTGAGACCCCTTAGCTGTGGGTGGTCGGATGTTCGTAGAGCAAAAAATACATTAGTTTGTAGGCCAAACCGTTCAGACGCTACATACATTTTTGTGAAAATACCAATTTTCGGGACGTTTCCTGGTCTGACAAACAGTACTGTAGCTCTGCCATAGACATTACAACTAGTAGATGGTGATAGCACTGACGTCATCCACATACTCCTGTGGAAAACTCCTGATGGCGCATTAAGTATTTGAATTTGAAGCGCCAAATCGCTGAATGTGGCTGAATCACTGAGGTATAATTAAGCAATAAGGCCGGAGGGGGTGTGGCCAATATACCACAGCTAAGGGCTGTTCTTATGCACACATGGATAAAACCATCTGCTAAATGGAATGTATTATTATTATTATGTTATGACTACTTCAACAAAACAATAAAACAATTAATCATTTTCAAGTTTCTTTCCAGCTAATTTCATAGTTACATGTTTTTTTTGTGTGTTTTTTTGGGGGGGATGGATCAGCTTAATATTGCAGATAGATTGTAACTTCCATCAATGTAATTGTCTGCATCACTTCCAATCCCCCATGTTTTATATATATATATATATATATATATATATATACTCCCCTTTATTACTTTTCAACCCCGCCATCCTTTCCCTACTTGGAGTACACCAGTGAACAACAATATTTAGGCCTCTACTTCCAGCTTATACTTAATATCTACATTTTATGGACAGTCAATTTTACAATCATTCTATTTGATTTGTTTTTGCTCCTGAACTTCTTCTACTCTCAACCTCTCCGATCATTTTCATGATGTTCATCCGGTTTGCTTCTATATGCCATATCTTTCTAACTGTGCTCTTTCCCAAAAGCTCCCAACATAGTTCTTAGTTACATGTTTGTATAACTAGCATAGGAGTTTTGAAGTTGACGTATTTAGGAATGGTAATGAGGATGAAATCTAGTATAGTTCAGCCAGCTAGTTCAGCCAGCTAGTTCAGCCAGCTAGTTTAGCCAGCTAGTTTAGCCAGGGAAAAAAACGAACTCGGGCCTGGTGTGCATATGCTATCAGGACGTGGCGGCAAAAAGTTTGATTAAATGTTTCAGAGACTAGGGCCTCCCGAGTGGTGCAGAGGTCTAAGTGGCCCGGGTTCGATCCCAGGCTGTGTTGCAGTTGGCCATGACCGGGAGACCCATGAGGCGGCGCACAATTGGCCCAGCGTTGTCCAGGTTAGGAGAGGGTTTGGCAGCCTGGATTTCCTTGTCCCATCGCACTCTTGTGGTGTGCCTGTAAGCTGACTTCGGTCACCAGCTGGCCAGTGTTTCCTCCGACACATTAGTGCGGCTGGCTTCCGGGTTAAGCGAGTAGTGTGTCAAGAAGCAGTGCGGCTTGGCAGGGTTGTGTTTCGGAGGACGCATGGCTCTCGACCTTCGCCTCTCCCGAGTCTGTAGGGGAGTTGCAGCGATGGGACAAGGCTGTAACTACCAATTGGGGTAAAAAGTGCAAAAATAAAAAACACTTTTAGAGACTGAAACAAATAAATCAGATGACTTATATTTAAGGAGAGCAAATTGATATACAATCCTAAAATCAGCTGTAACTGTCAATAGTAAAACAAAGCTTAAAACCATATTTGAGTGAACCCTGAATACAGGAAATGGTTAATTCTCTTCCGGACACGGTACACTCCTCCTCACCACTCCATGGCACCAAAAAAATCTCTGAGGATCATGGTTATACACAAGCAGTCAGGAAAGCAAAGGCTAACTTTTTCAAACAGAAATTTGCATCCTGTAGCACCAACTCCAAAAAGTTTTGGGACACTGTAAAGTCCATGGAGAATAAGAGCACCTCCTCCCAGCTGCCCACTGCACTGAGGCTAGGAAACACTATCACCACTGATAAATCTACAATAATCGAGAATTTCAACAAGCATTTTGCTACAGCTGGCCATGCTTTCCACCTGGCTACCACTACCCCGGCCACCAGCTCTGCACCCTCCGCTGCAACTTGCCCATGGCCCCCCTGCTTCTCCTTCACACAAATCCAGACAGCTGATGTTCTGAAAGAGCTGCAAAATCTGGACCCCTACAAATTATCTGGGCTAGACAATCTGGACCCTTTCTTTCTAAAACTAGCCGCCGAAATTGTCGCAACCCCTATTACTAGCCTGTTCAACCTCTCTTTCGTAACGTCTGAGATCCCCAGAGATTGGAAAGCTGCCGTGGTCATCCCCCTCTTCAAAGGGGGTGCCACTCTAGATCCAAACTGTTACAGACCTATATCCATCCTGCCCTGCCTTTCGAAAGTTTTTGAAAGCCAAGTTAACAAACAGATCACCGACCATTTCGAATCCCACCGTTCCTTCTCCGCTATGCAATCCGGTTTCCGAGCTGGTCATGGGTGCACTTCAGCCACGCTCAAGGTCCTAAACGATATTATAACCGCGATCGATAAAAGACAGTACTGTGCAGCCGTCTTCATCGACCTGGCCAAGGCTTTCGACTCTGTCAACCACTGCATTCTTATTGGCAGACTAAATAGCCTTGGTTTCTCAAATGACTGCCTCGCCTGGTTCACCAACTACTTCTCAGATAGAGTTCAATGTGTCAAATCGGAGGGCCTGTTGTCTGGACCTATGGCAGTCTCTACGGGGGTGCCACAGGGTTTAATTCTTGGGCCGACTCTTTTGTCAGTGTATATCAATGATGTCGCTCTTGCTGCTGGTGACTCTCAGATCCACCTCTACGCAGATGACACGATTTTGTATACATCTGGCCCTTCATTGGACACTGTGTTAATAAACCTCCAAACGAGCTTCAATGCCATACAACACTCCTTCAGTAGCCTCCAACTGCTCTTAAACACTAGTAAAACTAAATGCATGCTCTTCAATCGAACGCTGCTGGCACCCGCCCACCCGACTAGAATCACTACTCTCGACGGGTCTGACGTAGAGTATGTGGACAACTACAAATACCTAGGGGTCTGGTTAGACTGTAAACTCTCCTTCCAGACTCACATTAAAAATCTCCAATCCAAAGTTAAATCTAGAACCGGTTTCCTATTTCGCAACAAAGCCTCCTTCACTCATGCTGCCAAACATGCCCTCGTAAAACGGACTATCCTACCGATCCTTGACTTCGGGGATGTCATTTACAAAATAGCCTCCAACACTCTACTCAGCAAATTTGATGTAGTCTATCACAGTGCCATCCGTTTTGTCTCCAAAGCCCCATACACTACCCACCACTGTGACCTGTACGCTCTTGTTGGCTGGTCCTCACTACATATTCGTCGCCAAACCCACTGGCTCCAGGCCATCTATAAATCACTGCTAGGCAAATCCCCGCCTTATCTTAGCTCATTGGTCACCATAGCAACACCCACCTGTAGTATGCGCTCCAGCAGGTATATCTCACTGGTCATCCCCAAAGCCAACACCTCCTTTGGCCGCCATTCCTTCCAGTTCTCTGCTGCCAATGTCTGGAACGAATTGCAAAAATCTCTGAAGCTGGAGACACTTATCTCCCTCACTAACTTTAAGCATCAGTTGTCGGAGCACCTTACCGATCACTGCACCTGTGCACAGCCCATCTGAAATTAGCCCGCCCAACTACCTCATCCCTATATTGTTATTTATTTTGCTAATTTGCACCCCAGTATCTCTATTTGCACATCATCTCTTGCACATCTATCATTCCAGTGTTAATACTAATTGTAATTATTTTGCACTATAGCCTATTTATTGCCTTACCTCCATAACTTACTACATTTGCACACACTGTATATATATATATTTTCTGTTGCATTTTTGACTTTATGTTTTGTTTTACCCCATATGTAACTCTGTGTTGTTGTTTTTATCTTACTGCTTTGCTTTATCTTGGCCAGGTCGTAGTTGTAAATGAGAACTTGTTCTCAACTGGCTTACCTGGTTAAAAAATGGTGAAAAAAAATAATTAAAAAAAATGGTGAAAGTGGCCGTAACTAGCAAAGGATCAAGGTAAATGTAGTCGTTTTCATCCTGCCTGAGAGAGTCAACCATACACATTAAAGCTATTAGCTTATTACTGCTTGTCATGAAAATGAAGGTGACCAAATGAAGTCAATCAGGTATGCCCATAACCTGCATAGTCATGCAACACCCTGATGCTAGCTTACTGTTAAGCCTTTGCAGCAGAAGGTTCATTTGAAAGCTTAGCGTCACCTAGAACCTAGGCAGGTCAACCAGCATTGGGGAAACAAAACGGACAGCAAATATTAACTATGATAATCAGAATTACCGGAAAAATATCAACATTAGACTCTTTTGAGTGACGATTTGTACAGTTAAATACAGAACATACCAGCATGGTGACTCTCGATGTCAAATCTTACTAAACTTGGCTCTAAGTTAAGTGCGCGCAAGTACCCTATCTAGTCTAGATATCACATGACCATGATCCTTCTACCTGGAAATAAAAAGTTAATGGGTAACCATCACAACAAACTGATCACAACTCGGTTAGGCTAGATTGGATTACCCCATGAGAAGAAAGTGGACTATACAGTGCCGTGAAAAGTATTGCACGGTCTTGCGTTGCTAACCTTGTGGGTACCTACAATTCAGTCCCATTCAAAATCATATTTTGCCTAACCACTAACCCTAACCCGTACCCTTACCCTAACCTTAACCCTAACCTTAACCCTAACCCTAACCTTGACCCAAAAACCTAACCTTAACCCTAAACCTAACCCTAACTCTAAACCTAATTCTAATCTCAACCACCTAGAAATAGCATTTGTGGCGACCAACAAAATGTCCCCAGTTGGTCAAATTTTTCTTGGTTTATTATTCTTCTGGTCCCCACAAGTATAGTTAAACACACACACATCCACACACACACACACACATCCACACACACACACACACACACACACACACACACACACACACACACACACACACACACACACACACACACACACAGACACACACACACGGTTAACGTTTGCCATTTTAGCACTCCCAGCTGGCATGGACAGGGTTCTACCATCACTAGTGGTCCTCTGTAGCTCAGCTGGTAGAGCACGGCGCTTGTAACGCCAAGGTAGTGGGTTCGATCCCCAGGGACCACCCATACACAAAAAAAAAAAAAAAAAATGTATGCACGCATGACTGTAAGTCGCTTTGGATAAAAGCGTCTGCTAAATGGCATATTATTATTATTATTATACTAGAGAAGCCAGTCCCTTCTCTGCGTATATGTCAAATCAAATCAAACGGTATTGGTCACGTACACATCTTTTCCATGTTATTGCGGGTGTAGCAAAGTGCTTATGTTCCTAGCTCCAACAGTGCAGTATTACCTAACAATACAAAACAATACATGAAAGAAAAAGAAAGGAATTAAGAAATATAAAACTATTAGAAGGAGCCTGTCAGAGTCCTGAACATAAATAAACATGTATATGACGGTGTGTTGCGGCAGAGAGCTCTCGAGGGGGTGGAGTAAGTGATGCGGAACAGAGTTTCGTAAGCACCACATTCCAGGCCAAGAGTTTTACCGCTCAGTATTTGACAGCACCCCCTTTCAAGCCTATCACAAGACAAATCAACTGCACCCTGTATGACTCTGAATGGACTGAGGAGGACAGGAGACAAAGAACTGACTGTCTTTTACGACTCACGTGTCAAGGAGGGGGGTTATTAGAGGATGTTGGAGTGCCAGAGCCAAATTTCCCTTCTCACTCTTTGTAACAAAGAGCAAATGGAGAACAGAAGGACAATTAAATACATTTCCTTCGCTGTATTGTAACTGTTGATATAACCTGAATATACATTGTGATGCCTTTCCTCTCTTTTCCCATGTTTTTAAAAGAGCGTGTTTTACTGTAACATATAAAATATATGGATCTGATCATAGTTCTATTTGTACTCTACAGACTATCCATTTCATCCTAGAGATTGTTTTTCTTATTCTTTTAACATTCTATCAACAATCTCAGGTTTTGTCCCAATGTTGGCATGCCCTACGGTCAACAAGAAGGCGTGACCAGGCAGTCTTCGTGACACTCCCTGGCTGAGCCCTCCCACACTATAAGTAGTGAGGCTCGTACTTCGACTCGACTAGATCAGGTACCATGGTCGAGGTCGAGGCCACGCCCGTGAACAGAGTGATCCCATCTCCTTGGAAACCAAAACGTCGCTGCGAGAAACCTACGCAACTTTGACATACACCATCCTACTTAAACAGAAGAATCACCTGAGAGGGAGCCGCATCTCTGCTCACTCACGACGAACTGCTGAGTTTTATCACTCCCAAAAGGGGACCCGAACCAACATTATATTCAACCCTGTGCCTTAACAAGCTTTTTCTCTATGGACTGAACGAATGGAGAACTGAACTGAGAAAGAACGACGGGCCTATGCATGAGCCCCAATGAGGGAGTTGCTTCTTTCGACCACTTTCCCTGTCTACCACTCCGTCATAACGAAAACTCAAAATGAACCAGATGACACTCAGATTTACGTAAATACCTCATTGCATTAAATTTCCCTTTTGTGTGACGTGTCTGTAAAAGTGGTGGCAGTAACTGATTATAGTTCGATTCCCACGGGGGGGGGCCAGTATGAAAAATGTATGCACTCACTTAAAAACTGTAAGTCGCTCTGGATAAGAGCGTCTGCTAAATGACTAAAACGTCAATGATTGTACTGCGTTACATTTGTATTTTGTCTATCAAAAAAACGGTATCATTTTCCTCCTGTTAGTCTAGTAATAAAACCTTGAAGTGAATCCTTTGTTGCATTGAAGTCCTTAAATGAGCAATTGGAAGTCTGAGAATTTGATTCCCTTTCAGAAGGAGAATATAGTAAAACTGACTGTTGATTAAGACTATTGTCGAAATAGGATTAATGGGATTAATGGGATTAATGGGATTAATGGGATTAATGGTATAACGGTTAATGATAACTCCTGATAGAGTTAATTCAAGGGGCCACTTTATATCATAACCCTTAATGGTGCCCTTACTTGATTCATTTGGACAGGATAACAAAATGGATTACGATAAATTAGATCAATTAATTATTCCAGTAATTCATCAAGAAATTATCTTGAATATCCATAGCCAAAGTATATAATGGTGTGTATAGACATTATGGACAGTATATGAATAGAAAAGGTGTGTTCAGCAGTAGTTATATAGGATGAACCACGACTAGAATACAGTATATACATATGAAGTGGGTAAAACAGTATGTAAACATTATTAAAGTGACCAGTGATTCCATGTCTATGTACATAGGGCAGCAGTCTCTAAGGTGCAGGGTTGAGTACTGGGTGGTAGCCGGCTAGTAACAGTGACTAATGTTCAGGGCAGGGTACTGGGCATAGGCTGGGTAGTGGTGACTATTTAACAGTCTGATTGCCTGGAGCTGTTTATCAGTCTCTCGGTCCCATCTTTGATGAACCTGTACTGTCTCTTCTAGATGCGGGCGGTGCAGTTGCTTTACCAGGCGGTGATACAGCCCGACAGGATGCTGTTATTGGTGCATCTGTAGAAGTTTGTGAGGGCCTTATGGGCCAAGACACATTTCTTCAGCCTCCTGAGGTTGAAGAGGCAATGTTGTACCTTCTTCACCACACTGTCTGTGTGGGTGGACCATTTCAGATTGTCAGTGATATGTACACGCTGAGGAACTTGAAGCTTTTCACCTTCTCCACTGCGGTCCTGTCGATGTGGATAGGGGCGTGCTCCCTCTGCTGTTTCCTGAAGTCCACGATCAGCTCCTTTGTTTTGTTGACATTGAGTGGGATGTTATTTTCCTGGCACCACTCCGCCAGAGCCCTCACCTCCTCCCTGTAGGCGGTCTCGTCTTTGTTGGTAATCAGGCTGCTACTGTTGTCTTGTCTGCAAACTTGATGGTTGAGTTGAAGGCGTGCGTGGCCACGCAGTCATGGGTGAACAGGGAGTATAGGAGGGGACTGAGCACGCACCCCTGAGGGGCCCCTGTGTTGAGGATCAGAGTGGCGGATGTCTTATTTCCTCTGCCTCTCTCCTTAAAAAAACGCTCCTTAGCTCTTGAAGTCCTATGCAGGAAAAACTGGATATTATTTTTTTGGCGTTTCTTAAACCAAAAGACAATTTGAAGAGGGACTCAAGCTTGTTTGCTGAATTTTAAATAGCCTACAGCAGCCAATAGAACGCACGGGTAGTTTGAAAGAAAGGCGTACGCGCGATGGCGGTAGGCTATAGCAGTTAGTTATTCAGACCCATAACCATTCAATCTTGGTGAAGATAAGTGAAAGCCCTCTGCATCTCATTCTAGTCCTGTATTATTCAAAGATGTCATTAGAATGATGAAGATAAGGACAATTAAACTTATTTCATTTAACTGTTGAAAGGAATGAAGCAACACTAGAGAGAGGAAGAGGAGGGGAACGAGGAAGAGGAGGTAGGCTAATAGCATCAGGGGAACGAGGAAGAGGAGGTAGGCTAATAGCATCAGGGGAACGAGGAAGAGGAGGTAGGCTAATAGCATCAGGGGAAATATTATGAACGAGGAAGAGGAGGTAGGCTAATAGCATCAGGGGAACGAGGAAGAGGAGGTAGGCTAATAGCATCAGGGGAACGAGGAAGAGGAGGTAGGCTAATAGCATCAGGGGAACGAGGAAGAGGAGGTAGGCTAATAGCATCAGGGGAACGAGGAAGAGGAGGTAGGCTAATAGCATCAGGGGAACGAGGAAGAGGAGGTAGGCTAATAGCATCAGGGAACGAGGAAGAGGAGGTAGGCTAATAGCATCAGGGGAACGAGGAAGAGGAGGTAGGCTAATAGCATCAGGGGAACGAGGAAGAGGAGGTAGGCTAATAGCATCAGGGGAACGAGGAAGAGGAGGTAGGCTAATAGCATCATGGGAACGAGGAAGAGGAGGTAGGCTAATAGCATCAGGGGAACGAGGAAGAGGAGGTAGGCTAATAGCATCATGGGAACGAGGAAGAGGAGGTAGGCTAATAGCATCATGGGAACGAGGAAGAGGAGGTAGGCTAATAGCATCATGGGAACGAGGAAGAGGAGGTAGGCTAATAGCATCAGGGGAACGAGGAAGAGGAGGTAGGCTAATAGCATCAGGGGAACGAGGAAGAGGAGGTAGGCTAATAGCATCAGGGGAACGAGGAAGAGGAGGTAGGCTAATAGCATCAGGGGAACGAGGAAGAGGAGGTAGGCTAATAGCATCAGGGGAACGAGGAAGAGGAGGTAGGCTAATAGCATCATGGGAACGAGGAAGAGGAGGTAGGCTAATAGCATCAGGGGAACGAGGAAGAGGAGGTAGGCTAATAGCATCAGGGGAACGAGGAAGAGGAGGTAGGCTAATAGCATCAGGGGAACGAGGAAGAGGAGGTAGGCTAATAGCATCAGGGGAACGAGGAAGAGGAGGTAGGCTAATAGCATCAGGGGAACGAGGAAGAGGAGGTAGGCTAATAGCATCAGGGGAACGAGGAAGAGGAGGTAGGCTAATAGCATCAGGGGAACGAGGAAGAGGAGGTAGGCTAATAGCATCAGGGGAAATATTATGAACGAGGAAGAGGAGGTAGGCTAATAGCATCATGGGAACGAGGAAGAGGAGGTAGGCTAATAGCATCAGGGGAACGAGGAAGAGGAGGTAGGCTAATAGCATCAGGGGAACGAGGAAGAGGAGGTAGGCTAATAGCATCAGGGGAACGAGGAAGAGGAGGTAGGCTAATAGCATCAGGGGAACGAGGAAGAGGAGGTAGGCTAATAGCATCAGGGGAACGAGGAAGA
This sequence comes from Coregonus ussuriensis, assembly GCA_031479575.1. Lineage (NCBI taxonomy): Eukaryota > Metazoa > Chordata > Actinopteri > Salmoniformes > Salmonidae > Coregonus > Coregonus ussuriensis. The sequence continues at coordinate 56,861,681 of CM062487.1, forward strand.
GGAGGTAGGCTAATAGCATCATGGGAACGAGGAAGAGGAGGTAGGCTAATAGCATCAGGGGAACGAGGAAGAGGAGGTAGGCTAATAGCATCAGGGGAACGAGGAAGAGGAGGTAGGCTAATAGCATCAGGGGAACGAGGAAGAGGAGGTAGGCTAATAGCATCAGGGGAACGAGGAAGAGGAGGTAGGCTAATAGCATCAGGGGAACGAGGAAGAGGAGGTAGGCTAATAGCATCAGGGGAACGAGGAAGAGGAGGTAGGCTAATAGCATCAGGGAACGAGGAAGAGGAGGTAGGCTAATAGCATCAGGGGAACGAGGAAGAGGAGGTAGGCTAATAGCATCAGGGGAACGAGGAAGAGGAGGTAGGCTAATAGCATCAGGGGAACGAGGAAGAGGAGGTAGGCTAATAGCATCAGGGGAACGAGGAAGAGGAGGTAGGCTAATAGCATCAGGGGAACGAGGAAGAGGAGGTAGGCTAATAGCATCAGGGGAACGAGGAAGAGGAGGTAGGCTAATAGCATCAGGGGAACGAGGAAGAGGAGGTAGGCTAATAGCATCAGGGGAACGAGGAAGAGGAGGTAGGGCTAATAGCATCAGGGGAACGAGGAAGAGGAGGTAGGCTAATACACAGGGGAACGAGGAAGAGGAGGTAGGCTAATAGCATCAGGGGAAATATTATGAACGAGGAAGAGGAGGTAGGCTAATAGCATCAGGGGAAATATTATGAACGAGGAAGAGGAGGTAGGCTAATAGCATCATGGGAAATATTATGAACGAGGAAGAGGAGGTAGGCTAATAGCATCAGGGGAACGAGGAAGAGGAGGTAGGCTAATAGCATCAGGGGAACGAGGAAGAGGAGGTAGGCTAATAGCATCAGGGGAACGAGGAAGAGGAGGTAGGCTAATAGCATCAGGGGAACGAGGAAGAGGAGGTAGGCTAATAGCATCAGGGGAACGAGGAAGAGGAGGTAGGCTAATAGCATCAGGGGAACGAGGAAGAGGAGGTAGGCTAATAGCATCATGGGAACGAGGAAGAGGAGGTAGGCTAATAGCATCAGGGGAACGAGGAAGAGGAGGTAGGCTAATAGCATCAGGGGAACGAGGAAGAGGAGGTAGGCTAATAGCATCAGGGGAACGAGGAAGAGGAGGTAGGCTAATAGCATCATGGGAAATATTATGAACGAGGAAGAGGAGGTAGGCTAATAGCATCAGGGGAACGAGGAAGAGGAGGTAGGCTAATAGCATCAGGGGAAATATTATGAACGAGGAAGAGGAGGTAGGCTAATAGCATCAGGGGAACGAGGAAGAGGAGGTAGGCTAATAGCATCAGGGGAAATATTATGAACGAGGAAGAGGAGGTAGGCTAATAGCATCAGGGGAAATATTATGAACGAGGAAGAGGAGGTAGGCTAATAGCATCAGGGGAAATATTATGAACGAGGAAGAGGAGGTAGGCTAATAGCATCAGGGGAAATATTATGAACGAGGAAGAGGAGGTAGGCTAATAGCATCAGGGGAAATATTATGAACGAGGAAGAGGAGGTAGGCTAATAGCATCAGGGGAAATATTATGAACGAGGAAGAGGAGGTAGGCTAATAGCATCAGGGGAAATATTATGAACGAGGAAGAGGAGGTAGGCTAATAGCATCAGGGGAAATATTATGAACGAGGAAGAGGAGGTAGGCTAATAGCATCAGGGGAAATATTATGAACGAGGAAGAGGAGGTAGGCTAATAGCATCAGGGGAAATATTATGAACGAGGAAGAGGAGGTAGGCTAATAGCATCAGGGGAAATATTATGAACGAGGAAGAGGAGGTAGGCTAATAGCATCAGGGGAAATATTATGAACGAGGAAGAGGAGGTAGGCTAATAGCATCAGGGGAAATATTATGAACGAGGAAGAGGAGGTAGGCTAATAGCATCAGGGGAAATATTATGAACGAGGAAGAGGAGGTAGGCTAATAGCATCAGGGGAAATATTATGAACGAGGAAGAGGAGGTAGGCTAATAGCATCAGGGGAAATATTATGAACGAGGAAGAGGAGGTAGGCTAATAGCATCAGGGGAAATATTATGAACGAGGAAGAGGAGGTAGGCTAATAGCATCAGGGGAAATATTATGAACGAGGAAGAGGAGGTAGGCTAATAGCATCAGGGGAAATATTATGAACGAGGAAGAGGAGGTAGGCTAATAGCATCAGGGGAAATATTATGAACGAGGAAGAGGAGGTAGGCTAATAGCATCAGGGGAAATATTATGAACGAGGAAGAGGAGGTAGGCTAATAGCATCAGGGGAAATATTATGAAAGCTATACTGTATATGCATCAGCCTACTAATGACAGAAATAGGCCCTATTATATTTCAAAATTAAAATCAAATTCGCTAGCCTATACTTGTAACTTTGTAGGCCGGAAGTGCTGCACCAAAATCACATGTTCTCTTCTGCTTTATCATGGTTTGAACGAGGTGCGTAATTCCAGTCCATATAATACAGTATAATACAATACAGTACAGTAATACAGTTCACACTCAAAAAGATTAGCCTACTGGAGCTAGTTTCATTGATTTACCCAACAGAGCACATAGCTAGCTACATCTATGGGCTTTATATAGCTAGCTACATCTATGAGCTTTATGAGAGCATATAGCTAGCTACATCTATGGGCTTTATGAGAGCATATAGCTAGCTACATCTATGGGCTTTACGAGAGCATATAGCTAGCTACATCTATGGGCTTATGAGAGCATATAGCTAGCTACATCTATGGGCTTATGAGAGCATATAGCTAGCTACATCTATGGGCTTACGAAAGCATATTGCTAGCTACATCTATGTGTTTATGAGAGCATATAGCTAGCTACATCTATGGGCTTACGAGAGCATATAGCTAGCTACATCTATGGGCTTATGAGAGCATATAGCTAGCTACATCTATGGGTTTATGAGAGCATATAGCTAGCTACATCTATGGGCTTACGAGAGCATATAGCTAGCTAAATCTATGGGCTTATGAGAGCATATCGCTAGCTACATCTATGGGCTTTATGAGAGCATATAGCTAGCTACATCTATGGGCTTATGAGAGCATATAGCTAGCTACATCTATGGGCTTACGAGAGCATATAGCTAGCTACATCTATGGGCGTTATGTTTTTCTGTCGTGCAGTAGCCTGTGTATATGTAGCCTCTTGGATAACAACACAATCAGTTGGGCTTTTTTGGGCTAGGGCTCATTAAATGTCTTTAATGTAGGGCTCATTAAATGCATTTAATGTAGGGCTCATTAAATGTCTTTAACATAGGGCTCATTAAATGTCTTTAATGTACGGCTCATTAAATGTCTTTAATGTATGGCTCATCAGGCTCAGGTAGAATCAGGCTTGAATTTTCTATCAAAGCTCTAATCAAATCCAGACATAGGCCTATTTATATGCTTTATAATGCTTTTGAATGACACTTCCGGTTTTGGCGGGAAATACCAGGTTACCTGGGAGAAAAGTGATTTATTCTCAGCATGGAACATTTGTAAAATAACGGGAAAACATTCAACCCTAGTCCCAGGGCCTCGAGCTTAATGATGAGGTTGGAGGGGACTATGGTGTTGAAGGCTGAGCTGTAGTCAATGAACAGCATTCTTACATAGGTATTCCTTTTGTCCAAGTGGGTGAGGGCAGTCTGTTGATCTGTTGGGGCGGTATGCGAATTGATGTGGGTCCAAGGTGTCTGGGATTATTGTGTTGATGTGAGCCATGACCAGCCTTTCAAAGCATTTCATGGCTATAGATGTGAGTGCTACGGGGCGATAGTCATTTAGACAGGTTACCTTGGCATTCTTAGGCACGGGGACAATGGTGGTCTGCTTAAAACAAGCTGGTATTACAGACCGGGTCAGGGATAGGTTGAAAATGTCAGTGAAGGAGCCTCCCGAGTGGCGCAGCGGTCTAAGGCAAGGCGTCACCACAGACCTGTATCACAACCGGCCGTGATTTTAGAGATGGCGCACCAGCTGTTGTTAAATAAGAGACATACCGCTCCTCCCTTTGTCTTACCTCAGTCTGCCATCCTGTCTTGACGATGCATAAAAAAAACAGCGCGATGTACACTGAGTGTACAAAACTTTAGGAACACCTTCCTGGTATTGAGTTGCACCCCTTTTTGCCATTAGAACAGCCTCAATTCGTCGGGGCATGGACTCTACAAGGTGTCGAAAGCGTTCCACAGGGATGCTGGCCCATGTTGACTCCAATGCTTCCCACAGTTGTGTCAAGCTCATTAGCAGTGGATCTTTACTCCGAATAGCTTTTTCCATCTCATGCCACAGATGCTCAATAGGATTGAGATCTGGTGACTGGGCAGGCCACTGCAGTAAGCTAAATTCACTGTCATGTTCGTAGAACCATTCCTGGACAATCCTAGCCTTGTGACATGGGACATTATCCTGCTGAAAATTGTCTTAATGTTCATTTGCAGATGGATACACTGCTGCCATGATGGGATGCCCCTGATTAGCAATGATGTTCAGATATCCTGTGGCATTCAAACGTCGCTCCACTTTTATCAAGGGGCCCAATGTGTGCCATGAAAACACACCCCACACCATCACCACAAGCCTGCACTGTTGACACGCAGCACGATAGATGCATGTACTCATGTGGTTTTCTCCATACCGTAGTCCTCCCAACAGCATGAAACAGCAGGAACCGGGATTCATCAGACCAGGCAATGTTTTTCCAATTCTCCAGTCCAGAGTTTTCGTTCCTTAGCCCACTGCAACCGCAGTTTCTTGTTGCTTTCTTGTTGCTTTTTGCTGAAAGAAGTAGAACTCTGTATGGTCGTCGGCTGCCATACCTAATTAGTGTCAAGGTACGACGAGTTGTGCATTCTTTTATGGGTCTTTGGGCACCAACGTTGAACTGGACTGTCAGTCGACTAACTGTAGCCCGTCTGTTGCTCTTTGTCCTCTTTCATCAATGACCACTGGCCTGCTGTTGGCTGGAGGTCCTTTGGGTGGTGGACCATTCTTAATACAGACAGGAAACTGTTGAGCGTGAAAAACCCAGCAGTGTTGCAGTTCTTGACACACTCAAACCGGTGCGCCTGGCACCTACTACCATACCCCGTTCAAAGGCACTTACATATTTTATCTTGCCCATTCACCCTCTGAAGTTTGGTTGAAAATACTATATCCCTGAAAACCAGACACATCCACTTTCTGTAAACACCACTAAGGATGGTGGTGGTGTAGCCATAGAGATACTATTAAAATAAATTATTCTATTTCCTAATTCTATGGGTGTAGCTTCCACTGAGGGGTTGTCATGGTGACACAGAAGGGAGGCAGGCACGGAGAGGAGAGGCAAGTGTATGTAGGTATCTTTGGCCTTGGTCGCAATTCAATGTTGTGTGTGATGTTGGGGCTGGCACTGTGTGTGGAGGGAACTCCTGAGACGATAAGATCATACACTAGAAACTGCTGAAACATAGGACTGATCATACACTAATGTGGCAGTACTGAAACATAGGACTGATCATACACTAATGTGGCAGTACTGAAACATAGGACTGATTATACACTAATGTGGCAGTACTGAAACATAGGACTGATTATACACTAATGTGGCAGTACTGAAACATAGGACTGATTATACACTAATGTGGCAGTACTGAAACATAGGACTGATTATACACTAATGTGGCAGTACTGAAACATAGGACTGATTATACACTAATGTGGCAGTACTGAAACATAGGACTGATTATGCACTAATGTGGCAGTACTGAAACATAGGACTGATTATACACTAATGTGGCAGTACTGAAACATAGGACTGATCATACACTAATGTGGCAGTACTGAAACATAGGACTGATTATACACTAATGTGGCAGTACTGAAACATAGGACTGATTATACACTAATGTGGCAGTACTGAAACATAGGACTGATTATACACTAATGTGGCAGTACTGAAACATAGGACTGATTATACACTAATGTGGCAGTACTGAAACATAGGACTGATTATACACTAATGTGGCAGTACTGAAACATAGGACTGATTATACACTAATGTGGAAGTACTGAAACATAGGACTGATTATACACTTATGTGGCAGTACTGAAACATAGGACTGATTATACACTAATGTGGCAGTACTGAAACATAGGACTGATTATACTCTAATGTGGCAGTACTGAGACATAGGACTGATCATGCACTAATGTGGCAGTACTGAGACATAGGACTGATTATACACTAATGTGGCAGTACTGACATGGCTATTGTAATTTACCAATTTTTATTTCAAAATCATACCATTGGTATTGTGTTGGTCTAATGGTTTCTGGTTTTGGAAAATGATGGAAGACAACACATATAATATCTGTGAGTAGCCTGTCTGTCTGAAACAGAACCGTGGTGTCTCTCTCCCAGGGGAAGGTGGTAATCTGGTCTTTAGATACGGTTTTGTGTCTCTATGTTTCAGTCTTCCTGTCACACAATCCACCATAGAGACAGAACAGGAAGCACATTTTTAGACCCAGCATTCTCTTGTTGTTGTGGCGTCTTCTGTTCAGCAGGGTCAACTCTTTCCATCTCACAGTCACGTTAGTTCCCACAGACAATAACCACATCATCATCACCAGTGTATTTCAGGACAGATATCTTTTCATTATAAAACCTCAGTCAATCAATACACTACATTTATTTTCAAGACTATGTATGTTAATGTGTGTATTTTATAATAAAAATGAACTTTGTATTTTTCTGTTGATACATTGAAATAACCCATATGTAGATTTATTATAATGCCCTAATAGCATTTCCACACTGTAGATATGAGTGAAATAGCGTTCATTATCAAATGCATGTTTGTATGATACATTCCCGTCCTCCTTCTCCTCATCCTGTATTGCCCTTGTTGTCTGATTTTGGCAACCATCTTTGGCAACACTAGGCTGTTTCTCACAGTGAGGGAGAGAGAGAGAGAGAGAGAGAGGGGATGGAGAGAACGAGCTAGAGAGAGAGAGAAAGAGAGAGATAGATAGAGTCCTCCTTCTCCTCATCCTGTATTGTCCATGTTGTCTGATTTTGGCAACCATTTTTGGCAGCAGTAGGCTGTTTCTCACAGTGAGAGAGAGAGAGAGAGAGAGAGAGAGAGAGAGAGAGAGAGAGAGAGAGAGAGAGAGAGAGAGAGAGAGAGAGAGAGAGAGAGAGAGAGAGAGAGAGACTGTATATGGAGAGAGCGGAGGAAAGAGGTACAACGAGAGAGAGGGAGCTAAGCTACATATCTCCTACTGCTGCTATAAATAACCAGGGCTGGCTGAGGAGGTATCCATGGTAATGTCAAAACCAATACTACACCAAGAATGCTCCCAAACAGACAGAGATGAAGGGGAAAGGGGAGGAGGGATGAGAGAGAGGGGGATGGAGAGAGAGAGGGATGGAGAGAGAGAGGGATGGAGAGAGGGGGATGGAGAGAGAGAGGGATGGAGAGAGAGAGGGATAGGGGAATGGAGAGAGAGGGGAATGGAGAGAGAGAGATGGAGAGAGGGATGGAGAGAGAGAGGGGGGTGGAGAGAGGGATGGAGAGAGAGGGATGGAGAGAGAGAGAGAGAGAGAGAGAGAGAGGGATAGAGAGAGAGATTGAGAGAGGGGGGATGGAGAGAGGGGGATGGAGAGAGGGGGATGGAGAGAGGGGGATGGAGAGAGGGGGTTGAGAGAGAGGGATGGAGAGAGGGGGATGGAGAGAGGGGGATGGAGAGAGAGGGAGAGAGGGATGGAGAGAGATGGATGGAGAGAGAGGGATGGAGAGAGAGAGAGAGGGGAATGAGAGAGAGGGGAATGAGAGAGAGGGATGAAGAGAGAGGGGGATGGAGAGAGAGGGGGATGGAGAGAGAGGGGAATGAGAGAGAGAGGGGAATGAGAGAGAGGGGAATGAGAGAGAGGGGAATGAGAGAGAGGGATGGAGAGAGAGGGGAATGAGAGAGAGGGGGATGGAGAGAGAGGGGGATGGAGAGAGAGGGGTGGAGGGAGAAAGGGATGGAGAGAGAGATGTGTCCCCAGAGCCAGGGCGTGACAGTACCCCCCCCCCCCCTAAAGGCGCGGACTCCGACCGCGCCAACTAAATACCACAGGGGAGGGACCGGGTGGGCACTCCGCCTTGGCGGCGGATCCGGCTCCGGGCCTGATCCCCACTCCCTCTCTAACCCCCCAAAGTACCCCTGGTCTGGTCTGACCCTGCTGCCCGGAGCTGAACTGCACACTGGTGGAGCGGATTGCTCTAGCTCTGGCGTGAAGCAGCTGACCGGTGCCGGACCAGGCACCGGTGGAACAGGCACGGGCTGTGCCGGACTGACGACGCACACTACTGGCTTGGTGTGGGGAGCAGGAACGGACCGGACCGGGCTGGCGACGCTCACCATAGGCTTGGTGCGGGGAGCAGGAACAGGCCGGGCCGGGCTGGCGACGCGCACCATTGGTTTGGTGCGGGGAGCAGGAACAGGCCGGGCCAGCGACGCGCACCATAGGCTTGGTGCGGGGAGCAGGAACAGGCCGGACCGGGCTGGCGACGTGCACCATTGGCTTGGTGCGGGGAGCAGGAAAAGGCCGGACCGGGCTGGCGACGCGCACCATTGGCTTGGTGCGGGGAGCAGGAATGGACCGGACTGGGCTGGCGACGCGCACCACAGGCTCGGTGCAAGGGACAGGAACAGACCGGACCGTACTGGGGACACACACCACTGGCCCTACGCAGGGATCAGGAACGGGCCAGACCGGACTGGTAACACACCCCAGTACCTCTCGCCGTGCCTCTACACCTTCCTTCCCCTCTTTGACCAGTGGCCCCCATAACCTGGCGGCCTCCTCTGCCAACCCGCTGGGCCGCTCTACCGCGGTCTCCTGCTGCCCCGTCGTCCACGGCGTGAGACCCCCCCTAAAACATTTCTGGGCTTCTCTCCTACCCGTGGACCAGGTCTCCATATTTTTCGCCAGCCTTTCGCCCTTCTGCTTCCACGTCAAGCCCCTCTCTTCCTCACACGGCTTGACCCAGTCGAGGAGGCGAAGGAGATCCGCTAGAGATCTCCCTGGCGATGGCTCCTGGACACGCTGCTTGGTCCAGTCTTGGTGGGATCTTCTGTCACGATCGTCGGGAACAGAGGAGGACCAAGGCGCAGCGTTGAAGGCGAACATACTCTTTTATTAGTGATTACACGAACAAAAACAACAAAACGATGATGTGACATCCACGGTCTAACACAAACCACACTGGAACACGGAACAAGATCCCACAAACCACTGTGGCAAACAGACTGAATAAATATGGTTCCCAATCAGAGACAACCAGCAACAGCTGACACTAGTTGCCTCTGATTGAGAACCACTCTGGTCAACATAGAAATACACCAACTAGAAACAAGGAAACTCACACCCTGGCTCAACATACAAGTGTCCCCAGAGCCAGGGCGTGACAATAGGCCCTAGTCTAAAGTAGTGTACTAAATTGGGAATAGGGTGTAATTTGCGATGCAGAGACAGTGTCCAGTCTTATGATATACATTACAGTATGTCGGCAATTCCAAGGTAACAGTGATGATGAGACTCACTTTTTCACTTTTTCAAATGTATGCCATGCAAAAGCCATTGATTTCAAAGTTTAACAAACCACACACCTACAATATATGCAGAAGTCTACTTTTAACAACTGCCACTGAAATGTTTACTAAACCATATTTACTTTAGGAACTGTCCAGATGTTTGGTAACGGAATGACAGTAAAATATCCTTCAAAGCTGTCTGCAGAAAGATTGGGGTGACAGCTACGATATGACACCTTGAGTTTGAAAAAAGCTATTCTAACTTAATTACATCATGGGTCCCTGATCTGTCCTGTATAGAAATGGATAATGATGGATGTCATTCTGTTCACGGCCATGTTACATATCCTGTATGTATGTATGTATGTATATATGAGGTAGAACATTGTTACATACTCCATTGTATGTTTTGGGTATTATTCTACATGCTATTATTCTAATGAGCTCCGCCCCCAAACAAAACCACATTTTGGTTGGTCCAGACTGGACCAAGTCTGTACCAATCATAGACGTCTATGTTTCACAAGTTTGGACATCTCAGCACAGCACAGAACAGCATAGCATAGCACAGTATAGTATAGTACAGTATAGTATAGTATAGTATAGTATAGTATAGTATAGTATAGTATAGTATAGTACAGTAGAGTATAGCACAGTATAGTATAGTATAGTATAGTATAGTATTGTATAGTATTGTATAGTATTGTATAGTATAGTATAGTACAGTATAGTACAGTATAGTATAGTACAGTACAGTACAGTATAGTACAGTACAGTGTAGTACAGTATAGTATAGTATAGTATAGTATAGTATAGTATAGTATAGTATATTATAGTATAGTTTAGTATAGTTTAGTACAGTACAGTATAGTACAGTATAGTATAGTATAGTACAGTACAGTATAGTACAGTACAGTACATTATAGTATAGTATAGGATAGTATAGTATAGTACAGTACAGTACAGTACAGTACAGTACAGTACAGTACAGTATAGTACAGTACAGTACAGTATAGTACAGTATAGTATAGTATAGTACAGTACAGTACAGTACAGTACAGTACAGTACAGTACAGTACAGCACAGTACATTATAGTATAGTATAGGATAGTATAGTATAGTACAGTACAGTACAGTACAGTATAGTACAGTACAGTATAGTATAGTACAGTACAGTACAGTACAGTATAGTATAGTATAGTACAGTATAGTATAGTATAGTATAGTATAGTATAGTATAGTATAGTATAGTATAGTACAGTACAGTACAGAAAAGTAAAGAAAGGTAGATTAGAGTATTGTGTTGCACGTTACCCTGAAACGTCTGTACTTTTACTATACTAGAACATGAAAACCGGTTCGGTACTCACATTCTTGTTACTTTCGGTACTTCTGTCAACTATGTCTCATGGATCAAGCCTGTCCATCAGCGCAGCCGAACCCTTATTATAGCTCACCCTGTCTGCTCCACTAACTCACTGCTAGCCTGCACTGGGAGTCTGGTCTGGATCATGTTAGCTCCCCACCCTGCCTGCTCCACTAACTCACTGCTAGCCTGCACTGGGAGTCTGGCCTGCATCATGTTAGATCCCCACTCATGCTGCACAGAAATTAAATTTGATTTAACACACTTGAATAATGCCACAAGGCATGCAGAAATTAATAACTGTTGGCAAAACAATGTCCATACAGGCTTGAACACTTTACAATGCAAGAAGATTCCATCTTTGTATGTTAACTTTCCTTGCTAGCTGACAGCTAAAGCTAACATCAATTCACTACCCTGGTACTTTGTTTGTGATAACGCAAACCATAACGCAAAATATGCTAATTTCAAAGCTGATTGCCACAAAAAACATCATTCATTCACTTATTCGGTCTCTCTCAAGACTCTCCCAAAGATTATATATTGCATCAAAGAACTGACTGGGCTCTGACAGGCTGCCCCCTCTTGCTTCGTGAATGACGTCATTACTGTTTAAAGAGACAGCGCCCGTTTTGATAAAATAAGCTACTTCTATGCAAATGTTGTTGATCAGTACAATAACAAAAGTCCCAAATGAAAGGTAAATAGATTGTTTGCCATCTATAGCCCCATGAAATCTGCCAAAACAAGCTCAATAACTCAATGCATGCACACACTCCTATTGAATATGCGTTCAACTGTATTGTGAATACATTGTTGGCAGCTAGGTAGCTAGGGTTGCCTAGATGACATCTATCAGCCAAGTCATGTCTTCAACGCAAATTAAACACTACCTGGGACACAGCTCTGAGAGGCTACACCGGACGCTAACACGCAGCCGGGCCGGTGCGAAGCAAGGAAGAGCCAGCGACCTGCCACTGACAACCGACCCAGATATCACCCGCCCCCCTGCGCTTCTCTCTCGCTCTTCACATTCAATGAGAGACAGACAACAACACAGTTGTGCGGGGCGCTGGTGGGGGTGTCCGCGGCGCTGGTGGGGGTGTCCGTGGCCATGGAGGGAGCATCTAAGTCCCCAGCAGAGCCAGGAAATGTTTGTTCCCTTGGACTGCCGGCGTGCAGCAGTGAAAACTCATTTGAATCCAATGGGGGGACTTGCGTGCTATTACATGTATAATCTGCGACATGTTCGTTGTTGTCACGGGGAAAGGTCAGATGGATACCTTCATTTGTGAAAAATGTATTGAACTTGATGCAGCTAAAGAAAGGATTATTACTCTTCATGAAGAAATAAAAAATTTGACCAAGCGCCTTGAACTGAATAAAGATTCTATGAGACTATCGGCATCTTTAAATGCTTCCTATCAAAACATCCAAGAGGATCATAATGGGACCTTCCTGGACTATGATCAATTTCCTCCACTGCACCCCTCTACTAGCATGAACCAGAAAATGGCTGCTCACTGTTCCACTCCAGGTGAGAGTAAATGGCTGCTCAGTGTTCCACTCCAGGTGAGAGTAAATGGCTGCTCAGTGTTCCACTCCAGGTGAGAGTAAATGGCTGCTCAGTGTTCCACTCCAGGTGAGAGTAAATGGCTGCTCACTGTTCCACTCCAGGTGAGAGTAAATGGATGCGTGTCGGAACCAGAAAGAAGGAGAATAATCATTCTCGGCGCTCCTACCTTCTTCCACCGCTTTGGGACTTAAGACTTTCAAATCGCTTTGAGCCCCTGTACCAGCTGTTTTCTGCCTGGGGTTTGGGTGTTCCCTCCATGGCTGTGGATGTCCCTCCAGCTACCTCTCCCTGTCCTAGTCAATCAACTGCCTGGGCACAGTGGAGACCACCGCGGCCCCCCTCCGCTGAGCCGTGCTCTCTGGATCAGAGCTCTGTCTGCATGGAGCTGGCATCTCAGCATCCCTCTTCTCAGGTGAGTTCTGTGGCTCTGTCCTCGCAATCTGCTTCGAGACACAGCAGAGGCCGGATCATTCCGGCGATTGTGATAGGGAGTTCGATGGTGAGGCATATATCTGTACCTAGGGCAAAGACCACCAGATATCACCAGGTTGCTTCCCGAGGCTCTGAGTCAGTCACCGGGGGCTGATGCTGTCATGTTTCATGTGGGGTCAAATTACATTATGAAGGGCAGCTCAGAACAGCTGAAGATGGATTTTAAAGAACTGATTGGGTCTCTACTTGACACCAACAAACGCCCCATAATATCTGGCCCTCTGACCTCCCTAAACCGTTCAGCAGACTTTTACATTTACATTTACACTTTCGTCATTTAGCAGACGCTCTTATCCAGAGCGACTTACAAATTGGTGCATTCACCTTGGGGGGACAACCACTTTACAATATATATATACATATATATCTTCTTCTTTTTTTTTTTGGGGGGGGGGGGGTAGAAGGATTACTTTTATCCTATCCCAGGTATTCCTTAAAGAGGTGGGGTTTCAAGTGTCTCCGGAAGGTGGTGAGTGACTCCGCTGTCCTGGCGTCGTGAGGGAGGTTGTTCCACCATTGGGGTGCCAGAGCAGCGAACAGTTTTGACAGGGCTGAGCGGGAACCATGCTTCCGCAGAGGTAGGGGGGCCAGCAGGCCAGAGGTGGATGAACGCAATGCCCTCGTTTGGGTGTAGGGACTGATCAGAGCCTGAAGGTACGGAGGTGCCGTTCCCCTAACAGCTCCGTAGGCAAGCACCATGATCTTGTAGCAGATGCGGGCTTCAACCGGAAGCCAGTGGAGTGTGCGGAGGAGCGGGGTGACGTGAGAGAACTTGGGAAGGTTGAACATCAGACGGGCTGCAGCATTCTGGATGAGTTGTAGGGGTTTAATGGCACAGGTAGGGAGCCCAGCCAACAGCGAGTTGCAGTAATCCAGACGGGAGATGACAAGTGCCTGGATTAGGACCTGTGCCGCTTTCTGTGTAAGGTAGGGTCGTACTCTACGAATGTTGTAGAACATGAACCTACAGGATCGGGTCACCGCTGTGATGTTAGCGGAGAATGACAGGATGTTGTCCAGGGTCACGCCAAGGTTCTTTGCACTCTGGGAGGAGGACACAACGGAGTTGTCAACCGTGATGGCGAGATCATGGAACGGGCAGTCCTTCCCCGGGAGGAAGAGCAGCTCCGTCTTGCCGAGGTTCAGCTTGAGGTGGTGATCCGTCATCCACACTGATATGTCTGCCAGACATGCAGAGATGCGATTCGCCACCTGGTTATCAGAAGGAGGAAATGAGAAGATTAATTGTGTGTCGTCTGCGTAGCAATGATAGGAGAGACCATGTGAGGATATGACAGAGCCAAGTGACTTGGTGTATAGAGAGAATAGGAGAGGGCCTAGAACTGAGCCCTGGGGGACACCAGTGGTGAGAGCAAGTGGTGTGGAGAGGAGGATATGATGGTTCACAGTATCAAAGGCAGCAGATAGGTCTAGAAGGATGAGAATGATGAGAGCAGAGGAGAGAGGGTTAGCTTTAGCAGTGCGGAGAGGCTCCGAGACACAGAGAAGAGCAGTCTCAGTTGAATGACCAGTCTTGAAACCTGACTGGTTTGGATCAAGAAGGTCATTCTGAGAGTGATAGCAAGAGAGTTGGCTAAAGACGACACTCTCAAGAGTTTTGGAGAGAAAAGAAAGAAGGGATACTGGTCTGTAGTTGTTGACATCGGAGGGATCGAGTGTAGGTTTTTTGAGAAGGGGTGCAACTCTCGCTCTCTTGAAGACGGAAGGGACATAGCCAGTGGTCAAGGATGAGTTGATGAGCAAGGTGAGGTAAGGGAGAAGGTCTCTGCAAATGGTCTGGAGAAGAGAGGAGGGGATAGGGTCAAGCAGGCAGGTTGTTGGGCGGCCGGCCGTCACAAGTCACAAGATTCCATCTGGAGAAAGAGGGGAGAAAGAAGTCAAAGCATAGGGTAGGGCAGTGTGAGCAGGACCAGCGGTGTAATTTGACTTAATAAATGAGGATCGGATGTCGTCAAACTTATTTTCAAAATGGTTGACAAAGTTTAGCCCTCCAGAACTGGCTAAGAGACTATTGCAGCTCTGTGGGTGTAACATTTATTGACAAATGTGATACCTTCTTGAAACAAAGCTCGTAATATAAGGAGGATGGGATTCACCCAAATAATTTGGGTTCCAAGATCCTTTCATAGCATTATAAGGCTGTGTTGAGACAATGACTTATCAATTAACCAAGTCCAGCTCATTTAATCCCTACCACTGTGTTGCTGAGTTGTCATAATGCTTCAGCAAACGTACATTATCCTAGGGGTGTTGGAAGACACAATGTAGGTAACCTAATTTATGTCCCTCTTACTGCCCTGAATGCCTCTGCTGATCCTTAAGCTATTGTATGCAGTAACCATATGCCTATGAACCAGACTAATACTGTTGGCACTGAGGTGATGTGCCCTAGTAGGAAGTCCACTGTGTGCAGCTCACCCTGCACTAAACAAACATTTTAGCATGTCTACCTCTGCTAAGCTTCCCAGTAAAGCAAGAAAAACCATAATCAAGCATCCCAGAAAGGTGTTAAAAATACCCCACGTTAACTTATGTAGCTTAAGAAACAAGGTTCATGAAATCTATAATTTGCTAGCAAGAGATGACATTCATATTCTGACAGTCTCTAAAACTCACTTAGATAATGCCTTTGATGATACAGTGGTAGCAATACATGGTTATAAGATCTACAGAAAAGACAGAAATGCCAAAGGTGGAGGTGTGGCTGTTTATATTCAGAACCACAATCCTGTAAAGCTTAGAGAGGATCTCATGTTAAATACTGTTGAAGTAATATGGCTACAGGTTCATCTGCCTCACCTAAGGCCCATTCTGGTGGGAAGCTGCTATAGACACCAAGTGCTAACAGTCAGTATCTGGATAACATGTGTGAAATGCTTGATAATGTATGTGTTATCAATAGAGAGGTATACTTTCTGGGTGATTTAAATATTGACTGGCTTTCATCAGGCTGCCCACTCAAGAGAAAGCTTCAAACTGTAACTAGTGCCTGCAACCTGGTTCAGGTTATCAATCAATCTACCAGGGTATTTACAAACAATATAGGAATGAAATCATCAACATGTATTGATCAGATATTTACTAATGCTGCAGAAATGTGTTTGATAGCAGTATCCAAATCAATCGGATGTAATAATATGCCATTTAGCAGACGCTTTTATCCAAAGCGACTTACAGTCATGCGTGCATATTATTTTTTTTTTGTGTATGGGTGGTCCCGGGGATCGAACCCACTACCTTAGCGTTACAAGCGCCGTGCTCTACCAGCTGAGCTACAGAGGACCGCAATAGCTCAGTATAGTAGTTCAATATAGTAGCCATATCAAGGAAAAGCAAAGCTCCCAGATATGGGCCTAATATTGTGTATAAGAGGTCATACAATAGGTTTTGTAGTGATTCCTATGTTGTTGATGTGAATAATATTTGTTGGTCCATGGTGTGTAATGACGAGCAACCAGACGCTGCACTTGACACATTCATGAAATTGCTTATCCCAGTTACTAATAAGCATGCATCCATTAAGAAAATGACTGTAAAAACTGTTAAATCCCCGGGGATTGATGAGGAATTGAAAATTGTATGGTTGAGAGGGATGAGGCAAAAGGAATGGCAAATAAGTCTGGCTGCACAACCGATTGGCAAACGTACTGCAAATTGAGAAATCATGTGACTAAACTGAATAAAAATAAGAAGAAAATTAAAATAAACTACACTATGAAACAAAGATAAATGACATAAAGAATGATAGTAAAAAGTTTTGGAGCACCTTAAATGAAATTTTGGGCAAAAAGGCAAACTCAGCTCCATCATTCATTGAATCAGATGGCTCCTTCATCACAAAACCCACTGATATTGCCAACTACTTTAATGATTTTTTCATTGGCAAGATTAGCAAACTTAGGCATGACATGCCAGCAACAAATGCTGACACTACACATCCAAGTATATCTGACCAAATTATGAAAGACAAGCATTGTAATTTTGAATTCCGTAAAGTGAGTGTGGAAGAGGTGAAAAAATTATTGTTGTCTATCAACAATTACAAGCCACTGGGGTCTGACAACTTGGATGGAAAATTACTGAGGATAATAGCGGACGATATTGCCACTCCTATTTGCCATATCTTCAATTTAAGCCTACTAGAAAGTGTGTGCCCTCAGGACTGGAGGGAAGCAAAAGTCATTCCCCTACCTAAGAATAGTAAAGCCCCCTTAACTGGCTCAAATAGCCGACCAATCAGCCTGTTAGCAACCCTTAATAATCTTTTGGAAAAAATGGTGTTTGACCAGACACAATGCTTTTTTACGTGAAAGAAATTGACAAAAGACTTTCAGCATGCTTATAGGGAAGGACATTCAACAAAAACATCACTTACACAAATGACTGATGAATGGCTGAGAGAATTGATGATAAAAAGATTGTGGGGGTTGTTTTGTTAGACTTCAGTGTGGCTCTTGACATTATCGATCATAGTCTGCTGCTGGAAAAACGTATGTGTTCTGGCTTTATACCCCCGGCTATATTGTGGATAAAGAGTTACCTGTCTAACAGAACAAAGAGGGTGTTCTTTAATGGAAGCCTCTCCAACATAATCCAGCTAGAATCAGGAATTCCCCAGGGCAGCTGTCTAGGCCCATTACCTTTTTCAATCTTTACTAAAAACATGCCACTAGCTTTGAGTAAAGCCAGTGTGTCTATGTATGCGGATGACTCAACACTATACATGTCAGCTACTACATCAACTGAAATAACTGCAACACTTAACAAAGAGCTGAAGTTAGTTTCAGAGTGGGTGGCAAGGAATAAGTTAGTCCTAAATACATGTATTTCATAAACTAAAAGCATTGTATTTGGGACAAATCATTCACTAAACCCTAAACCTCAACTAAATCTTGTAATAAATAATGTGGAAATTGAGCAAGTTGAGTTTACTAAACTGCTTGGAGTAACCCTGGATTGTAAACTGTCATGGTCAAAACATTTTGATACAACAGTAGCTAGGATGGGGAGAAGTCTGTCCATAATAAAGCGCTGCTCTGCCTTCTTAACAGCATTATCAACAAGGCAGGTCCTACAGGCCCTAGTTTTGTCACAACTGGACTACTGTTCAGTCGTGTGGTCAGGTGTAAGAAAGAGGGACTTAGGAAAATTGCAATTGGGCAGCACGGCTGGCCCTTGGATGTACACAGAGAGATAACATTAATAATATGCATGTCAATCTCTCCTGGCTCAAAGTGGAGGAGAGATTGACTTCATCACTGCTTGTAGTTATGAGAGGTATTGACATGTTGAGTGCACCGAGCTGTCTGTTTGAACTACTGGCCCGGACACCCATGCATACCCCACAAAACAAAACATGCCACCAGAGGTCTCTTCACAGTCCCCAAGTCCAGAACAGACTATGGGAGGCGCACAGTACTACATAGAGCCATGACTACATGGAACTCTATTCCACATCAAGTAACTGATGCAAGCAGTAGAATCCGTTTTTAAAAAACATAAAAATACACCTTATGGAACAGCGGGGACTGTGAAGCAACACAAACACAGGCACAGACACATGCATACACACACATGATAACATACGCACTATACACACATGTACACATGGATTCTGTGTTATAGATATGTGGTAGTAGAGTAGAGGCCTGACGGCACACACTTAATATGTTATGAATGTATTGTATTGTTTTCAAAATGTATAACTGCCTTAATTTTGCTGGACCCCAGGAAGAGTAACTGCTGCCTTGGCAGCAGCTAATGGGGATCTATAATAAATACAAATACAAATACATGAAAGCCCGCTTGGAGTTTGCCAAAAGGCAATAAAGGACTCTCAGACCATGAGAAACAAGATTCTCTGGTCTGATGAAATCAAGATTGAACTCTTTGGTCTGAATGCCAAGCGTCACGTCTGGAGGAAACCTGGCACCATCCCTACGTTGAAGCATGGTGGTGGCAGCATCATGCTGTGGGGATGTTTTCAGTGGCAGGGAGACTAGTCAGGATCGAGACAAAGATGATCAGAGCAAAGCACAGTGAGATCTTTGATGAAAACCTGCTCCAGAGCGCTCAGGACCTCAGACTGGGGCGAAGGTTCACCTTCCAACAGGACAAAGACCCTAAGCACACAGACAAGACAACGCAGGAGTGGCTTCGGGACAAGTCTGTATGAAAAATGTATGCACTCACTAACTGTAAATCGCTCTGGATTAGAGTGTCTGCTAAAATGACTAAAATGTAAAAATGTAATTCTCTGAATATCCTCTCCCCATCCAACCTGACAGAGCTTGAGAGGATCTGCAGAGAAGAATGTGAGAAACTCCCCAAAAACAGGTGTGCCAAGCTTTTAGCGTCATACCTAAGGAGACTCGAGGCTGTAATCCCTGCCAAAGGTGCTTCGACAAACTACTTAGTAAAGGGTCTGAATACTTATTTAAATGTGATATTTCCTTATATTTGTTATTTTTTTGCAAATAAATCTGAGAAAAACTGTTTTTTTGCTTTGTCATTATGGAGTAATGTGTGTAGATTGATGAGGGCGGAAAAAACACTTTAAGGCTGTAATGTAACAAAATGTGCAAAAAGTGAAGGGGTCTGAATACTTTCCGAATGCACTGTATGTTGAAGAGGGTGGGGCTCAGGCTGCATCCCTGTCGTACCCCACGGGAAAGAAATTGGTGTTTTTGCCAGTTTTAAACCGCACACTTGTTGTTTGTGTACATGGATTTCATAATGTCGTATGTTTTCCCCCCAACCCCACTTTCCATCAATTTTTATAGCAGACCCTCATGCCAAATTGAGTCAAAAGCTTTTTTGAAGTCAAGAAAGCATGAGAAGACTTTGCCTTTGTTTTGTTTTGTTTCTTTGTTAATTAGGGTGAGCAGGGTGAATACGTGGTCTGTCATACGGTAATTTGGTAAAAAGACAATTTGACATTTGCTCAGTACATTGTTTTCATTGATGAAATGTACGAGTCTGCTGTTAATGATAATGCAGAGGATTTTCCCAAGGTTGCTGTTGACAAATATCCCACAGTAGTTACTGGGTCAAATTTGTCTCCACTTCTGTGGATTTGGGTGATCAGTCATTGGTTCCAAATATTGGGGAAGATGCCAGAGCTGAGGATGATGTTAAAAAGTATACCCACTTGGAATTGTGGTCTGTATATTTTATCATTTCATTTAGGACCCCATCAACACCACAGGCCTTTTTGGGTTGGAGGGTTTGTATTTTGTCGTGTAGTTCATTCATTGTAATTGGAGACTCCATTGGGTTCTGGTAGTCTTTAATAGTTTATTCTAAGATTTGCATTTGATAATGTATATGTTTTGCTGTTTGTTCTTTGTTATAGGGCCAAAAAGATTGAAGAAGTGGTTTATCCATACATCTCCGTTTTGGATAGATAACTCTTTGTGTTGTTTGTTTAGTGTTTTCCAATTTTCCCAGAAGTGGTTAGATTCTATGGATTCTTCAATTACATTGAGCTGATTTCTGACATACTGTTCCTTCGTTTTCCATAGTGTATTTCTGTATTGTTTTAGTGATTCACCATCTCTCTCTCTCTCTCTCTCTCTCTCTCTCTCTCTCTGAGCCATAGGAATGTAACGCAGTAATGTAGGTTGCCATATACAGTAAGGGAAAAAAGTATTTGATCCCCTGCTGATTTTGTACGTTTGCCCACTGACAAAGACATGATCAGTAAATCATTTTAATGGTAGGTTTATTTGAACAGTGAGAGACAGAATAACAACAAAAAAATCCAGAAAAACGCATGTCAGAAATGTTATAAATTGATTTGCATTTAATGAGGGAAATAAGTGCGTGACACAAGTACTTTTTCCAACAATTGTTTACAGACAGAACATTTTACTTATAATTCACTGTATCCCAATTCCCAAGTGGGTCAGAAGTTTACATACACTAAGTTGACTGTGCTTTTAAACAGCTTGGAAAATTCCAGAAAACGATTTCATGGCTTTAGAAGCTTCTGATAGGCTAATTGACATCATTTGAGTCAATTGGAGGTGTACCTGTGGATGTATTTCAAGGCCTACCTTCAAACTCAGTGCATCTTTGCTTGACATCATGGGAAAATCAAAAGAAATCAGTCAAGACCTCAGAAAGAAATTGTAGACCTCCACAAGTCTGTTTTTTCCTTGGGAGCAATTTCCAAACGCCTGAAGCAGTGGCGGTTTTACACGGAGGCCGGGGGAGGCCCGTGCCTCCCTGGAAATGTCCCTGGCCACCCCTGTGGCCCCCCCGTGCTGACCAAATAAAAAATTATGAATTTATAACTATTTTACACGCGAGCGCCAAAAGCGGAACTAATGCAACGCTCTACATGGCAACGTTCTACACGGGTAAATTAGAGTGGCGCACCCAAAAACTGTATCCTGCCATCTGCCTGCCTGCCACGTGTGGTGCTGCTTCGGTGAATGAGAGCTCAGCAACTACTATTTGCGAGAGGAGCTATGATTTGCAGGAGTCGAAGGTAAGGTATTTTTATATCAAAAGTGACTTGTTGTTCTTGCACATAGCCTACATGTTCCTTTTGTTCCTCACACATAAATCAAATCAAGTTTTTAAATGTCTGGTCTCGATTTGTTTAGAAATGTAATCATATCTAAGCAAACTCATCGAAGCAGAAGCAAATATCCAAATGTTAGTAGGCTATCCTTGCTAGGTCTACACAATGTTGTGATGTTAACCACGTAACTTCATCCGTCTTGGCTGTTGCATCGCGATAACAAATACATTTTTAGTAAAGTAATCAACAGGTTATCTGCCAGTGTTAAGTAGGGAGGGATGGTTAGGTAACAAAATGTAATGCATGCCCCTACGTTTTTTCTTCTTCTAATAGTTATCATGAAACGAGGAAGGGACATAAAGTCATTTTTTGCCCCAGCAAACAAAAAAGTGAGAGAAACAAATCGAGGTTTTGAGAAAGTTGAGGAAGAGGGAGAGCCAGCATGTGATGAAAGTGAGGGGTCTGACAAAGAGAGGGAAATTCCAGAGGGTGAGGAGGATGAAGAAGAGGGTGAGGAGGATGAAGAAGAGGGTGAGGAGAATGAAGAAGAGGGCGAGGAGAATGAAGAAGAGGGTGAGAAGCATGAAGAAGAAAGCCTACAGGGACAGAGAGATGAACAGCCAGAGGGACAGCAAGTGGATCCATGTGGATCAAGTACTGCAGCATCAGGTTTGTGATGAGGAAGGTTCTTACTATTTGCAAAGCAATGCAATTACAATGTAATGGTAGGCCTGCTGGGTGTCCTTAAAATGCTGCTTTCTGCTGTTAATTCTTTTTTGTGTCAATATGGCTCTGTTTTTTTTTTTAAGTAAATACTTTGCCTACATTTTGAAATACATGCAGATATACAGTAAATAAATGTTGTAGTTGTGCCCTATGTTTACTGTCCATCTTCTTCAGATATCAGCAAGTCTAAGTATGACGTACCAGTACAGCCGAACTTGAAGATATTCCCAACCACACTGATGGGGGACAGAAGACGAAAGCTTCAGACCAAACTGGTACACTACTCATCCATGGCTTGAGTATTCTGTAATGACGGACTCTACATGTTGCTATGCATGTAGACATTTTAGCACACCAAATGCCCCAGACACCGTTTTTGTTTCAACACCTGGTTTTACAAACTGGAAAAAGGCAACTATGAGAAATGCAGGGTTTTCACTACATGCAAAGTCTGAACGACACAAGTGTGCAATGATCGCATGGAGGGATTATCAAAGAGCTGTTAGAACTGACGCAACACTAACAGATCTCCTTGACAAAGAACACACTAAACAAGTACAAGAAAATCAGTGAAGTACACAAAGACACAGACACACACACACACACACACAGACACCTGTAATATTCTTGTTTTCATGTTGTTGCTGATATCCATCAGTGTTGTTCATATTGCTACATTGTGTTGACATGATTGTTGCTTTTAAACTAATGTTAACTTAATGTTTATTGTCTGCATCCTATTGGACTACTGGATGTTAATGTGTAACACGTTTCCCTGTTTATGTGCTTTAGCAATACTGTATGTCAATATGGTCATGCTAGTAAAGCCTCTTTGAATTGAATTTCTTTTCTGATTTGGTTTATTTTACCTAAATGGATACAGGGTAGTGTGTTTTGTTTATAAATCACTCAGAAAGTTTTCTTTCTTAAAACAAAATGTGGAATCAACTGTCCACAGTAGTGGGGCTTCCATAAATAGGAAATGGCACATTGTTGTACCCTTTGTTGTATCCTGGAGTTTTGTTCACATTGAATATGAACACTGTATTTGTACCCTGTACTTTTTTTTTTTTTTTTTTTTTTTTCTTTTTTATGGCACTATCTCTCTTGCATCTGCACTCTTGTACAAAATACGTGTTATAATAAATGTCATATGATTTTAAAGTAAAATAAAGTTTATAATCTTTGAATATCATGTGTTGCCAGTTTTTTTATGTGTGCCCCCCTGATTAAACACTGGCCCCTCCTTGGCCCCCCTAGTAAAATGTGTCTAGAACCGCCACTGGCCTGAAGGTACCACGTTCATCTGTACAAACAATAGTACGCAAGTATAAACATCATGGGACCACGCAGCCGTCATACCGCTCAGGAAGGAGACGCGTTCTGTCTCCTAGAGATGAATGTACTTTGGTGAGAAAAGTGCAAATCAATCCCAGAACAACAGCAAAGGACCTTGTGAAGATGCTGGAGGAAACAGGTACAAAAGTATCTATATCCACAGTAAAACGAGTCCTATATCGACATAACCTGAAAGGCCGCTCAGCAAGGAAGAAGCCACTGCTCCAAAACCGCCATAAAAAAGCGAGACTACGGTTTGCAACTGCACATGGGGACTAAGATCGTACTTTTTGGAGAAATGTCCTCTGGTCTGATTAAACAAAAATATAACTGTTTGGCCATAATGACCATTGATATGTTTGGAGGAAAAAGGGGGTGGCTTGCAAGCCGAAGAACACCATCACAACCATGAAGCACGGGGGTGGCAGCATCATGCTGTGGGGGTGCTTTGCTGCAGGAGGGACTGGTGCACTTCATTTACATTTACATTTACGTCATTCAGCAGACGCTCTTATCCAGAGCGACTTACAAAGAGGTGCATTCACCTTATAGCCAGTGGGATAACCACTTTACAATTTTTTTTTTTTTTTTTTTTTTTTTTGGGGGGGGGGGGTTGTGGGTTGGAGTGAAGGGGGGGGGGGGTTAGAAGGATTACTTTATCCTATCCCAGGTATTTCTTAAAGAGGTGGGGTTTCAAATGTCTCCGGAAGGTGGTGAGTGACTCCGCTGTCCTGGCGTCGTGAGGGAGCTTGTTCCACCATTGGGGTGCCAGAGCAGCGAACAATTTTGACTGGGCTGTGCGGGAACCATGCTTCCGCAGAGGTAGGGGAGCCAGCAGGCCAGAGGTGGATGAACGCAGTGCCCTTGTTTGGGTGTAGGGACTGATCAGAGCCTGAAGGTACGGAGGTGCCGTTCCCCTCACAGCTCCGTAGGCAAGCACCATGGTCTTGTAGCAGATGCGAGCTTCAACTGGAAGCCAGTGGAGTGTGCGGAGGAGCGGGGTGACGTGAGAGAACTTGGGAAGGTTGAACATCAGACGGGCTGCGGCATTCTGGATGAGTTGTAGGGGTTTAATGGCACAGGCAGGGAGCCCAGCCAACAGGGAGTTTCAGTAATCAGGACGGGAGATGACAAGTGCCTGGATTAGGACTTGTGCCGCTTCCTGTGTAAGGCAGGGTCGTACTCTCCGAATGTTGTAGAGCATGAACCTACAGGATCGGGTCACCGCCTTGATGTTAGCGGAGAACGACAGGGTGTTGTCCAGGGTCACGCCAAGGCTCTTCGCACTCTGGGAGGAGGACACAACGGAGTTGTCAACCGTGATGGCGAGATCATGGAACGGGCAGTTCTTCCCCGGGAGGAAGAGCAGCTCCGTTTTGCCGAGGTTCAGCTTGAGGTGGTGATCCGTCATCCATACTGATATGTCTGCCAGACATGCAGAGATGCGATTCGCCACCTGGTTATCAGAAGGGGGAAAGGAGAAGATTAGTTGTGTGTCGTCAGCGTAGCAATGATAGGAGAGGCCATGTGAGGATATGACAGAGCTAAGTGACTTGGTGTATAGCGAGAATAGGAGAGGGCCTAGAACTGAGCCCTGGGGGACACCAGTGGTGAGAGCACGTGGTGCGAAGACAGCTTCTCGCCACGCCACTTGGTAGGAGCGACCGGTCAGGTAGGATGCAATCCAAGAGTGAGCCGCGCCGTAGATGCCCAGCTCGGAGAGGGTGGAGAGGAGGATCTGATGGTTCACAGTATCAAAGGCAGCAGACAGGTCTAGAAGGACAAGAGCAGAGGAGAGAGAGTTAGCTTTAGCAGTGCGGAGAGCCTCTGTGACACAGAGAAGAGCAGTCTCAGTTGAATGACCAGTCTTGAAACCTGACTGGTTTGGATCAAGAAGGTAATTCTGAGAGAGATAGCAAGAGAGTTGGCTAAATACGGCACGCTCAATAGTTTTGGAGAGAAAAGAAAGAAGGGATACTGGTCTGTAGTTGTTGACATCAGAGGGATCGAGTGTTGGTTTTTTGAGAAGGGGTGCAACTCTCGCTCTCTTGAAGACGGAAGGGACATAGCCAGCAGTCAAGGATGAGTTGATCAGCGAGGTGAGGTAAGGGAGAAGGTCGCCAGAGATGGTCTGGAGAAGAGAGGAGGGGATAGGGTCAAGCGGGCAGGTTGTTGGGCGGCCTGCCGTCACAAGTCGCAAGATTTTATCTGGAGAGAGACGGGAGAAAGAAGTCAAAGCATAGGGTAGGGCAGTGTGAGCAGGACCAGCAGTGTCATTTGACTTAACAAACGAGGATCGGATGTCGTCAACCTTCTTTTCAAAATGGTTGACGAAGTCATCCACAGAGAGGGAGGAGGGAGGGGGGGGGGGGGATTCAGCAGGGAGGAGAATGTGGCAAAGAGCTTCCTAGGGTTAGAGGCGGATGCTTGGAATTTAGGGTGGTAGAAAGTGGCCTTAGCAGCAGAAACAGATGAAGAAAATGTAGAGAGGAGGGAGTGAAAAGATGCCAGGTCTGCAGGGAGTCTAGTTTTCTTCCATTTCCGCTCAGCTGACCGGAGCTCTGTTCTGTGAGCTCGCAATGAGTCATCAAGCCACGAAGCTGGAGGGGAGGACCGAGCCGGCCGGGGGGATAGGGGACATAGAGAGTCAAAGGATGCAGAAAGGGAAGAGAGGAGGGTTGAGGAGGCAGAATCAGGAGATTGGAGGGAGAAGGATTGAGCAGAGGGAAGAGATGATAGGATGGAAGAGGAGAGAGTAGCAGGAGAGAGAGAGCGAAGGTTGTGACGGCGCATTACCATCTGTGTAGGGGCAGAGTGAGTAGTGTTGGAGGAGAGGGAGAGAGAAAAGGATACAAAGTAGTGGTCGGAGACTTGGAGGGGAGTTGCAGTGAGATTAGTAGAAGAGCAGCATCTAGTAAAGATGAGGTCAAGCGTATTGCCTGCCTTGTGAGTAGGGGGGGACGGTGAGAGGGTGAGGTCAAAAGAGGAGAGGAGTGGAAAGAAGGAGGCAGAGAGAAATGAGTCAAATGTAGACGTAGGGAGGTTGAAATCCCCCAGAACTGTGAGGGGTGAGCCATCCTCAGGAAAGGAACTTATCAAGGCGTCAAGCTCATTGATGAACTCTCCAAGGGAACCTGGAGGGCGATAGATGACAAGGATATTAAGCTTAAATGGGCTAGTGACTGTGACAGCATGGAATTCAAATGAGGAGATAGACAGATGGGTCAGGGGAAAAATTGAGAATGTCCACTTGGGAGAGATGAGGATTCCTGTGCCACCACCCCGCTGACCAGATGCTCTCGGGGTATGCGAGAACATATGGTCAGACGAGGAGAGAGCAGCAGGAGTAGCAGTGTTTTCAGTGGTAATCCATGTTTCCGTCAGCGCCAAGAAGTCGAGGGACTGGAGGGTAGCATAGGCTGGGATGAAGTCTGCCTTGTTGGCAGCAGAACGGCAGTTCCAGAGGCTGCCTGAGACCTGGAACTCCACATGGGTTGTGCGTGCAGGGACCACCAGTTTAGAGAGGCAGCAGCCACGCGGTGTGAGGCGTTTGTGTAGCCTGTGCGGAGAGGAGAGAACAGGGATAGGCAGAGGCATAGTTGACAGGCTGCAGCAGATGGCTACAATAATGCAGAGGAGATCGGAATAAAATGAACTAAACATCTGGGAAAGGAGAGAGCCACAACTCCCAAATATAACTCTCCCAACTTCCACCTCAGAAACTATAATTGTTGTAAACTACAGCGGTTCAATGTTTTCTAGGAATAGACTAACCTAGTTTATTCAGCTAGCTAACTAGGTGCAGTACGGCACGAACACACGGCACGAACACACAGAGAGAGCCAAACTAACGTTAGCTAGTCACCCATGTCCCGAATTCCTTGAGCGACTCGGGCTATCAATATGTAAAAAACAAAACACAAGTGTAGGTTATGACTTACCCCTAGCAGCTACTGTTAGCTAGCCAAGTGCAAAGTTAGCCAGTGAATTGACTCAGCCAGTTCGCGTCTGTTCGCTAGGTCGTTCCAGCTATTGTTTACAAGTAGCTATCCAGGTTGCAACAAGCTTGCTAATTTTCAAGCACAGTAGCCACTTACTACCTAACGTTAACGGTTCAGACAATGAGGTTAGAAAACAGCTGAATGGTAGGCAATTATTGTATGTGATTATTGTAGGCAGCCAGCTGGCGTAATTACAGGCACTCTCAGGCGTGAAACAACTATACCGTTGCTAATAACTAGTTAGTTAGCTAGCTAGAATAGTTAGCAAACTAGCTAGCCATTTCTTTCAGACAAAGAAGAACCTCTCCTTTCAAGGCACGAATACACAGCAGAGGGCCAAACTAACGTTAACTAGTCACCCATGTCCCGAATTCCTTGAGCGACTCGGGCTATCAATATGTAAAAAAAACAACAACAAAAAACAAGACACAAGTGTAGGTTATGACTTACCCCTAGCAGCTACTGTTAGCTAGCCAAGTGCAAAGCTAGCCACTGAATTGACTCAGCCAGTTCGCGTCTGTTCGCTCGGTCGTTCCAGCTATTGTTTACAAGTAGCTATCCAGGTTGCAACAAGCTTGCTAATTTTCAAGCGCAGTAGCCACTTGCTACCTAACGTTAACGGTTCAGACAATGAGGTTAGACAAAATAGATGTCATCATGAGGATGGAAAATGATGTGGATATATTGAAGCAACATCTCAAGACATCAGTCAGGAAGTTAAAGCTTGGTCGCAAATGGGTCTTCCAAATGGACAATGACCCCAAGCATACTTCCAAAGTTGTGGCAAAATGGCTTAAGGACAACAAAGTCAAGGTATTGGAGTGGCCATCACAAAGCCCTGACCTCAATCCTACAGAACATGTGTGGGCAGAACTGAAAAAGTGTCTGTGAGCAAGGAGGCCTACAAACCTGACTCAGTTAAACCAGCTCTGTCAGGAGGAATGGGCCAAAATTCACCCAACTTATTGGCAATGCTACCAAATACTAATTGAGTGTATGTAAACTTCTGACCCACTGGGAATGTGATGAAAGAAATAAAACCTGAAATAAATCATTCTCTCTACTATTATTCTGACATTTCACATTCTTTAAATAAAGTGTTGATCCTAACTGACCTAAGACAGGGAATTTTTACTAGGATTGAGTGTAAATGTATTTGGCTAATGTGTATGGAAACGTCTGACTTCAGCTGTAGCTGCAAGGCAATAAGCAGGCACAACATGCAGGCACACTGAGGTAGAGTCCCAAATGGCACCCTATTCCCTACATAGTGCACTACTTTTGACCAGAGCCCTTTGTGGGACCTACTCAAAAGCAGTGCACTTAGGGGATAAGACGAGCACGGCCCAGCTGCATGGGCTCGTCTAGTTCCGTGGAGGGATCCGCTGAGGTGTGTGGGCGGTGTCCGAGTGGTGGTGTTGCTCGGGTTGCAGAAAGCGAGGGGGCCCCGCCTGCGGTGCGGACCCGACCGCCCCTCTCCTGTCTCCTCTCCCGTAGCCTGTTGTCTATTCGTGTAGCAAGGGAAACGAGAACATGAAGGTTAGCAGGCTCATCACGAACAGCTAGTTCATCCTTAATCGTGTCACTCAAACCGTTAACAAACGCTCCCTGAAGAGCTTCGTCATTCCACTTGGAATCGGCTGCCAAGGTCCAAAAATCAATGGCGTATTCAGCCACGCTACCCGTGCCCTGTCGTAGCTTCAACAGTCTCTTTGTGGCGGTCCCGGCATGGTCCGGGTGATCAAATACAATTTCCAATTGAGAGGAAAAATCGTCAAACGACAGGCTGGCAATCTGCTGAGTAGAACAAGCCGCTTCTGCCCAAATCAAAGCTTTGCCCCTCAGTAACCCCAGAGCGTAATGTACCTTTGAGGATTCCGTGGAGAAAGACAGGGGCTTCTGTTGGAACACCAAGCGGCACTGAAGCAGGAAACCACGGCATTTGTTCAGGTCCCCGGTGAAAGGTTCGGGGGAGGTTGTAGGGGGTTCCCGAAGGGCAGGAGCGGAAGCCGAGCCTGGAGCAACTGTAGGAGGAACAGGCGGAGGAGAAGCAGAGGGAGGAAGAGTAGTGAGTGTTACCAGGTTAGCTACCTGAGAGGTGAGATGAGATGCTTGATCCAACAACCGCTGGTTGTTATCCAATAGAGACCGGATGAGTTGGTCGTGTTGTCCCAATAACATTCCCTGTGAATGGAGGGCGCGTTGTACGCCATCACCCGTTGTTTCATGTGGCATCTCTGCTGAGTCCATGTTTGGCCAGTTCGTTCTGTTAGGCTAGGTGGGGACTCAGGCGCAGAGATGGACACACGGACAAAGAGGGTGAATTAAGATGTTGTTTATTCAGCGTGTTTTGGCAGAGAGAAGCAGTTCAGGGTGGAGCAGCTTCAGACCGGGGTAGGAGCTGAGTGGGGTGGAGAGCCAGTAGCACTGGGAGCTGGATGACGAGGATATCAGACAACAGATGAGCAGGTTGCGGCGTGGGAGTGGCAGGCAGCAGGAACAGACGGGATCTGGTCGAAAGAGAGACAGGTTACAAACGTGGCAGAGACAACTATAATGCTGAGAGGGTAACAACTAAACTGAGATTGCTGTACGGAGCCAAGTTACCACAGGTGGTGTAGGAACGAACTGGCGCTGGAGAGGTGGCCAGCCCGGGTAGATAACTGCTGGTTGATTGGTGACAATGAGCTGCAGCTGGATGTAACTGAGCAGGAGAGAGAATGGCCACGCCCCCTGACCTAGATCCTCTGACTGGGCTGCACAGCAGGGGGAGACAGACACACACAGGGAAAAAGGGAAAAGGAAAACAAGCGGGGACAGGAACAACAGTGCCGGACCGTAACAATCATGAACACTGTCAGACATATCATGTTCACTGTCAGACATATCATGTTCACTGTAAGACATATCATGAACACTGTCAGACATATCATGTTCACTGTCAGACATATCATGTTCACTGTCAGACATATCATGTTCACTGTCAGACATATCATGAACACTGTCAGACATATCATGAACACTGTCAGACATATCATGTTCACTGTCAGACATATCATGTTCACTGTCAGACATATCATGTTCACTGTCAGACATATCATGTTCACTGTCAGACATATCATGAACACTGTCAGACATATCATGTTCACTGTCAGACATATCATGTTCACTGTCAGACATATCATGTTCACTGTCAGACGTATCATGTTCACTGTCAGACATATCATGTTCACTGTCAGACATATCATGTTCACTGTCAGACATATCATGAACACTGTCACTCAGTCCCAACTAGGGCTGTGGCGTTCATGATATTTTGTCAGCCAGTGATTGTCAAGCAAATAGCTGCCGGTCTTAATGGTAATTTACCATTAATTAACATAAACACATTTAGCATCTCCTGGCTTCCATGCATTGCCTACAAGCCACTGATGCAGACCTTTGGAACATCTACATTTAAAAAAGTCTAATAAATCCATTTAATATAGCCTACACCATCACAATAAATCAATTATTTCTGCGATGGAGTTGTTGGAGTGCTTAGACACTTCATTACTGCTTTATTACTGCTTTAATACTGCTTTAATACTGCTTTAATACTGCTTTAATACTGCTTTAATACTGCTTTAATACTGAATTATTACTGCTTTAATACTGCTTTAATACTGAATTAATACTGCTTTAATACTGCTTTAACACTGCTTTAACACTGAATTAACACTGAATTAATACTGAATTAATACTGAATTAATACTGAATTAATACTGAATTAATACTGCAATAGTCAATTTCAGAAGAACATAATAGCATTCTCTGAGTTATCCTTGTGTTAGGTCCTGATTTGGCAATGCCATATGGCTGTGGGCTACACTAGTTCATTTAGCAGAAAAGATTTGCTTAGAATTCCGTGGCATTATTTTATAGTATTTTATAGTATGAAGAATACAATTGAATAGGGCTGAATAAAATTGAAAGGATATTTTCTCCAAATGATTTCTGAGGGAGTGTGCACATGTCTGTGTTGAGCGATTAACAAGGAAACAGGTCCTCCTGTACGCTTAATTTTGAGTTATTTATGCGACTTTAGTTGTGCTCTTCCATATAGCGCTGCTCTTCCATATAGTGATAATCTTCCATCCTATAGCGCTGCTCTTCCATCCTATAGCGCTGCTCTTCCATATAGTGATGCTCTTCCATCCTATAGTGATGCTCTTCCATCCTATAGCGCTGCTCTTCCATATAGTGATGCTCTTCCATCCTATAGTGATGCTCTTCCATCCTATAGCGCTGCTCTTCCATCCTATAGTGATGCTCTTCCATCCTACAGTGATGCTCTTCCATCTTATAGAGCTGTGTGTCTCCTCTGTCTCTCTCTGCCCAGAGGTTCTGTTCTCTCTTCCCTCCCTCCCTTTCTCTTGACTGGCTGGTCATGGCTCTGCTTGTGTTCTGCACTGATAGATTCAGGTTAAGTCCCCAGGGCAGAACAGAGGAGAGCAGGGCAGAGCAGAGCAGAGCAGAGCAGGGCAGAGGAGAGGAGAGGAGACGAGAGAAGAGGAGGGCAGAGGAGAGGAGAGGAGGGCAGAGGAGAGGAGAGGAGAGGAGAGGAGAGGAGAGGAGAGGAGAGGAGAGGAGAGGAGAGGAGAGGAGAGGAGAGGAGAGGAGAGGAGAGGAGAGGAGAGGAGAGGAGAGGAGAGGAGAGGAGAGGAGAGGAGAGGAGAGTTGCACTGTTTGGTTTTGTGTATTTTCAGCTCCAAATATGGCATTTCATAATGTAGTCACATTACTGCTTAGCTGCTTACACACACACGCCTGCCTTCACTTCCATTCCAAGCAGACCGTGAGGAGAGAAAGCACCACAGATGTCACCTATGATGTCATTAGAACAGAACAGGAGCGATGGAGTTGTTGTATCCTGGAGTGCTTAGACACTTCATTACTGCTTTAATACTGCTTTAATACTGCTTTAATACTGCTTTAATACTGAATTAATACTGAATTAATACTGAATTAATACTGAATTAATACTGAATTAATACTGAATGAATTAATACTGAATTAAAACTGCTTTAATACTGCTTAATACTGAATTAATACTGAATTAATACTGAATTAATACTGAATTAATACTGAATTAATACTGAATTAATACTGAATGAATTAACACTGAATTAATACTGCTTTAATACTGCTTTAATACTGCTTTAATACTGCTTTAATGCTGAATTAATACTGAATTAATACTGAATTAATACTGAATTAATACTGAATGAATTAAAACTGAATTAAAACTGAATTAATACTGAATTAATACTGCATAAATACTGCATTAATACTGCATTAATACTGCTTTATTACTGTGTTAATACTGAATTAATACTGCTTTGTTACTGCTTTAATACTGAATTAATACTGAATTAATACTGAATTAATACTGAATTAATACCGAATTAATACTGAATTAATACTGAATTAATACTGAATTAATACTGAATTAATACTGAATTAATACTGAATTAATACTGCTTTAGTGCTGAATTAATACTGCTTTATTACTGTTTTAATACTGAATTAATACTGAATTAATACTGCTTTAATACAGTATAATATATAGATACTGTATATAGATTATGTAAATACTGTATAGAGATGATATATAGAGATACTGTATTGAGATTATGTATAGTGATGATACATAGAGAGGATGTATAGAGATAATGTATAACGATAATGTATATAGATGATATATAGATATGAAGTATATAGATGATGCATATCGATAATGTATAGAGATAATGTATAGAGATGATATATAGATATACTGTGTAGAGATTATGTATAGAGATTATATATAGAGCTAGTCTGAATCACACAATGAAATACAACACTGAATTACAGGATCTCTATGGTCTGAATAGATGAGTGAGTCACCATGATTGCCTTTGTTCCTAGTTCTTCCTGTCTGTGGGCTGATGCTGTAGTCTAATCTAATTCTATGACTGTAACCTACCTTCTGTTTGTAACATTAGCCAGCAAGCATTATCTACATCTCAGACACACAACTGATGATTCTGTGTGAAGGAACAGGCTGTGGAGGCTGCTGTATAGATATTAATACAGAGTTCTAGTGCATACAGGGTGTAACTATATTGTTCATCCAAATGAAGATACAGTAGACTAGATGGAGGAGGAGAGGGGAGAGAAAGCACAGGACAGAGGGATGGGTTTCTTCACACTGACTGCCTGTGACAGTCAGCCAGCCGGCCATCTCCTCTCTCCCTCTCTCTCTCTCTCTCTCTCTCCCTCTCTCTCTGTCTCCCTCTCTCCCTCTCTCCCTCTCTCCCTCTCTCCCTCTCTCCCTCTCTCTCTGTCTCTCTCTCTCCCTCTCTCCCTCTCTCCCTCTCTCCCACTCTCCATCTCTCCCTCTCTCCCTCTCTCCCTCTCTCCCTCTCTCCCTCTCTCCCTCTCTCCCTCTCTACCTCTCTCTCTGTCTCTCTCTTCTCACTCTTCCGAGGCAAGGAGGTGAAGAAAAATAGAATAACATTGTAAACTTTACATTATTCATCATGACAGGGTGTAAACTTTACAGTATTCATCATGTCAGGGTGTACACTTTACACCATTCATCATGTCGGGGTGTAAACTTTACATTATTCATAATGTAAGGGTGTACACTTTACATGATTAATCATGTCAGGATATAAACTTCACATTATTAATCCTGTCAGGGTGCAAACTTTACATTAGTCATCCTGTCAGGAGGTAAACTTTATATAATTCATCCTGTCAAGAGGTAAACTTTACATTACTATTCATGTCAGGATGCATACTTTACATGACTAATTCTGTCAGGATGTAAACGTTATGTGATTTATCATGTCAGGAGGTACATTTTATTATTTATCCTGCCAGGAGGTAAACTGTATATAATTCATCCTGTCAAGCTGCAAACGTTACATTATTAATCCAGTCATTAGGTTAACTTTACATTACTAATCCTGTCATTAGGTTAACTTTACATTATTAATAACTTTACATTATTAATCCTGTCAGGAGGTTAACTTTACATTATTAATCCTGTCAGGATGTTAACTTTACATTATAAATCCTGTCTGGAGGTTAACTTTACATTATTAATCCTGTCAGGAGGTTAACTTTACATTATTAATCCTGTCATTAGGTTAACTTTACATTATTAATTCTGTCAGGAGGTCAACTTCACATTATTAATCCTGTCATTAGGTTAACTTTACATTATTAATAACTTTACATTATTAATCCTGTCAGGAGGTTAACTTTACATTATTAATCCTGTCAGGAGGTTAACTTTACATTATTAATCATGTCATTAGGTTAACTTTACATTATTAATCCTGTCATTAGGTTAACTTTACATTATTAATCCTGTCAGGAGGTTAACTTTACATTATTAATCCTGTCAGGAGGTTAACTTTACATTATTAATCCTGTTATTAGGTTAACTTTACATTATTAATCCTGTCAGGAGGTTAACTTTACATTATTAATCCTGTCAGGAGGTCAACTTCACATTATTAATCCTGTCATTAGGTCAACTTCACATTAACACCTGCTCTTTCCATGACAGACTGACCAGGTGAATCCAGGTGAAAGCTATGATCCCTTATTGATGTCACCTTTTAAATCCACTTCAATCAGTGTAGATGAAGGGGAGGAGACAGATTAAAGAAGGATTGTTAAGCCTTGACACAATTGAGAAATGGATTGTGTATGTGTGCCATTCAGAGGGTGAATGGACAAGACAAATTATTTAAGTGCCTTTTAACGGGGTATGGTAGTAGGTGCCAGGAGCACCGGTTTGTGTCAAGAACTGCAACACTGCTGGGTTTTTCACGCTCAACAGTTTCCTGTGTGTATCAAGAATGGTCCACCACCCAAAGGACATCCAGCCAACTTGACACAACTATGGGAAGCGTTGGAGTCAACATGGGCCAGCATCCCTGTGGAACGCTTTCGACACCTTGTAGAGTCCATTTCCCAACGAGTTGAGGCTGTTCTGAGGGCAAAAGGGAGTGCAACTCAATATTAGGAAGGTGTGCTTAATGTTTTGTACACTCAGTGTATATGCTTTTCAGTCACAACTATTACAGATTATAAACTATTACAGATTAAATCCACCCCTCATCTTCTCTCAGCCCATCTCCGTAGAACCTCAGACCATCCCAACTATCTTAGTTTCTCTCTTGATGCCGTATATTTTTCAACTGTGCTGTGATGTCTTACATGACAAAGGTATGTGGATTTGTCTATTTCAGCCACACACGTTGCTGACAGGTGTATAAAATCGAGCACACGGCCATGCAATCTCCATAGACAAACATTGGCAGTGGAATGGCCCATACTGAAGAGCTCAGTGACTTTCTCCGTGGCACCGTCATAGGATGCCAACTTTCCAACAAGTCAGTCCGTCAAATTTCTGCCCTGCTACAAATGTGTGAGTACTGTTATTGTGAAGTGGAAATGTCTAGGAGCAACAACGGCTCAGCCGTGAAGTGGTAGGCCACACAAGCTCATAGAACGGGACCGCCGAGTGCTGAAGCGCGTAGCGCGTAAAATTGTCTGTCCTCGGCTGCAACACTCACTACAGTGTTCCAAACTGCCTCTGGAAGCAACGTCAGCACAAGAACTGTTCGTCTGGAGCTTTATGAAATGGGTTTCCATGGCTGAGCAGCCTCACACAAGCCTAAATTCACCAATGCCAAGCGTCGGCTGGAGTGGATAAATGGCAGCATTCAAGCAAAATTTAAAGCGCGAACCACCGCATATAACCATGGCAAGGTGACTGGGAATATGTTTGAATACAAACAGTGTAGTTATTCCCTCCATAAGGCAGTCAAACAGGCAAAACATCAGCAGAGAGACAAAGTGGAGTCGCAATTCAACGGCTCAGACACAAGACGTATGTGGCAGGGTCAACAGACAATCACAGATTACAAAGGGAAAACCAGCCACGTCTTGCTCCCGGACAAGCTAAACACCTTCTTTGCCCGCTTTGAGGATAACACAGTGCCACCGACGCGGCCCGCTCCCATGGACTGTGGGCCCTCGTTCTCTGTGGCCGACGTGAGTAAGATATTTAAGCGTGTTAACTCTCGCAAGGCTACCGGCCCAGACGGAATCCCAAGCTGCGTCCTCAAAGCATGCGTTTACCAGCTGGTTGGAGTGTTTACGGAAATATTCAATCTCTCCCTATTCCAGTCTGCTGTCCACACTTGCTTCAAGATGTCCACCATTGTTCCTGTACCCAAGAAAGCAAAGGTCACTGAACTATCGCCCCGTAGCACTCACTTCTGACATCATGAAGTGCCTTGATGTCAGACATCTACCTTACCTGACACCCTAGACCCACTTCAATTTGCTTACCGCCCCAATAGATCCACAGACGATGCAAATGCCATCACACTGCACACTGCCCTATCCCATCTGGACAAGAGGAATACCTATGTAAGAACGCTGTTCATTGACTATAGCTCAGCCTTCAACAACATAGCATCCTCCAAGCTCATCATTAAGCTCGGGCCCTGGGTCTGAACCCCGCCCTGTGCAACAGGGTCCTGGACTTCCAGACGGGCCGCCCCAAGGTGGTGAAGGTAGGAAACAACACCTCCACTTCCTCAACACAGGGGCCCCACAAGGGTGCGTGCTCAGCCCCCTCCTGTACTCCCTGTTCAACCAATACTGCGTGGCCACGTACGCCTCCAACTCAATCATCAAGTTTGCAGACGACACAACAGTAGTAGGCCTGATTACCAACAATGACGAGACCGCCTACAGGGAGGAGGTGAGGGCCCTGGCGGAGTGGTGCCAGGAAAATAACCTCTCACTTAACATCAACAAAACATAGGAGCTGATCGTGGACTTCAGGAAACAGCAGAGGGAGCACGCCCCTATCCACATCGACGGGACCGCAGTGGAGAAGGTGAAAAGCTTCAAGTTCCTCGGCATACACATCACTGACAATCTGTAATGGTCCACCCACACAGACAGTGTGGTGAAGAAGGCGCAACAGCGCCTCTTCAACCTCAGGAGGCTGAAGAAATTCGGCTTGGCCCCTAAGATCCTCACAAACTTTTACAGATGCACAATTGCGAGCATCCTGTAGGGCTGTATCACCGCCTGGTATGGCAACTGCACCGCCCGCAACCTCAGGGCTCTCCAGAGGGTGGTGCGGTCTGCCCAACGCATCACCAGGGGCACACTGCCTGCCCTGATGTCACAGGAAGGCCAAAAAGATCATCAAGGACATCAACCACCCGAGCCACGGCCTGTTCACCCCGTTACCATCCAGAAGGCGAGGTCAGTACAGGTGCATCAAAGCTGGGACCGAGAAGAAGAAAAGGAAGAAGGCAAAAAGGGAATTGTTTTAACAAAAGATGAGCCTTTCTTAATAATGCATCGGAGGACCATTTAGGGTTTAAGTTTTGTATGGGTGAAGCTTTTAGTGAGAGGTTATATACATTCATATTTAATAATTTCAGCCCCCAAAAGTCATATTTATTTTATAAATAAGCACGTTTAGTTTTGTCTGTCTTGCCATTCCAAATACATTTTTAAATTTTTTATAATTTGTAAAACGAGTCGTCTGTAGTAGCCATAACTAAATACGTAAACCATAACTAAGTGACTAAAGACTTCATTAGTGTGATTTTTTTTGTTTTTATTTATTATTACAAGTTGACAATTGACCTTAAAGCTGAAGTAGAAAATTTACCCTGTTTCCATGGTGGCAAGATCTTGTCTATTTTGGCAAACTTTCTATTTAAATGAGTTGTGGTAAGTTATTTTATATCTTTAGGGATATGAATGCCAAGTACGTGTACTTCACAATCTGCCATTTTTGATTGGTAAACTACAAGGTAGTGTAAATATCGTCTAAAAACAATTTAATTTTTAGATCTGAAATCATCTTTAATGTTTAATCCAACATAGAAATGCTACCAAAAATTATTTACTGAAACTCGTTGCAGATGACGGAGTCACCTATGATTCACCAAACTATATTTTGAAAGAGGAAGCAAAGTACTTTAAGCATATTCCTCCATCTCCACTAACCAAAGTTAATTATATTATTTTTTTCCTATTAATAAAATGAATAGCTGTATACTGTAGAAAGACTCAGGAGAACTTAAACAGAAGAGGAGGAACTTCTTGATGCAATTGAAGCCTTTAAGTCTCCAGGGCTGGATGGCATACCAGTTGAGGTATTCAGAGGACCGTTATTAGCATGTTTTAACCACTCCTATAAAAATTGTAGATTATCAAATACTCAACAAGATGGTCTGATTTCATTATCACTGAAACAGGACCCAAGTGGTAAATTTAAATCAAATCAAATTGTATTTGTCACATACAGGTGTTTAGCATATGTTATTGCGGGTGTAGCGAAATTCTTGTGCTTCTAGCTCCGACAGTGCAGTAATATCTAACAAGTAATATCTAACAATTTCACAACATATACCCAATACACACACTCCCCACTGTACATATATGGACAAGCAATGACAGAGCGGCATGGACTAAGATACAGTAGAATATTATAGAATAGAATGCAGTATATACATATGAGATGAGTAGTGCAAGATATGTAAACATTATTAAAGTGACTAGTGTTCTATTTTCTTAAAGTGGCCAGTGATTTCAATAGGCAGCAGCAGCCTCTAATGTGCTAGTGATGGCTATTTAACAGTCTGATGGCCTTGACATAGAAGCTGTTTTTCATTCTCTCTGTCCCAGCTTTGATGCACCTGTACTGACCTCGCCTTCTGGATGATGGCGGGGTGAACAGGCAGTGGCTCAGGTGATTGATGTCCTTGATGATCTTTTTGGCCTTCCTGTGACATCGGGTGCTGTAGGTGTCCTGGAGGGCGAGTAGTTTTCCCCCGGTAATGCGTTCGGCTGCAGTTGCCGTACCAGGCGGTGATACAGCCCGACAGGATGCTCTCAATTGTGCATCTGTAAAAGTTTGTGAGGGTTTTAGGTGCCAACCAAATTTCTTCAGCCTCCTGAGGTTGAAGAGGCTCTGTTGCACCTTCTTCACCACACTGTCTGCGTGGGTGAACCATTTCAGTTAGTCAGTGATGTGTATGCCGAGGAACTTGAAGCTTTTCACCTTCTCCACTGCGGTCCCGTCGATGTGGATAGGGGCGTGCTCCCTCTGCTGTTTCCTGAAGTCCATGATCAGCTCCTTAATTGTAAAATTCCAAGTAAAGATCCAGTCCACTTAAAAAATTGGAGGCCCCTTACACTTCAGTGTTGTGATGCAAAAATTTGAGCAAAGTGCATAGCGCTTAGACTTAAAAAGATAATGTCGGATATTATTCATCCTAATCAGACAGGTTTTTTACATGGAAGTACATAAGAGATAACATAAGACAAATACTGAAAACAATAGAACACTATTAAAAATCTGGGAAACCAGGCCTGGTATTCATAGCTGACTTTGAAGAGGCTTTTGATAAAGTACGACTGGAATTTATATACAAATGCCTGGAATATTTCAATTTTGGAGAATCTCTTATACAATGGGTTAAAGTTATGTATAGTAACCCTAGGTGTAAAATAGTAAATAATGGCTACTTCTTAGGAAGTTTTAAACTGTCAGGAGGAGTAAAACAAGGTTGTCCACTATCAGCATATCTATTTATTATGGCCATCGAAATGTTAGCACTGGAGGAGATGGCAGCCATTTTACGGGCTCCTAACCAATTGTGCTATTGTGTGTGTTTTTTGAGTGTTATTTGTAACTTATTTTGTACATAATGTTTCTGCCACTTATGACCGATACAAGCTTCTGGATGAAAATGTTTTCTTTAATGAGTCGGACACTAAGGATTTTCTTCAGACACCCGACAAGGCCCAAATCCCAGTCATTCGCATGAGAAAGAGATGGAGATACCTGGAACGTGGGTCGGGGTGCCCTGTAAGGATCCGGACAGCGAGTGTCTCTACCATCAGTCCTATTAGCCAATGTACAATCATTGGATAACAAAATAGACGAACTACGATCACGGATATCCTACCAACGGGACATAAAAAACTGTAATATCTTACTTGTTTCACCGAGACGTGGCTGAACGACGACATGGATAACATACAGCTGGCAGGATAAACGCTGCATTGGCAAGACAGAACAGCTGACTCCGGTAAGACAAGGGCTGGCGGTCTGTGTATATTTGTAAACAACAGCTGGTGCACAAAATCTAATATTAAAGAAGTGTCAAGGTTTTGCTCGCCTGAGGTAGAGTATCTCATGATAAGCTGTAGACCACACTATTTACCAAGAGAGTTTTCAACTATATATTTTTGGAGCTGTCTATTTACCACCACAAACCGATGCTGGCACTAAGACCACACTCAATGATCTGTATAAGGCCATAAGCAAACAGGAAAACACTCATCCAGAGGCGGCGCTCCTAGTGGCCGGGGACTTTAATGCAGGGAAACTTAAATCCGTTTCACCTAATTTCTACCAGCATGTTAAATGTGCAACCAGAGAAAAAAAAACTCTAGACCACCTTTACTCCACACACAGAGACGCATACAAATCTCTCCCTCGCCCTCCATTTGGCAAATCTGACCATTACTATATCCTCCTGATTCCTGCTTACAAGCAAAAACTAAAGCAGGAAGCACCAGTGACTCGGTCAATAAAGAGTGGTCAGATGACGCAGATGCTAAGCTACAGGACTGTTTTGGTAGCACAGACTGGAATATGTTCCGGGATTCTTACGATGGCATTGAGGAGTACACCACATCAGTCACTGGCTTCATCAATAAGTGCATCAATGACGTCGTCCCCACAGTGACCGTACATACATACCCCAACCAGAAGCCATGGATTACAGGCAACATCCGCACTGAGCTAAAGGGTAGAGCTGCCGCTTTCAAGGACCGGGACTCTAAACCGGACACTTATAAGAAGTCCCGCTATGCCCTCCGATGAACCATCAAACAGGCAAAGCGTCAAATATATATGCAACACTGAAGCATGCATGAGAGCATCAGCTGTTCCGGACGACTGTGTGATCCAGCTTTCCGTAGCCGATGTGAGTAAGACCTTTCAACAGGTCAACATTCACAAGGTCGCAGGGCCAGACGGATTACCAGGACGTGTACTCCGAGCATGCGCTGACCAACTGGCAAGTGTCTTCACTGACATTTTCAACATGTCCCTGACTGAGTCTGTAATACCAAAATGTTTCAACCAGACCACCATAGTCCCTGTGCCCAAGAACACTAAGGTAACCTGCCTAAATGACTACCGACCCGTAGCACTGACGTCTGTAGCCATGAAGTGCTTTGAAAGGCTGGTCATGGTTCACATCAACACCATCATCCCAGAAACCCTAGACCCACTCCAATTTGCATACTGCCCCAACAGATCCACAGATGATGCAATCTCTATTGCACTCCACACTTCCCTTTCCCACCTGGACAAGAGGAACACCTACCTGAGAATGCTATTCATTGACTACAGCTCAACATTCAACACCATAGTGCCCTCAAAGCTCATCACTAAGCTAAGGACCCTGGGATTAAACACCTCCCTCTGCAACTGGATCCTGGACTTCCTGACGGGCCGCCCCCAGGTGGTAAGGGTAGGTAACAACACATCTGCCATGCTGATCCTCAACACGGGGGCCCCTCAGGGGTGCGTGCTCAGTTCCCTCCTGTACTCCCTGATCACCCATGACTGCATGGCCAGGCACGACTCCAACACCATAATTAAGTTTGCCGACAACACAACAGTGGTAGGCCTGATCACCGACAACGATGAGACAGCCTATAGGGAGGTGGTCAGAGACCTGGCCGAATGGTGCCAGGACAACAACCTCTCCCTCAACGTGACCAAGACAAAGGAGATGATTGTGGACTACAGGAAAAAAAAGAGGACTGAGCACGACCCCATTCTCATCGACAGGGCTTTAGTGGAGCAGGTTGAGAGCTTCAAGTTCCTTGGTG
This sequence comes from Coregonus ussuriensis, assembly GCA_031479575.1. NCBI lineage: Eukaryota > Metazoa > Chordata > Actinopteri > Salmoniformes > Salmonidae > Coregonus > Coregonus ussuriensis. The sequence goes on from CM062487.1 coordinate 56,904,332, forward strand.
TCCACATCACCAACAAACTATAATGGTCCAAACACACCAAGACAGTCGTGAAGAGGGCACGACAAAGCCTATTCCCCCTCAGGAGACTGAAAAGATTTGGCATGGGTCCTCAGATCCTCAAAAACTTCTACAGCTGCACCATCGAGCGCATCCTGACTGGTTGCATCACTGCCTGGTATGGCAACTGCTCGGCCGCCGACCGCAAGGCACTACAGAGGGTAGTGCGTACGGCCCAGTACATCACTGGGGCCAAGCTTCCTGCCATCCAGGACCTCTATACCAGGCGGTGTCAGAGGAAGGCCCTAAAAAGACTCCAGCCACCCTAGTAATAGACTGTTCTCTCTGCTACCACAAGGCAAGTGGTACCGGAGCGCCAAGTCTAGGTCCGAAAGGCTTCTTAACAGCTTCTACCCCCAAACCATAAGGCTCCAGCTTCAACCCCCCCCCCCCCCCCCCCCCCCCTTTTACGCTGCTGCTACTCTCTGTTATTATGTATGCATAGTCACTTTAACTGTACATATTACCTTAATTACCTCGACTAACCTGTGTCCCCGCACATTGGCTCTGTACCGGTACCCCCTGTATATAGCCTCCCTACTGTTATTACACATTGACTCTGTACCGGTACCCCCTGTATATAGCCTCCCTACTGTTATTTCACATTGACTCTGTACCGGTACCCCCTGTATATAGCCTCCCTACTGTTATTTCACATTGACTCTGTACCGGTACCCCCTGTATATAGCCTCTCTACTGTTATTTTACTAATGCTCTTTAATTATTTTTTATTTTTGTTTTTTACTTAACGCTTACTTTTCTTGAAATGTTGGTTAAGGGCTTGTAAGTAAGCATTTCACTGTAAGGTCTACACCTGTTGTATTCGGCGCATGTGACAAATAAAATGTGATTTGATTTGAGTATAATCAGATCCAACAATAATATCAACGGCCTAGAAAACCAGGGCTTAAAAACAAAGGTTTTTCATGTTTTCTTTTAAATCCACAATTTTGATCCCTCCACAGCCTCATAGATGATCTAGATACTTTTTCTAACCTCAGGATTACAACCAAATTATGGTAAGTGTACTCTATTATGTATTGGATTACTACAAAATACAACTTTTACATTACCATGTGTTTACCAATACAATGGTCTGACGGTGAAGTGGACATACTCGGTATTCATATCCCGAAAGAAGTAAATTCTCATTACAAAAAAAAGTAATAGTTAGCAAAAATAAATTACATTTACATTTACATTTACGTCATTTAGCAGACGCTCTTATCCAGAGCGACTTACAAATTGGATAAATAAGATATTGCTGCCATGGAAAGGAAAATACCTCTCAATCTGTTTGTGGAAAAATCCCCCTGATTAACTCTTTAGTCATGTCCCAGTTTACCTGTTTGCTTATGGCCTTGCCTACGCCTAGCGAACAGTTTTTTAAATTATATGAGAAAAAATCATTCCATTTTATTTGGAACGGCAAGCCAGACAAAATTAAAAGGGCATATTTATATAATGAATATGAATTCGGGGGACAGAAATTATGAAATATTAAAGCCTACACCTAGCGACCTCTCACTAAAGGCTTCAGTCATTCAAAAGTGAAACTTAAATCTGAACTGCAGATTAGTAAGAATGTCTCAGCCCATGTTCAAGAATGTCCTTTTTTTCCCTTTATTCAGATTACTACCTCTCACTTTCAGTTATTTGAAAATGAAATAATCTACAAAATATTGCTATTTTTAAAACAAGCCATAGAAAGTTGGATGCAATTTCAGTTTAATCCACCAGAAAAGACAGAGCAAATACTACAACAAAATGTATGGTTAAACTCAAATATACTAGTTGATAAAAAACCTATATAAAAAAAGTATAATCTTTGTAAATTATATCATAAATAGGAGTGGTGGAGTTATGTCACACATGCAGCTAACAAAAATACAGTGCATTCGGAAAGTATTCAGACCCCTTGACTTTTTCCACATTTTGTTACGTTACAGCCTTATTCTAAAATTGATTAAATTCTTATTTTTCTTCAATCTACACACAATATCCCAGAATGACAAAGCGAAAACAGGTTTTTAGAAATGTTTGCCTTATTTACATAAGTATTCAGACCCTTTGCTATGAGACTCGAAATTGAGCTCAGGTGCATCCTGTTCCACTGATCATCCTTGAGATGTTTATACAACTTGATTGGAGTCTACCTGTGGTAAATTCAATTGATTGTACATGATTTGGAAAGGCACACACCTGTCTATATAAGGTCCCACAGTTGACAGTGCATATCAGAGCAAAAACCAAGCCATGAGGTCGAAGGAATTTGGAACCACCAAGACTCTTCCTAGAGCTGGCCGCCCGGCCAAATTTAGCAAATCGGGGGAGAAGGGCCTTGGTCAGAGAGGTGACCAAGAACCCGACGGTCACTGACAGAGCTCCAGAGTTCCTCTGTGGAGATGGGAGAACCTTCCAGAAGGACAACCATCTCTGCAGCACTCCACCAATCAGGCATTTATGATGAAGTGGCCAGACGGAAGCCACTCCTCAGTAAAAGGCACATGACAGCCCGCTTGGAGTTTGCCAAAAGGTACCTAAAGGACTCTCAGATCATGAGAAACAAGATTCTCTGGTCTGATGAAACCAAGATTGAACTCTTTGGCCTGAATGCCAAGCGTCACGTCTGGAGGAAACCTTGCACCATCCCTACGGTGAAGCAGGGCGGTGGCAGCATCATGCTGTGTGGATGTTTTTCAGCGGCAGGGACTGGGAGACTAGTCAGGATCGAGGGAAAGATGGAGCAAAGAACAGAGAAATCCTTGATGAAAACCTGCTCCAAAGCACTCAGGACCTCAACCTGGGGCGAAGGTTCACCTTCCAACAGGACAACGACCCTTAGCACACAGCCAAGACAACGCAGGAGTGGCTTCAGGACAAGCCTCTGAATGTCCTTGAGTGGCCCAGCCAGAGCCCTGACTTGAACCCGATTGAACATCTCTGGAGAGACCTGAAAATAGCTATGCAGCGACGCTCCCCATCTACCCTGAAAGAACTTGAGAGGATCTGCAGAGAAGAATGTGAGAAACTCCCCAAATACAGGTGTGCCAAGCTTGTAGCGTCATACCCAAGAAGACTCAAGGCTGTAATCGCTGCCAAAGGTGGTTCAACAAAGTATTGAGTAAAGGGTCTGAATATTTATGTAAATGTAATATTTTTCTAAAAACCTGTTTTTGCTTTGTCATTATGGGGTATTGTGTGTACATTTAATCAATTTTAGAATAAGGCTGTAACGTAACAAAATTTGGAAAAAGTAAAGGGGTCTGAATACTTTCCGAATACACTGTATGTGGAAATATCTGCTCTACCCAAAATTACAACCAAATATTTGCAGCATTACTGCAAAAATGGAAGAGGAAAGTGGAAGGGGGAGAAGTAAGGAACTTGTCTGTCGGCCCTGCATTAAAGACCAAAATTGGCTAAAGAAAATTGAGGTAAATAAAGAAGTATACCAGTTAAATTTAAGGACCAATAAAAATTGACTGCTGTGCCATATAGATTACAAAATAGTTGGGAAGAGATTTTCAATGTACCGATTCCATGGCACATGGTTTATGAACTGATACACAAAACAACTCTGGATTCAAAACTTTCGAGTTTTCAATTTAAATGATTATACAAAATTCTTGCAACCAATAGCTGTGCAGCGACGCTCCCCATCTACCCTGAAAGAACTTGAGAGGATCTGCAGAGAAGAATGTGAGAAACTCCCCAAATACAGTGGGGAGAACAAGTATTTGATACACTGCCGATTTTGCAGGTTTTCCTACTTAAAAAGCATGTAGAGGTCTGTCATTTTTATCATAGGTACACTTCAAATGTGAGAGAAAGAATCTAAAACAAAAATCCAGAAAATCAAATTGTATGATTTTTAAGTAATTAATTTGCATTTTATTGCATGACATAAGTATTTGACCACCTACCAACCAGTAAGAATTCCGGCTCTCACAGACCTGTTAGTTTTTCTTTAAGAAGCCCTCCTGTTCTCCACTCATTACCTGTATTAACTGCACCTGTTTGAACTCGTTACCTGTATAAAAGACACCTGTCCACACACTCAATCAAACAGACTCCAACCTCTCCACAATGGCCAAGACCAGAGAGCTGTGTAAGGACATCAGGGATAAAATTGTAGACCTGCACACGGCTGGGATGGGCTACAGGACAATAGGCAAGCAGCTTGGTGAGAAGGCAACAACTGTTGGCGCAATTATTAGAAAATGGAAGAAGTTCAAGATGACGGTCAATCACCCTCGGTCTGGGGCTCCGTGCAAGATCTCACCTCATGGGGCATCAATAATCATGAGGAAGGTGAGGGATCAGCCCAGAACTACACGGCATGACCTGGTCAATGACCTGAAGAGAGCTGGGACCACAGTCTCAAAGAAAACCATTAGTAACACACTACGCCGTCATGGATTAAAATCGTGCAGCGCACGCAAGGTCCCCCTGCTCAAGCCAGCGCATGGCCAGGCCCGTCTGAAGTTTGCCAATGACCAACTGGATGATCCAGAGGAGGAATGGGAGAAGGTCAAGTGGTCTGATGAGACAAAAATAGAGCTTTTTGGTCTAAACTCCACTCGCCGTGTTTGGAGGAAGAAGAAGGATGAGTACAACCCCAAGAACACCATCTCAACCGTGAAGAATGGAGGTGGAAACATCATTCGTTGGGGATGCTTTTCTGTAAAGGGGAGGACTGCACCGTATTGAGGGGAGGATGGATGGGGCCATGTATCGCGAGATCTTGGCTAACAACCTCCTTCCCTCAGTAAGAGCATTGAAGATGGGTCGTGGCTGGGTCTTCCAGCATGACACGACCCGAAACAAACAGCCAGGGCAACTAAGGAGTGGCTCCGTAAGAAGCATCACAAGGTCCTGGAGTGGCCTAGCCAGTCTCCAGACCTGAACCCAATAGAAAATCTTTGGAGGGAGCTGAATGTCCGTATTGCCCAGCGACAGCCCCGAAACCTGAAGGATCTGGAGAAGGTCTGTATGGAGGAGTGGGCCAAAATCCCTGCTGCAGTGTGTGCAAACCTGGTCAAGACCTACTGGAAACGTATGATCTCTGTAATTGCAAACAAAGTTTTCTGTACCAAATGTTAAGTTCTGCTTTTCTGATGTATCAAATACTTATGTCATGCAATAAAATGCTAATTAATTACTTTAAAATCATACAATATGATTTTCTGGATTTTTGTTTTAGATTCCGTCTCTCACAGTTGAAGTGTACCTATGATAAAAATTACAGACCTCTACATGCTTTGTAAGTAGGAAAACCTGCAAAATCGGCAGTGTATCAAATACTTGTTATCTCCACTGTATATATATATATACACTGCTCAAAAAAATAAAGGGAACACTAAAATAACATCCTAGATCTGAATGAATGAAATAATCTTATGAAATACTTTTTTCTGTACATAGTTGAATGTGCTGACAACAAAATCACACAATAATTATCAATGGAAATCAAATTTATCAACCCTTGGAGGTCTGGATTTGGAGTCACACTCAAAATTAAAGTGGAAAGCCACACTACAGGCTGATTCAACTTTGATGTAATGTCCTTAAAACAAGTCAAAATGAGGCTCAGTAGTGTGTGTGGCCTCCACGTGCCTGTATGACCTCCCTACAACGCCTGGGCATGCTCCTGATGAGGTGGCAGATGGTCTCCTGAGGGATCTCCTCCCAGACATGGACTAAAGCATCCACCAACTCCTGGACAGTGTTTGGTGCAACGTGACGTTGGTAGATGGAGCGAGACATGATGTCCCAGATGTGCGCAATTGGATTCAGGTCTGGGGAACGGGCAGTCCATAGCATCAATGCCTTCCTCTTGCAGGAACTGCTGACACACTCCAGCCACATGAGGTCTAGCATTGTCTTGCATTAGGAGGAACCCAGGGCCAACCGCGCCAGCATATGGTCTCACAAGGGGTCTGAGGATCTCATCTCGGTACCTAATGGCAGTCAGGCTACCTCTGGCGAGCACATGGAGGGCTGTGCGGCCCCCCAAAGAAATGCCACCCCACACCATGACTGACCCACCGCCAAACCGGTCATGCTGGAGGATGTTGCAGGCAGCAGAACATTCTCCACAGCGTCTCCAGACTCTGTCACGTCTGTCACATGTGCTCAGTGTGAACCTGCTTTCATCTGTGAAGAGCACAGGGCGCCAGTGGCGAATTTGCCAATCTTGGTGTTCTCTGGCAAATGCCAAACGTCCTGCACGGTGTTGGGCTGCAAGCACAACCCCTACCTGTGGACGTTGGGCCCTCATACCACCCTCATGGAGTCTGTTTCTGAGCGTTTGAGCAGACACATGCACATTTGTGGCCTGCTGGAGGTCATTTTGCAGGGCTCTGGCAGTGCTCCTCCTGCTCCTCCTTGCACAAAGGCGGAGGTAGCAGTCCTGCTGCTGGGTTGTTGCCCTCCTACGGCCTCCTCCACGTCTCCTGATGTACTGGCCTGTCTCCTGGTAGCGCCTCCATGCTCTGGACACTACGCTGACAGACACAGCAAACCTTCTTGCCACAGCTCGCATTGATGTGCCATCCTGGATGAGCTGCACTACCTGAGCCACTTGTGTGGGTTGTAGACTCCGTCTCATGCTACCACTAGAGTGAAAGCACCGCCAGCATTCAAAAGTGACCAAAACATCAGCCAGGAAGCATAGGAACTGAGAAGTGGTCTGTGGTCACCACCTGCAAAACCAGTCCTTTATTGGGGGTGTCTTGCTAATTGCCTATAATTTCCACCTGTTGTCTATTCCATTTGCACAACAGCATGTGACATTTATTGTCAATCAGTGTTGCTTCCTAAGTGGACAGTTTGATTTCACAGAAGTGTGATTGACTTGGAGTTACATTGTGTTGTTTAAGTGTTCCCTTTATTTTTTTGAGCGGTATATATATATATATATGTATGGGGGATACAATACAACCATCCCATCTCCGCAGATTTTGCTGGGAAGTGACAGAATCGTTAGATCATTTGTTTTGGTACTGTCCATATGTTGCTTGTTTTTGGTTGCAGGTTCAGGAATGGTTGAAGAATTGCAACATTTACCTGGAGCTAACTCTGCAAATAGCACTGCTGGGTGATTTAAAAAGTCATAGTCAATCGATTAATAATATAATAATACTCTTAGCAAAAACATGTATCTTTAATTTATAATATTTAGAATCTATGAGAATAGAAAGCTTCAGAACTTTTTTGAAACATCACAGTACAGTTGAAAAACATATGGCAAACAGAAATCCAAACTGGATGGTGTTCAGAGATAGATGGGAGGGGTTGATTAGAGCTGAAGGATGGGACTAAAAACAAACCAAAGATAACAATTATAAACTGTAAAACAATATGATGACTAACACTAACAATATGATGACTAACACTAACAATATGATGACTAACACTAACAATATGATGACTAACACTAACAATATGATGACTAACACTAACAATATGATGACTAACACTAACAATATGATGGACTAACACTAACAATATGATGACTAACACTAACAATATGATGACTAACACTAACAATATGATGACTAACACTAACAATATGATGGACTAACACTAACAATATGATGACTAACACTAACAATATGATGACTAACACTAACAATATGATGACTAACACTAACAATATGATGACTAACACTAACAATATGATGGACTAACACTAACAATGACTAACACTAACAATATGATGACTAACACTAACAATATGATGACTAACACTAACAATATGATGACTAACACTAACAATATGATGACTAACACTAACAATATGATGGACTAACACTAACAATATGATGACTAACACTAACAATATGATGGACTAACACTAACAATATGATGACTAACACTAACAATATGATGACTAACACTAACAATATGATGACTAACACTAACAATATGATGACTAACACTAACAATATGATGACTAACACTAACAATATGATGGACTAACACTAACAATATGATGACTAACACTCTAACAATATGCTGGACTAACACTAACAATATGATGACTAACACTAACAATATGATGGACTAACACTAACAATATGATGACTAACACTCTAACAATATGCTGGACTAACACTAACAATATGATGACTAACACTAACAATATGATGACTAACACTAACAATATGATGGGACTAACACTCTAACAATATGATGACTAACACTAACAATATGATGGACTAACACTAACAATATGATGGACTAACACTAACAATATGATGGACTAACACTAACAATATGATGACTAACACTAACAATATGATGGACTAACACTAACAATATGATGACTAACACTAACAATATGATGACTAGCACTAACAATATGATGACTAACACTAACAATATGATGACTAGCACTAACAATATGATGACTAACACTAACAATATGATGGACTAACACTAACAATATGATGACTAACACTAACAATATGATGACTAACACTAACAATATGATGACTAGCACTAACAATATGATGACTAACACTAACAATATGATGACTAGCACTAACAATATGATGACTAACACTAACAATATGATGACTAACACTAACAATCTGTGTCCATGGTGGAAAAAATACTCAATTGTCATACCCACTCAGCCACTGATACTAAGGATGTTCTCTGTAATATTCCACAGGGTAGTCTGCTTCAGTCTCAATCTCTGTACACTTACAGAAGATACCGGTCTGTTCAGACAGCACAAAGTACATTTAATTGGCTCTCGCCAGTGGAATCATGGGCAGTGTTTGTATGAGGTTGCACCTGCAAAATATATATCCAACCAGTCTCTGCAAGCAGATGACCTCTACCTACGCTGTTTCTGTGCCATCCGGTTGCTACAGCTGTTGCAGTGTTTTGTTTTCTGTCTGAACAGACCTGAAGACATAAACCTAAAATAATCTGCGAGCAGCAATGAACGGGGTTCACAGGATGACAGAAAGGACAGAAGATCAGTTGGATAATAAAGCAAGCGCTCTATCATGTAGGAACTATCTTCCTTTAACCCCCGAAGGTCGATGTCTGCCCCCCGAGGAAATTCGCATAATAAAACAATCTGCATAAAAATCTGTCATAAAAATAAAAAACGTTTGTCCACGCAGAAATCTAATTAACATAACTTTCTAAATCCCCATAAAAATCTGTCAGTTTAAGCTAGAGATATACGTTTTTTGCTCTGGATGCATCTCAATCCACCGCATCCTCCAGTGTCGCACTTCCACATCTGAGGTGAAAGGTGACAGAGCTAGAGCGGTGTTTGTCAGACCATAAGACATCCCGAAAAATCGGTTTTCTCAGGAAAACACAAAATCGTCCGTAGCGTCCGAACGGTTTGGCCTAAAAACTATTATGACCCCTCTATGGAAAGATGAGACTCTCACGAACACAATGGTGTTCTCCGTTTTACCTCCACAGTCATGAGACTCGTCTGAAGTCGGTACTGCTGATCTGTCACCTTCTGTCTATAGCGTCTATATAGCGTCTATAACTAATATGACCCCTCCGTTTAAAGGTGAGATTCTCACAGACATGTACATATCGGTTGATCTGCTCTAGGACGCCCACAGGCCTCACATGACTCGTCTGAAGGTCCCCCGGTACCAGTGAATGGAAGTATATATGGAGACTGTTTAGTGCCAAAAATATTGGGTTAAATACATGTCAAGATGTTTTACAAATGTTTCCTGATCTTTCAGATATAGGAGAGACACTTCAGAAGAAACTTCCTTTTGATTTGTTTCTGTTGTTCCATGTAGTGAATCTGTTATTCAATGTGTTTGTATGGGCTAATAGCAGTAAGGACTATCTGTTGTTCCATGTAGTGAATCTGTTATTCAATGTGTTTGTATGGGCTAATAGCAGTAAGGACTATCTGTTGTTCCATGTAGTGAATCTGTTATTCAATGTGTTTGTATGGGCTAATAGCAGTAAGGTCCAAAATAATCTTTAAGCTTTGAGCTAAACAGCTAACTTGCACTTGATATGCATTTTTAGGCTATGGATGAGAAGGTGAACTTGTCATTTCCAAACGTTTAGGTCAGTTGTATGCTGCTTTGCGAGCTATTAACGGCAAGGATCGCATTAAATAGGTGCAAAATGTATAAACCAAAGCCTTCACTGTGAAAGTTGATACCTGTAGGCCCTTCATATGTAGGCTATGCATAGCACCGTTCAATTTACCCAATCAGTTATTGTTTTCTTGCTCAAACCGTAAGCAACACCTGTCAAACTCTGACATTTCTCTCAAAACACAGGAAAGTCGATTTGTACAGGACTAGTATTATCAGAGGACTTCGGACTTCACCAAAAAAACGGTAGGTAATTTACACTCTAATTGTTACTCTACTGCCATGTAAAAAATTACTGATATGGCAGTTACGGACGTGACTAAAATTACAGATGTGTTGTTTTGTGCTCGTGCACATAATTACATTACCCGACCTCCGAGTAGGGCTTTAGATATGGGACGATGGTAGGATCTCCTCCTTTGATAAAAGATAGGACAAATGCTGATTTCCACAACCTGGGGATTTCATTACATTCTAGGGTGAAGTTAAAGATGCATGTTAATGGAGGAGGAATACTGTCTGCAGCTAATTGTAGTAGGCAGGGGTATAGATCATCAGGGACAGGAGGTTTTTTGACATCGATTGCTTTCAGGGCTCTACGCACCTCTGAGACAGAGAAGGGCAAGAAGGAGAAACCTGGAGAAACCTGGAGGAGGGCTTGAGAGTGTCAGGTAATTTAACAGGGGGCTCATGTTGACCTTTAACCCTATCAAATAATGCATAAAGAAAATGTTGATTAAAAGACTTCGGAATAGAGGTTCTCTCAGTTACCATCTGTGAGGCAACCAGCTGTTGTTAGGGCCCAATTTGTAAGTCGCTTTGGATAAGAGCGTCTGCTGAATGACGTAAATGTAAATGTAAATGTGTAAATGTCTATTTACACTGTCAATTTTTTTGCACTCGATCCCTTTCACTACTTGCCAAAATTTGGAAGGATTATTCAGATTATCAGCAGTAGATTTGAGGTATTGTCTGCTTTCAGTCATAGCCACCCCCTGATGATTCCGAAGCCGTTTAAAAGCCATCCAATCATCAGCTGAATCAGACCTTCTTGCTTTAGCCCACAAAGCATTTCATTTCCTTACGATTTCAGTTGTCTCTGCCCTTCATTCAGTATTGGTCGAAAGGGGCTTGTTGCATACATCCTGGAATTGTGGAAGTAAGAAAAGGCTAATTCAACATCAGGGATGAATTCTATTCTATTCCATTCAATGCTAAATATATAATGTAAAAAACATTGAGTATCAAACTGCTTCCAGTTTCTTTTCATGATGATACGTAGTTTAGGAATTGTACCATCCCTTACACAGGCAACAGCACAGTGATCACTTATATAATTAGCAAAAAACACCAGAAGCATTAAAATGATGTGGAGTGTTGGTTAAAATAAGATCAACCTTGATACATTGTGAACAATCTGAGTAAGATTCTAGGTATTACATAGATTCCTGAGATGATCAGAGTTAGAGTCTAGGTTCAGGTCACCCAGAAGCAAAAATTCAGATTTGACATTCTATGATAATAATTCTAAAATACAATCCAATGGGAAAGTAATTTTGCTTTGAAAGTTGATGAACTTGTAAACTCACTTTTGATAAAATGTTTTGGTACACCCACTGGAGAGCTCTTCATTGTCTACACCCATTCAGCATCGTTCACACCCTCTTAAGCTTTAGCCCCACCCATCTCTTTAAGGGTTGATCTGAGCGTTCTGTAGAAACAACAGAAGTCAAGCACCCAAGCTAACTGGCTAGCTACTTCCAGACACAGAACAGCTCACTGAACATTACTCACCCTAGCAGAGCTGGTTAGGCTATTATGTTATCCAGAGCATTGGTGACTGCAACTGTGCTGTTCGGAAATTCAAAACGTGTCGCTCTCGGAGCGCTCATTTAGTGTGAAGCTATGCGTGCCCCACCACGGTCTCTCCATTTAATGACATATCCTTCACATACATCTCTGTCACCATGGCAACCAACCGAAGTGAGTAAGCTGACACATTTGTCTTGGGGGGCCTGACCCTGTTTTCACATGCAGCTGCCTACCCCTCTCCCCCAACAACATCCCCCCTCACCCCAACATTCGCTCTACCCCTCCCTCTCTCCTCTAAACCAAACCGGGCTAACCTATAGTCTGTCTGTGGGCTGGGCTCCTCTCCCTCTCTCCTCTAAACCAAACCGGGCTAACCTATAGTCTGTCTGTGGGCTGGGCTCCTCTCCCTCTCTCCTCTAAACCAAACCGGGCTAACCTATAGTCTGTCTGTGGGCTGGGCTCCTCTCCCCTCTCCTCTACATTTTAGTCATTTAGCAGACGCTCTTATCCAGAGCGACTTACAGTTAGTGAGTGCATACATTTTCATACTGGTCCCCCGTGGGAATCGAACCCACAACCCTGGCGTTGCAAGCACCATGCTCTACCAACTGAGCTACACGGGACTGTCTTCTCTTCTCCTCTCATCTCCTCCACCCCAAACCTCCCCCTACACTGGAATTAACACAGCACGCCTCTGAATGGGGCTCTCCCCTAAAAGTCTGTAGTCTCCCCCCTAAACAAATTGTGGGCGTTCTCACCCTGATCAGGCGTTAGTCTGGGATCTCCCAAAACAAGAAAGTCGGGGCTCTAGAAAGAGGCCCGAGTTATCAAGTTGAAAATCTGAGTTGGATGATCATTCAAAACTATTTTTCCCAGTCGGAGCTCATTTCTTTCCAAGTTCCCAGTTGTCTTGAAAGCACTGAAGTCGGAAGTCGGAGTTTCCGGGTTCCCAGTCCCGATTTCCCAGTTGTTTTGAACGCGGCAAAAATCCCAATCCATACTGATTGTCATAGTTTTACTTTTAGTTTTTCTCTTAGGATTGAACATGTGACTGATAATGACTTTGTACTGTAGCATAGCTTCAATCGACAGAATGCCAAGAGTGTGCAAAGCTGTTATCAATGCAAAGGGTGGCTATTTGAAGAATCTCAAATATAAAATATATTTTGATTTGTTTAATATTATGAAATAACTATGTGTTATTTCATAGTTTTGATGTCTTCACTATTGTTCTCGAATGTAAAATTTTTTAAAAATAAAGAAAAACCCTTGAATGAGCATGTACTGTGTGTCCAAACTTTTGACTGGTGCTGTACATGGGTGAACGCTTCTCCCTCTCTGTCACAGATGCCATGGTTGCCCTTAGTTTGGTGTTTTAAACAACGGCCTTATTTGTTCTCTTTTCGACTCCCTCCATATATTTGCAATCAAACGCCAGAATTTTCTCCATCTCCTTAGCTATCATACTGCGCTTCCAACTGGGCATTCCATTGTTGATTGCCATTTCTCCCCCATCACTCTCATCAGAATACTTTTTTTAACCTAAATCAGGGATTTCCTCATCGTCCGATTCATTTTCAGAGTCAGAGAGAGTCAGCATGGCACGATCGTCCTCCAGAAAGTGGAAAGTAGCTACACTTTTGCAGTTCTTAAATATCTTTCAAAAAAGCCGCAGTAGAAAGGATTATCGACACATACTGAGCAGCTCATGTTATAGACAGAAGCACGCTACATGGCAGACCAATCCGAACTCATCTCACGGCATGTCCAGCCCATCCATTATCTCAGCCAATCATGGCTAGCGGGAAGGTTCCCGTCTTTTTCCGTGGCTAAACCAACTAGGCTCATAATTTAACCATTTTATTTGTATATACAGATGGCATACAATTTTGTTATTAAGGCACGTGAAAGTTCACATGCTCCAGAAGGCATTTCTGCCCCAAAATCTAATTTGTATAAAAAATAAATGTTTACGTTCAAATGCCTCTCCTGTGAAGTAGTGACGTGTGACATATGCCTAGTTTCCTGAAACAAGTCACAAATGTAAAAATAAATAAAAGGACGCCAATTTAGAAAATTTGACATAAGCTCACCTTCCTGAATTCAGTCACAAATGGCACCCTGTATAGTGCACTCATTTCAACCAGAGCACGATGGGGTGCCATACTGGGAGGCAGCCACTGTGGAGAGATACACTGCATATAACCACTGTGGAGAGCTACACTGCATATAACCACTGTGGAGAGATACACTGCATATAACCACTGTGGAAAGATACACTGCATATAACCACTGTGGAGAGATACACTGCATATAACCACTGTGGAGAGATACACTGCATATAACCACTGTGGAAAGATACACTGCATATAACCACTGTGGAAAGATACACTGCATATAACCACTGTGGAGAGATACACTGCATATAACCACTGTGGAGAGATACCCTGCATATAACCACTGTGGAGAGATACCCTGCATATAACCACTGTGGAGAGATACACTGCATATAACCACTGTGGATAGATACACTGCATATAACCACTGTGGAAAGATACACTGCATATAACCACTGTGGAGAGATACACTGCATATAACCACTGTGGAAAGATACACTGCATATAACCACTGTGGAGAGATACACTGCATATAACCACTGTGGAAAGATACACTGCATATAACCACTGTGGAGAGATACACTGCATATAACCACTGTGGAAAGATACACTGCATATAATTGCAGTCTGAAGAGAATTAGGTCACAGTGAAATATATTTTTCTCTGTGTTTCATTGCAAGTGACACTTGGTTATTCTGGAGAGCTGAGCTGTGCTGTAGAGCTGGAGAATGTATCTGAATGATCAGGACTCATTGGAGTGGAAGACTCAGCTGTCGTCCTTGGTTAGATTCACAGGGAGCCAGGCAACGTGACAGAAAGGGAGCCAGGCAATGTGACTGGGATGGGATGGGGCTGGGCCGGGGCTGGGCTGGGGAGCCTGAGGAAAGGTGTGTGTGTGTGTGTTTCAAGCTTTATTAGTCGTATGTACGGGATATGCATCGTCCAATGACATGCTTACTGCAGGTTCCTTCAATGCAACAACAATAAGAAATAATAAAAGATGAGTATACCAACATAAAGTAAATGTTAGTAGAATAGAATAGACATTTTAGCATAATATAACACAGGAAGGAACCATTTATAGTCCGATATTTATATGTGTATTGGGGAAAGGAGGATGGGGGGGGGGGGGGGGGGTTGGGGGGGATTGGGGGGGATTGGGGGGATTGGGGGGGATTGGGGCAGTGTATAAACTGAGTAGTATAATAAGAGTCTGGTAGCAGCAGTGATGTGTAGCATGAATGTATATGTGTGTGTATGTCTGTGTGTGTGTGCGTGTGTGTGTGTGTGTGTGTGTGTGTGTGTGTGTGTGTGTGTATATGTGTGTGTGTGTGTGTGTGTGTGTGTGTGTGTGTATGTGTGTGTGTGTGTGTGTGTGTGTGTGTGTGTGTGTATGTCTGTGTGTGTGTGCGTGTGTGTGTGTGTGTGTGTGTGTGTATATGTGTGTGTGTGTGTGTGTGTGTGTGTGTATGTGTGTGTGTGTGTGTGTGTGTGTGTATGTGTGTGTGTGTGTGTGTGTGTGTGTGTGTGTGTGTGTGTGTGTGTGTGTGTGTGTGTGTGTGTGTGTGTGAGTGAGTGAGTGAGTGAGTGAGTGCCTGTGTGCTAAGGTGCGGAGAATCAGAGCAGGTGGTCAGTCCAGTTCAAGTGTCCAGCAGTCTGATGGCTTGTAGATAGAAACTGTCTCTGAGCCTGTTGGTATCAGACCTCATGCTCCGGTACAGTCTGATGGCTGGCAGATATTAACTGTCTCTGAGCCTGTTGGTATCAGACCTCATGCTCCGATACCATCTGCCCGACGGTAAAGGAGAGAACAGCTCGTGTCTGGTTAGAGTCCAGGCCGCGACCGGGAGACCCATGGGGCGGCGCACAATTGGCCCAGCGTCGTCCAGGTTAGGGGAGGGTTTTGCCGGCAGGGATGTTCTTGTCCCATCGTGCACTAGCGACTCCGGTGGCGGGCCGGCCGCAGTGCACGCTGACACGGTCGCCGGGTGTACGGTGTTTCCTCTGACACATTGATGCGGTTGGCTTCCGGGTTAAGCGGGCATTGTGTCAAGAAGCAGTGCGGCTCGGTTGGGTAGTGTTTCGGAGGACGCACGGCTCTCGACCTTCGCCTCTCCCGTGTCCGTATGGGAGTTGCAAGACTGTAACTACCAATTGGATACCACGAAGTTGGGGATAAAATAAATAAATAAAGACGCTGTTGCGGCCTCTTGACAAGAGTGGTGGTGTTGTTGGTCCACGTCAAGTCCTCGGTGATGCTGACTCTCTCTACTGTAGTCCTGTTGAGGTGGATCGGGGCATGTTCCCTCCTCTGCTTCCTGAAGTAAATAATCAACACCTATGTTTTGTGTGTGTGTGGGTGTGTGTGTGTGTGTGTGTGTGTGTGTGTGTTGTGTGTGTGTGTGTTTGTGTGTGTGTGTGTGTGTGATGTGACAGAGTGGGATGGGTTTGGTCTGTCTGTCTGTGTATCTGTCTGCCTGTCGGTGTGGCTGTCAGCTAGTCTGTCTGTCAGCCTAAATGTGTGTCTGTCTGTCTGTCTGTCTGTCTGTCTGTCTGTCTGTCTGTCTGTCTGTCTGTCTGTCTGTCTGTCTGTCTGTCTGTCTGTCTGTCTGTCTGTCTGTCTGTCTGCCTGTCTGCCTGCCTGCCTGTCTGTCTGTCTGCCTGCCTGCCTGCCTGCCTGTCTGCCTGTCTGCCTGTCTGTCTGCCTGTCTGCCTGTCTGCCTGCCTGCCTGTCTGTCTGCCTGCCTGCCTGCCTGCCTGTCTGCCTGTCTGTCTGCCTGTCTGCCTGTCTGTCTGTCTGTCTGTCTGTCTGTCTGTCTGCCTGTCTGTCTGTCTGACTGTGTCTGACTGCTGCCCTGAGCATGCATCCCTGACTCACTTCTGTTTATATAACAGTTAACCAGTCAGGTCTGGTTAGCATCGGTGATGGTAGCATGTTAGTCACTCAAATAAAAGTTAACCAGGCAAGTCTGGTTAGCATCGGTGGTGGCAGCATGTTGGTGAATGTTTGTGATGACGGTTGTGAATGTTTATGGTGATGACGATGGTGAATGTTTATGGTGATGATGGTGGTGAATGTCTATGGTGTTGACAGTGGTCAGTGGTACAGTGGTCTAAGGCACTGCATCTCAGTGCTTGAGGCGTCACCACAGACCCCCTGGTTCGATTCCAGGCTGTATCCCAATCTGGCCGTGATTGGGAGTACCATAGGGCGGCGCACAATTGGCCCAGCGTCGTCCGGGTTTGGCCGGTGTAGGCCGAAATTGTAAATAAGAATTTGTTCTTAACTGACTTGCCTAGTTAAATAAAGGGAAAATATTTTTTTAACAAAATGACGGTGGTGAATATTTATGGTGATGACGGTGGTGAATGTTTATGGTGGTGACGGTGGTGAATGTTTATGGTGGTGACGGTGGTGAATGTTTATGGTGGTGACGGTGATTAATGTTTATGGTGATGACGGTGGTGAATGTTTATGGTGGTGAATGTTTATGGTGGTGACGGTGGTGAATGTTTATGGTGGTGACGGTGATGAATGTTTATGGTGGTGACGGTGGTGAATGTTTATGGTGGTGAATGTTTATGGTGAGGACGGTGGTGAATGTTTATGGTGGTGACAGTGATTAATGTTTATGGTGGTGACGGTGGTGAATGTTTATGGTGGTGAATGTTTATGGTGAGGACGGTGGTGAATGTTTATGGTGGTGACGGTGATTAATGTTTATGGTGATGACGGTGGTGAATGTTTATGGTGGTGAATGTTTATGGTGGTGACGGTGGTGAATATTTATGGTGATGACGGTGGTGAATGTTTATGGTGGTGACGGTGATTAATGTTTATGGTGATGACGGTGGTGAATGTTTATGGTGGTGACGGTGATGAATGTTTATGGTGGTGACGGTGGTGAATGTTTATGGTGGTGACGGTGATGAATGTTTATGGTGATGACGGTGGTGAATGTTTATGGTGGTGAATGTTTATGGTGAGGACGGTGGTGAATGTTTATGGTGGTGACGGTGATTAATGTTTATGGTGATGACGGTGGTGAATGTTTATGGTGGTGAATGTTTATGGTGAGGACGGTGGTGAATGTTTATGGTGGTGACGGTGATTAATGTTTATGGTGATGACGGTGGTGAATGTTTATGGTGGTGAATGTTTATGGTGGTGACGGTGATGAATGTTTTCCTCACCACCTTCTTCTTCTTCTTCTTCTTCTTCTTCTTCTTCTTCTTCTTCTTCTTCTTCTTCTTCTTCTTCTTCTTCTTCTTCCTGTTCTGCTCTGAGTAGCTGCTCTCCACGCTGAGCCTCCTGCTCCTCTTCCTCCAGAACAGCCTTCTTCGGAGTCAGAAGATAGCTAGCCCCGCTCAGGACTCCTTTCAGCCACGGGTTTAACAAAGCCCACCATGACGCAATCCTTGTCCCCTGAAGAGGCACACGCTCTTTTGCATTATACCAATTAACCCATTTTTTATTTTTTATTTAACCAGGTAAGCCAGTTGAGAACAAGTTCTCATTTACAACTGCGACCTTTGATCTACAGTATAGTGTAAATGAGAATACCATGTGTCTTGTTGTTCGTGGAATGGTACAACACCGTCATTTAACTGTATGACACGTTTCTATTCAGATGACTGAAACGCTGCCTGTAGCCTGCTTCCATTCTGGTGATGGTGACTCACATTGTGAGTAATCAATCTATGAATCCATATGAATAATGTAGGCCTAGTTAGTCTGCCTAGTAGTCCACTATTATCATCTAATCCTATTGATTTCTCATATCTCATGTATAATCCTATTGATTTCTCATATCTTACGTCTAATCCTATTGATTTCTCATATCTCATGTATAATCCTATTGATTTCTCATATCTCATGTATAATCCTATTGATTTCTCATATCTTATGTCTAATCCTATTGATTTCTCATATCTCATGTATAATCCTATTGATTTCTCATATCCCATGTATAATCCTATTGATTTCTCATATCTCATGTATAATCCTATTGATAATCCTATTGATTTCTCATATCTCATGTATAATCCTATTGATTTCTCATATTTTATGTATAATCCTATTGATTTATCTCATGTATAATCCTCATATCTCATGTATAATCCTATTGATTTCTCATATCTTATGTCTAATCCTATTGATTTCTCATATCTCATGTATAATCCTATTGATTTCTCATATCCCATGTATAATCCTATTGATTTCTCATATCTCATGTATAATCCTATTGATAATCCTATTGATTTCTCATATCTCATGTATAATCCTATTGATTTCTCATATTTTATGTATAATCCTATTGATTTCTCATATCTCATGTATAATCCTATTGATTTCTCATATCTCATGTCTAATCCTATTGATTTCTCATATCTATCTGGTGGTATGTTGATATTTGACCCACTATGGGACGGATTTTCCAGACACAGAATAGGCCTGTTTCTGGATTAAAAAGCTATTTCATCTGAGATCTGTTTTAAGTCTAGGTCTAATATGTGTCCAGGAAACCAGCCCTATATGGTTACCTCCTCTTTCATTATCATGTGAACTACCTTGTATTTAGACTCATTGAGATTCCCTTTACGCTTCCTTCTCATGCTACTGATAAAATAAGATCAGATTGTGATCTAGTGCCCTCTGCTGTTCATTTAGTGTAAATACAGCTATGAAGGATATTTTAGGTTTATTTGAACATCTTGGGACATATGTAGAAACACACATCAAATGTGATGTCATACAATATATAAAACACATGTATTTAGATATAATCTGCCTAAATATGTGGACAGGATATGAGGATATTGACCCTCAGTAATCGGCCCTTAGGGCCACCCTAGGACATGGCCCCGGGCCAGTCTGGGGCACTACTCCTGCTGGGGTTTTACATTTTAGTCATTTAGCAGACGCTCTTATCCAGAGCGACTTACAGTTAGTGAATACATATTTTTTTGTTTTATACTGGCCCCCCGTGGGAATCGAACCAACAACCCTGGCGTTGCAAACGCCATGCTCTATCAACTGAGCTACATCCCTGCCAGCCATTCCCTCCCCTACCCTGGACGACGCTGGGCCAATTGTGCGCCGCCCATGAGTCTCCTGGTCGCGGCCGGCTGCGACAGAGCCTGGATTCAAACCAGGATCTCTAGTGGCACAGTTAGCACTGCAATGCAGTGCCTTAGACCACTGCGCCACTCAGGAGCTCAGGAGTTTTACTGGGTTTCGAAGTGTCTGAAATATTTAAGAGAAGACAAGATCATATTTTGTGTCCCAAATGGCACCCCTTATTCCCGATATAGTGCACTACATTTAACCAGGGCCCATATAGGGAATAGGGTCCCATTTGGGACAAGCATCCCAGATCAGACATTCCAACCAAGCCTCTGACAGCCACCTCACTCTGTTCTGTTCATCAGTGAAGCAACTCCACTGTTACAGCTGGAAGACACGCTCAGCTTTAAAGAGCGACTGCCTTCAGGATTATCTTTGGTCTCTTTGATGCCTCTCTGATTAATGCCCTCCTTGTCTGGTCCGTGAGTTTTGGTGTGCGGCCCTCTCTTGGCAGGTTTGTTGTGGTGCCATATTCTTTCAATTTTTTAATAACCCAAACCCTGATCTGTACTTCTCCACAACTTTGTCCCTGACCTGTTTGGAGAGCTCCTTGGTCTTCATGGTGCCGCTTGCTTGGTGGTGCCCCTTGCTTAGCGGTGTTGCAGACTCTGGGGCCTTTCAGAACAGGTGTATATATACTGAGATCATGTGACAGATCATGTGACACTTAGATTGTACACAGGTGGACTTTATTAAATAATATATTCCAATGCAAGGGGGAGATAATAAAAATTACACAAATAAATCCAACAACCGTCCTTCAGTCACATAGCCGTTTCCAAGATGGCGTAGCAGTGCGGTCGCTTTTATTTCATCGTCCTGTGTAAATATCCCGTTTCTTGTTTTTTTGTCTATTTTGTATATATCTCTCAATTTTTACTTTTCATTCTTTAACTAAATATACTTTCCTGCAACCCGCCTCACCCAACGTGAAAAGGATTCTATTATTTCTTTATAACTTTCATCAAGAACCGTAAGCTGAAAATAGTGGCTACCTGTTATTAGTCACCGTTAGCGTCTTCACCACTGTCCGTGGCCTACACTATCCACCAGCCAGCTCTAGCTCTAGCCTGGACAATTCGTCGGCCAGTCTGCACAGCGTGCTATCGACCCAGCGTGCTATCGACCCAGAGCTTATTGGACTTTCTGCCGGAATCACTGGACCCTAGCGCTGGATCATCACAACCAGCTAGCTAGCTGCAACCTATTGTGGCTGATTTACCATTGCCCTATAGCAAGCACCAGTTAGCCCTGAGCTAGCCTCAGGCCCATCTCCCGGCTATCTACCTCTCTGTCAACCGGACGGGACCTCCTAGTGTTGACACTGAGCCCCGCCGATCCAACACGACTGGTTTGCCGACGAAATAGTCTGATGTGGTTTCATCAGGCTTCCAGTTGCGACGACCACGAAGATCCATCTGCCAGCCCCGGCCCGCTAGCACACGCAAACTACAACTGTGCTCCCTGCTAGCTGTGCTGAAGCACCAATTTGAACTGCTCTCGGACTCATATTGCTGTTCACTGGACCTTATGATCACTCAGCTGCACAGCTGATGCCTGCTGGACTGTTCCTTTACACGGTACCCTGTCCTGTTTATTCTGTTTAGTCTTAGCCCAAACGTTATCGCTATTTCCAGTTGCTGTCTTAGCTCTATCTAATAACACCTGTGACTGCTTTATGCCTCTCTCCCATGTCAATTATGCCTTGCCTATTGCTGTTTGGGTTAGTTCTTATTATACAATTTCACTGTAGAACCCCTAGTCCCTCTCAAACTGCCTCATATAGTTCCTTTGTTCCACCCCCCATACACGCCGAGACCGGCTCAATCGGTGCCTCCAATGACGCTATCACTTTCATTGTTACCCAACGCTTAGGGTTACCTGAACTGTACTCATATCTTTCCATATCCTTTTCTGTACATAATGCCCTGAATCTTTTCTACAACGCCCGGAGAACTGCCCCCTTTATTCTATGTACCCAACGCACTAGAAGACCAGTTCTTAAAGCCTTTAGTCGTATCCTTATTCTAGTCCTCCTCTGTTCCTCTGGTGATGTAGAGGCTAACCCAGGCCCTGCAGCCCCCAGTACCACTCCTACTCCCCAGGAGCTATCATTTGTTGACTTCTGTAACCGTAAAAGTCTTGGTTTTCTGCACATAAATATCAGAAGCCTCCTTCCTAAGTTTGAGTTATTCACTGCGTTAGCACACTCCGCCAACCCTGATGTTCTAGCAGTGTCTGAATCCTGGCTTAGGAAGGCCACCAAAAATTCTGAAATTTCCATCCCCAACTATAACATTTTCCATCTAGATAGAACTGCCAAAGGGGGTGGAGTTGCAATCTACTGTAGAGATAGCCTGCAGAGCTCTATCATACTATCCAGGTCTGTGCCCAAACAGTTTGAGCTTCTACTTCTAAAAATCCACCTTTCCAGAAATAAATCTCTCACTGTTGCCGCTTGCTACAGACCCCCCTCAGCCCCCAGCTGTGCCCTGGACACCATATGTGAATTGATTGCCCCCCATCTATCCTCAGAGTTCGTCCTGCTTGGTGACCTAAATTGGGATATGCTTAACACCCCGGCCATCCTACAATCTAAACTAGATGCCATCAATCTCACACAAATTATCAACGAACCTACCAGGTACAACCCTAAATCCGTAAACATGGGTACCCTCATAGATATCATCCTGACTAACTTACCCTCTAAATACACCTCCGCTGTCTTCAACCAGGATCTCAGCGATCACTGCCTTATTGCCTGCGTCCGTAACGGGTCCGCGGTCAAACGACCACCCCTCATCACTGTCAAACGCTCCCAAAAACACTTCAGCGAGCAGGCCTTCCTAATTGACCTGGCCCAGGTATCCTGGATGGATATAGATCTCATTCCGTCAGTAGAGGATGCCTGGTTGTTCTTTAAAAGTAATTTCCTCTCAATCTTAAATAGACATGCCCCATTCAAGAAATACAGAACTAAGAACAGATATAGCCCCTGGTTCTCCTCAGACTTGACTGCCCTTGACCAGCACAAAAACATCCTGTGGCGTACTGCATTAGCATCAAATAGCCCCCGCGATATGCAACTTTTCAGGGAAGTTAGGAACCAATATACACAAGCAGTTAGGAAAGCAAAGGCTAACTTTTTCAAACAGAAATTTGCATCCTGTAGCACTAACTCCAAAAAGTTTTGGGACACTGTAAAGTCCATGGAAAATAAGAGCACTTCCTCCCAGCTACCCACTGCACTGAGGCTAGGAAACACTATCACCACCGATAAATCTACAATAATCGAGAATTTCAACAAGCATTTTGCTACGGCTGGCCATGCTTTCCACCTGGCTACCACTACCATGGCCACCAGCTCTGCACCCTCCGCTGCAACTTGCCCATGCCCCCCCCGCTTCTCCTTCACACAAATCCAGACAGCTGATGTTCTAAAAGAGCTGCAAAATCTGGACCCCTACAAATCATCTGGGCTAGACAATCTGGACCCTTTCTTTCTAAAACTAGCCGCCGAAATTGTCGCAACCCCTATTACTAGCCTGTTCAACCTCTCTTTCATAACGTCTGAGCTCCCAAGAGATTGGAAAGCTGCCGCGGTCATCCCCCTCTTCAAAGGGGGTGACACTCTAGATCCAAACTGTTACAGACCCATATCCATCCTGCCCTGCCTTTCAAAAGTTTTTGAAAGCCAAGTCAACAAACAGATCACCGACCATTTCGAATCCCACCGTACCTTCTCCGCTATGCAATCCGGTTTCCGAGCTGGTCATGGGTGCACTTCAGCCACGCTCAAGGTCCTAAACGATATTATAACCGTGATCGATAATAGACAGTACTGTGCAGCCGTTTTCATTGACCTGGCCAAGGCTTTCGACTCTGTCAACCACCGCATTCTTATTGGCAGACTAAATAGCCTTGGTTTCTCAAATGACTGCCTCGCCTGGTTCACCAACTACTTCTCAGATCGAGTTCAATGTGTCAAATCGGAGGGCCTGTTGTCTGGACCTATGGCAGTCTCTATGGGGGTGCCACAGGGTTCAATTCTTGGGCCGACTCTTTTCTCTGTGTATATCAATGACGTCGCTCTTGCTGCTGGTGACTCTCAGATCCACCTCTACGCAGACGACACCATTTTGTATACATCTGGCCCTTCATTGGACACTGTGTTAACAAACCTCCAAACGAGCTTCAATTCCATACAACACTCCTTCAGTAGCCTCCAACTGCTCTTAAACACTAGTAAAACTAAATGCATGCTCTTCAACCGAACGCTGCTTGCACCCGCCCACCCGACTAGAATCACTACTCTCGACGGGTCTGACCTAGAGTATGTGGACAACTACAAATATCTAGGTGTCTGGTTAGACTGTAAACTCAACTTCCAGACTCACATTAAGAATCTCCAATCCAAAGTTAAATCTAGAATCGGTTTCCTATTTCGCAACAAAGCCTCCTTCACTCATGCTGCCAAACATGCCCTCGTAAAACTGACTATCCTACCGATCCTTGACTTCGGCGATGTCATTTACAAAATAGCCTCCAACACTCTACTCAGCAAATTGGATGTAGTCTATCACAGTGCCATCCGTTTTGTCTCCAAAGCCCCATATAATACCCACCACTGTGACCTGTACGCTCTTGTTGGCTGGTCCTCACTACATATTCGTCGCCAAACCCACTGGCTCCAAGTCATCTATAAATCACTGCTAGGCAAATCCCCACCTTATCTTAGCTCATTGGTCACCATAGCAACACCCACCCGTAGTCTGCGCTCCAGCGGGTATATCGCACTGGTCACCCCCAAAGCCAACACCTCCTTTGGCCGCAATTCCTTCCAGTTCTCTGCTGCCAATGACTGGAACAAATTGCAAAAATCTCTGAAGCTGGAGACACTTATCTCCCTCACTAACTTTAAGCATCAGTTGTCAGAGCACCTTACCGATCACTGCACCTGTACACAGCCCATCTGAAATTAGCCCGCCCAACTACCTCATCCCTATATTGTTATTTATTTTGCTCATTTGTACCCCAGTATCTCTATTTGCACATCATCTCTTGCACATCTATCATTCCAGTGTTAATACTAATTGTAATTATTTTGCACTATAGCCTATTTTATTGCCTTACCTCCATAACTTGCTAAATTTGCACACACTGTATATATATGTATTTCTGTTGTATTTTTTGACTTTGTTTTGTTTTACCCCATATGTAACTCTGTGTTGTTGTTTTTATCGCACTGCTTTGCTTTATCTTGGCCAGGTCGCAGTTGTAAATGAGAACTTGTTCTCAACTGGTTTACCTGGTTAAATAAAGGTTAAATAAAAAAATAAAAAACATTCAGATCACCTCCCTACACAGGCTCAGGTGCCTGTGAGGACAAAGCATTCATCAACAGGATTCATTGTAATGCCTCTGCAAAATGTTCCTGAGTCCCAAAGAAAATGCTCAACTGCACTCACAATGCCTATTTCTCCGATTTCCTCTTTGTTTGTGCTGTGCAGTTGATTACCAAAGTAATAAACGTTACAAAGTCCACCTTTTTAACAAGGCAACATGTCAGGATCCCTCCCTTGGCAAGGAACATCATCTGGTGCTTCTACTCCTATTACCATTACTTCTTCAACTGCACTCCTTTCTTCCACTCTTCTGGACAGCACTTATTCTTGCCGCCTCCGTCTCCGTCACCCTAACAGGACACTTCAGAAATTCGGGTGCATTGTTCACTACCACAATTGCAGCATTTAGGCTCAGCGGGCATACGATACCCCTCCCGTCTACATACACTTGACACATGACCAAATCATTTCCATTGATCACTGCATGGGTTTGGGCACGAAGGCTCTCACAGGGAATCTCATATCACCCAAATACATGTGAGAAGGGAGAGACTCTTCATCAAAAAACTATAGAATGGATGGAGTGGGCTTCCTCACTGCAGGTCAGTCGTCATGCACCAACCACCTGATACAATTATTCACGTTTATCCTTTGCATTTACTTCTAGCAGCACCCCAGAGATAACACCCTTGATAGGCGCCCTGCTTTGAGGGTCCATACACCACACATTCCAATCCGACATCTTCTTCAGGTGCAAAATAAACCCACTTCTTCTTATTACATTTACATTTACATTTTAGTCATTTAGCAGACGCTCTTATCCAGAGCGACTTACAGGAGCAATTAGGGTTAAGTGCCTTGCTCAAGGGCACATTAACGTTATTTAGCAGACGCTCTTAGCCAGAGCGACTCACAAATTGGTGCGTTCACCCTATAGCCAGTGGGATAACCACTTTCCAATTCGGGGCGGGGGGGGGGGGGTTAGAAGGAATACTTTATCCTATCCCAGGTATTCCTTAAAGAGGTGGGGTTTCAAATGTCTCCGGAAGGTGGTGAGTGACTCCGCTGTCCTGGCGTCGTGAGGGAGCTTGTTCCACCATTGGGGTGCCAGAGCAGCGAACAGTTTTGACTGGGCTGAGCGGGAGCTATGCTTCCGCAGAGGAAGGGGAGCCAGCAGGCCAGAGGTGGATGAACGCAATGCCCTCGTTTGGGTGTAGGGACTGATCAGAGCCTGAAGGTACAGAGGTGCCGTTCCCCTCACTGCTCCATAGGCAAGCACCATGGTCTTGTAGCGGATGCGAGCTTCAACTGGAAGCCAGTGGAGTGTGCGGAGGAGGGGGGTGACGTGAGAGAACTTGGGAAGGTTGAACACCAGACGGGCTGCGGCATTCTGGATGAGTTGTAGGGGTTTAATGGCACAGGCAGGGAGGCCAGCCAACAGCGAGTTGCAGTAGTCCAGATGGGAGATGACAAGTGCCTGGATTAGGACCTGTGCCGCTTCCTGTGTAAGGCAGGGTCGTACTCTCCGAATGTTGTAGAGCATGAACCTGCAGGAGCGGGTCACCGCCTTGATGTTGGCGGAGAACGACAGGGTGTTGTCCAGGGTCACGCCTAGGCTCTTCGCACTCTGGGAGGAGGACACAGCGGAGTTGTCAACCGTGATGGCGAGATCATGGAACGGGCAGTCCTTCCCCGGGAGGAAGAGCAGCTCCGTCTTGCCAGGGTTCAGCTTGAGGTGGTGATCCGTCATCCATAATGATATGTCTGCCAGACATGCAGAGATGCGATTCGCCACCTGGTTATCAGAAGGGGGAAAGGAGAAGATTAGTTGTGTATCGTCAGCGTAGCAATGATAGGAAAGGCCATGTGAGGATATGACAGAGCCAAGTGACTTGGTGTATAGGGAGAAAAGGAGAGGGCCTAGAACTGAGCCCTGGGGGACACCAGTGGTGAGAGCACGTGGTGCGGAGACAGCTTCTCGCCACGCCACTTGGTAGGAGCGACCGGTCAGGTAGGACGCAATCCAGGAGTGGATTGCGTCCTCCAATGCATCCACAATTTTAATAGAGACTTCAAACGGATCTCCCAAGATAACAACATCGATCCAAAACCCTTATGTTTGGATTGACTAGTTCCCACGACCTCTTCACTTCTCTTATTTCCTTTTTGTATTCTCCAACTGTAATCCAACTCCTCTCACGCACCTCTCACACTCCTCTCACACTCCTCTCACTCTCCTCTCACACTCCTCTCACACTCCTCTCACGCTCGTCTCATCTCCTCTCCCCTCCACACGCCATCTCATTCAAACAGAACATCCCCTTCTGCCATTTTCCCAAAACCATCCAAGGTTGGGTTTTGATTTGACGATGTCCATTTACCCACTAACATGGGGTGAACAGCTGTGGTGATTGCTCTCTATCCAATAGCATAGACAGTGAGACTGACCTTCCCAGCAGCTCTGACTTTGTTTACATAAGACAACACGTAGGTCTCCCGAGTGGTGCAGTGGTCTAAGGCACTGCATCGCAGTGTTAACTGTGCCACTAGAGATCCTGGTTCGAATCCAGGCTCTGTCGCAGCCGGCCGCGACCGGGAGACCCATGGGCGGCGCACAATAGGCCCAGCGTCGTCCAGGGTAGGGGAGGGAATGGCCGGCAGGGATGTAGCTCAGTTGATAGAGCATGGCGTTTGCAACGCCAGGGTTGTGGGTTTGATTCCCACGGGGGGCCAGTATAAATAAAAAAATAAAAATAAAAATCTATTCGCTAACTGTAAGTCGCTCTGGATAAGAGCGTCTGCTAAATGACTAAAATGTACGTAGCACTTTTTTTTTACTTGGGAAATACTGCACCACGTTAGATGTAAAATTGCACAAATAAAACATCCTTGGCAAAAATGTCAAAATGGATTACGGATTTCTT
The DNA here is from genome assembly GCA_031479575.1 of Coregonus ussuriensis. NCBI lineage: Eukaryota > Metazoa > Chordata > Actinopteri > Salmoniformes > Salmonidae > Coregonus > Coregonus ussuriensis. Next base: position 56,932,827 of record CM062487.1, read on the forward strand.
GAGATATCTTAGATTTATTCTGGGGATTTTGAGTAAGTGAAATAGGCTTCCGCATCTACAGTGTCTCCTGGGGGACAAACATCATAAATCAAACACGGAATCGGTCAGGAAACATACCTCCAAGATGAAATCTCGTTTTTCTAATGGTCAACAGAAAAAACACACATGACAATCGGCATGTTCAGTGGCTCTTTAAACTAAACCACTGTGGGATTTCTGGATTTAAATTACAACTAATTAATCCACTTCAACCTTTTTTTCATGATTCATGATGAAATAGTCTCAGAGAATCAATCAAATCTCGCTGTTTTCTATGAAGCTGCCTGGTATTGTCAGTCTAGTGCCAAGAAGTTAGGATTATTTTACTGCTGCAGCAAACTGGCTCAATTTAAGATCCTGCATCTCTGCATGATGCATTTTGCATTATCACTTTTTTTGCTTTGTAATGAAAGGAAATGTAAATTAATATGTGGATTATAAATCATATACATTTTTTATAGCGGGTGATACATTTTACTTTAGGGAAAATCAAGTCTGAAATTTTAAGTCTGAAATTATAAATTTTACCAGGGTAGTTACAAACAGCACAGGAATGAAATCATCCACATGTATTGATCACATCTTTACTAATGCTGCAGAAATTTGCTTTAAAGCAGTATCCAAATCAAATGGATGTAGTGATTATAATATAGAAGCCATATCTAGGAAAACCAAAGTTTCAAAGACTGGGCCTAATATTGTGTATAAGAGATCATACAAGAGGTTGTGTAGTGATTCCTATGTTGTTGAACTAAATAATATTTACTGGTCTGTGATGTGTAATGAGGAGCAAACAGACGCTGCACTTGACACATTTATGAAACGTCTTATTCCAGTTACTAATAAGCATGCAACTATTAAGAAAATGACAAAAAACTGTTAAATGCCCGTGGATTGATGAGGAATTGAGAGGGATTAGGCAAAAGGAATGGCAAATAGGTCAGGCTGCACAGCCGATTGGTAAACGTACTGTAAATTGAGAAATCATGTGACTACACTGAAGAAGAAGAAGAAGAAGAGACTGTACTATGAAACAAGGATGAATGATAGTAAAAAGCTTGTAATTTTGAATTCCGTAAAGTGTGTGGAAGAGGTGAAGATGATATTGTTGTCTATTAACAGTGACAAGCCACTTGGATATACAATTACTGAGGATGATAGCGAATGATATCGCCACTCCTATTTGCCATCGCTTCAATCTAAGCCTCAGGAAAAGTGTGTTCCCTCAGGCCTGGAGGGAAGAGAAAGTCCTTCTGCTACCCAAGAATATCGAAGCAACCTTTACTGGCTCAAATAGCCAACCACAGCAAGTGAAATCACTGCAACACTTAACAAAGAGCTGCAGTTAGTTTCAGAGTGGGTGGCAAGGAATAAGTTAGTCCTAAATATTTCATAAACTAAAATAATTATATTTGGGACAAGTCATTCACTAAACCCTAAACCTCAACCAAATCTTGTAATAAATAATGTGGAAATTGAGCAAGTTGATGTGACTAAATTGTAAACTGTCATCGTCAAAACATATTGATGCAACAGTAGCTAAAATGGGGAGAAGTCTGTCCATAATAAAGCGTTGTTCTCGGGATTACAGACTGGTCCAAGGATAGGTTGAAAATGACTGTGAATATGCCTGCCAGCTGTTCTGCACACGCTCTGAGAACGCGCCCCGGAATACCGTCCGGCCCCGCGGCCTTGCCTGCCAGCTGTTCTGCACATGCTCTGAGCACGCGCCCTGGAATACCGTCCGGCCCCGCGGCCTTGCCTGCCAGCTGTTCTGCACATGCTCTGAGCACGCGCCCTGGAATACCGTCTGGCCCCGCGGTCTTGTGAGTGTTGACCTGATTAAAAACCTTACTCACGTCTGCCTCGGAGAGCGAGATCACCCAGTCCCCTGGGTCGGTGGGTCGGTGGGGGCCCTCGCACACATTACAGTGTTGTTATTGTTGAAGCGTGCGTAAAACGTTAAGTTCATCTGGTAGAGAGGCATCGTTGGGCAGGTCACGGCTGGGTCCAAACAACAAAATGGGAGAAATCGGACTCTTGCGCTTACATGTCAGGACTGTTCTCTTGGTACTTAACCATGTCTCTGGACTTTTACACATATCCTGAAATATGTGGCGTTAAAGACTCTGGTGACTGTGGATTGTCGTTCAAGTGCTGTCTGTAAATCCAAATGTTGTAACCCCCGATCTAGACTTACCATTACCTTGCTGCTTCTACTGTCTAGAAATGTGCAATCTAACCCAGGTCCTGACATTTTTACCGCTGCTGAATTAAGGAGTCAGAGCGGCTTGTGGTTTCTGCATATGAATGTAAGAAGTCTTCTGCCGAAGCTTGTGAATATATGGATAACAACTGCAGAACCTGACGTATTTATGCTTTCTGAAACCTGGATAAAAAAATCCATTACAGACAAAAATATTGGCATAAATGGTTACAACGTTTTTCGTACAGATGGTAAACCTTAAGGTGGTGATGTTGCTGTTCTCAGCGGTCGTTCTGACTTCTGTCACTAAACCTCAGCAATCTGAATATCTGTCTTTGAACCTCGGCTCATCTTTAAATATTGTTGTATCTTGTTGCTATAGACCTCCATCTGCTTCTGCTGGCTCTCTGGATTGTATTTTCGAATTGTTATCACAGTATGTCAATTCTGAGTTTGTCTTGATGGGTGATCTGAATCAGGATTGGTTAACATCTAGCTCTGATCAACTCAAAATTATATCCTATACCTATAATCTCACTCAGATTGTCAACAGTGTAACCAGGTTGAATATAAAGTGTCCTCTGAAATCCTGTTTGATTGATTTGATCTTAACCGATACTCCTCATCGTTTTTAATGCTTCTGGTATTTTTGCAAATACATTAGTGATCACTGTGCTATTGCCTGTGTGAGAGAAGGTAAAATATCTGAGCGATCACCACGTGTCATTACGAAAAGAAACTGGAAGCAGTTTGATACTCAATGTTTTTTACATTATATATTTAGCATTGAATGGAATAGAATATAATTCATCCCTGATGTTGAATTAGCCTTTTCTTACTTCCACAATTCCAGGATGTATGCAACAAGCCCCTTTCAAGAAATTCAGGATTAAGGGCAGAGAAAATCCTTGGTTTACTGATGAATTTACTAAAATCGTAAGGGAACGAAACGATATGTGGGCTAAAGCAAGAGGGTCTAGTCTGATGGCTCTAGTCTGTACTCCTGATGGTTCTAGTCTGTACTCCTGATGGCTTCTAGTCTGTACTCCTGATGGTTCTAGTCTGTACTCCTGATGGCTCTAGTCTGTACTCCTGATGGCTCTAGTCTGTACTCCTGATGGCTCTAGTCTGTACTCCTGATGGTTCTAGTCTGTACTCCTGATGGCTCTAGTCTGTACTCCTGATGGTTCTAGTCTGTACTCCTGATGGTTCTAGTCTGTACTCCTGATGGTTCTAGTCTGTACTCCTGATGGCTCTAGTCTGTACTCCTGATGGCTCTAGTCTGTACTCCTGATGGTTCTAGTCTGTACTCCTGATGGTTCTAGTCTGTACTCCTGATGGTTCTAGTCTGTACTCCTGATGGTTCTAGTCTGTACTCCTGATGGCTCTAGTCTGTACTCCTGATGGTTCTAGTCTGTACTCCTGATGGTTCTAGTCTGTACTCCTGATGGCTCTAGTCTGTACTCCTGATGGTTCTAGTCTGTACTCCTGATGGGTCTAGTCTGTACTCCTGATGGCTCTAGTCTAGTCTGTACTCCTGATGGCTCTAGTCTGTACTCCTGATGGTTCTAGTCTGTACTCCTGATGGCTCTAGTCTGTACTCCTGATGGTTCTAGTCTGTACTCCTGATGGTTCTAGTCTGTACTCCTGATGGCTCTAGTCTGTACTCCTGATGGTTCTAGTCTGTACTCCTGATGGTTCTAGTCTGTACTCCTGATGGTTCTAGTCTGTACTCCTGATGGTTCTAGTCTGTACTCCTGATGGTTCTAGTCTGTACTCCTGATGGCTCTAGTCTGTACTCCTGATGGCTCTAGTCTGTACTCCTGATGGCTCTAGTCTGTACTCCTGATGGTTCTAGTCTATACTCCTGATGGTTCTAGTCTGTACTCCTGATGGTTCTAGTCTGTACTCCTGATGGTTCTAGTCTGTACTCCTGATGGCTCTAGTCTGTACTCCTGATGGCTCTAGTCTGTACTCCTGATGGTTCTAGTCTATACTCCTGATGGTTCTAGTCTGTACTCCTGATGGTTCTAGTCTGTACTCCTGATGGTTCTAGTCTGTACTCCTGATGGCTCTAGTCTGTACTCCTGATGGCTCTAGTCTGTACTCCTGATGGTTCTAGTCTATACTCCTGATGGTTCTAGTCTGTACTCCTGATGGTTCTAGTCTGTACTCCTGATGGTTCTAGTCTGTACTCCTGATGGCTCTAGTCTGTACTCCTGATGGCTCTAGTCTGTACTCCTGATGGCTCTAGTCTGTACTCCTGATGGTTCTAGTCTATACTCCTGATGGTTCTAGTCTGTACTCCTGATGGTTCTAGTCTGTACTCCTGATGGCTCTAGTCTGTACTCCTGATGGTTCTAGTCTGTACTCCTGATGGTTCTAGTCTGTACTCCTGATGGCTCTAGTCTGTACTCCTGATGGCTCTAGTCTGTACTCCTGATGGTTCTAGTCTGTACTCCTGATGGTTCTAGTCTGTACTCCTGATGGTTCTAGTCTGTACTCCTGATGGTTCTAGTCTGTACTCCTGATGGCTCTAGTCTGTACTCCTGATGGCTCTAGTCTGTACTCCTGATGGCTCTAGTCTGTACTCCTGATGGTTCTAGTCTGTACTCCTGATGGTTCTAGTCTGTACTCCTGATGGTTCTAGTCTGTACTCCTGATGGTTCTAGTCTGTACTCCTGATGGTTCTAGTCTGTACTCCTGATGGCTCTAGTCTGTACTCCTGATGGCTCTAGTCTGTACTCCTGATGGTTCTAGTCTGTACTCCTGATGGTTCTAGTCTGTACTCCTGATGGTTCTAGTCTGTACTCCTGATGGCTCTAGTCTGTACTCCTGATGGTTCTAGTCTGTACTCCTGATGGTTCTAGTCTGTACTCCTGATGGCTCTAGTCTGTACTCCTGATGGTTCTAGTCTGTACTCCTGATGGTTCTAGTCTGTACTCCTGATGGTTCTAGTCTGTACTCCTGATGGCTCTAGTCTGTACTCCTGATGGTTCTAGTCATGGCTCTAGTCTGTACTCCTGATGGTTCTAGTCTGTACTCCTGATGGTTCTAGTCTGTACTCCTGATGGTTCTAGTCTGTACTCCTGATGGTTCTAGTCTGTACTCCTGATGGCTTCTAGTCTGTACTCCTGATGGCTCTAGTCTGTACTCCTGATGGCTCTAGTCTGTACTCCTGATGGTTCTAGTCTAGTACTCCTGATGGTTCTAGTCTATACTCCTGATGGTTCTAGTCTGTACTCCTGATGGTTCTAGTCTGTACTCCTGATGGCTCTAGTCTGTACTCCTGATGGCTCTAGTCTGTACTCCTGATGGTTCTAGTCTATACTCCTGATGGTTCTAGTCTGTACTCCTGATGGTTCTAGTCTGTACTCCTGATGGTTCTAGTCTGTACTCCTGATGGCTCTAGTCTGTACTCCTGATGGCTCTAGTCTGTACTCCTGATGGATCTAGTCTGTACTCCTGATGGTTCTAGTCTATACTCCTGATGGTTCTAGTCTGTACTCCTGATGGTTCTAGTCTGTACTCCTGATGGTTCTAGTCTGTACTCCTGATGGCTCTAGTCTGTACTCCTGATGGCTCTAGTCTGTACTCCTGATGGCTCTAGTCTGTACTCCTGATGGTTCTAGTCTGTACTCCTGATGGTTCTAGTCTGTACTCCTGATGGTTCTAGTCTGTACTCCTGATGGTTCTAGTCTGTACTCCTGATGGTTCTAGTCTGTACTCCTGATGGCTCTAGTCTGTACTCCTGATGGCTCTAGTCTGTACTCCTGATGGCTCTAGTCTGTACTCCTGATGGCTCTAGTCTGTACTCCTGATGGTTCTAGTCTGTACTCCTGATGGTTCTAGTCTGTACTCCTGATGGTTCTAGTCTGTACTCCTGATGGTTCTAGTCTGTACTCCTGATGGTTCTAGTCTGTACTCCTGATGGTTCTAGTCTGTACTCCTGATGGTTCTAGTCTATACTCCTGATGGTTCTAGTCTGTACTCCTGATGGTTCTAGTCTGTACTCCTGATGGCTCTAGTCTGTACTCCTGATGGCTCTAGTCTGTACTCCTGATGGTTCTAGTCTGTACTCCTGATGGCTCTAGTCTGTACTCCTGATGGTTCTAGTCTGTACTCCTGATGGTTCTAGTCTGTACTCCTGATGGTTCTAGTCTGTACTCCTGATGGTTCTAGTCTGTACTCCTGATGGTTCTAGTCTTTACTCCTGATGGCTCTAGTCTGTACTCCTGATGGCTCTAGTCTGTACTCCTGATGGTTCTAGTCTGTACTCCTGATGGTTCTAGTCTGTACTCCTGATGGTTCTAGTCTGTACTCCTGATGGCTCTAGTCTGTACTCCTGATGGCTCTAGTCTGTACTCCTGATGGCTCTAGTCTGTACTCCTGATGGTTCTAGTCTGTACTCCTGATGGTTCTAGTCCGTACTCCTGATGGTTCTAGTCTGTACTCCTGATGGTTCTAGTCTGTACTCCTGATGGTTCTAGTCTGTACTCCTGATGGTTCTAGTCTGTACTCCTGATGGCTCTAGTCTGTACTCCTGATGGCTCTAGTCTGTACTCCTGATGGCTCTAGTCTGTACTCCTGATGGTTCTAGTCTGTACTCCTGATGGCTCTAGTCTGTACTCCTGATGGCTCTAGTCTGTACTCCTGATGGTTCTAGTCTGTACTCCTGATGGTTCTAGTCTGTACTCCTGATGGCTCTAGTCTGTACTCCTGATGGCTCTAGTCTGTACTCCTGATGGTTCTAGTCTGTACTCCTGATGGTTCTAGTCTGTATTCCTGATGGTTATAGTCTGTACTCCTGATGGTTCTAGTCTGTACTCCTGATGGCTCTAGTCTGTACTCCTGATGGTTCTAGTTTGTACTCCTGATGGTTATAGTCTGTACTCCTGATGGTTCTAGTCTGTACTCCTGATGGTTCTAGTCTGTACTCCTGATGGTTCTAGTCTGTACTCCTGATGGTTCTAGTCTGTACTCCTGATGGTTCTAGTCTGTACTCCTGATGGCTCTAGTCTGTACTCCTGATGGTTCTAGTCTGTACTCCTGATGGCTCTATAGGGTCTGGTTCGGCAGATGATTCTTTGGCTTTTAAACGTCTTCGAAATCTGAGTGTGGCTATGACCCGAAAACTGAAAGCAGACCACTACCTTAAATCTACTAAGGATAATTTAAATAATCCCTTCAAAGTTCCGCAAGTAGTGAAAGGTTTGGAGTGCAAAAAAGATACACAGCTTCTCAAACAATTGTTGGTAGACACACAGATTGTAACTGAGAGAACCTCTATTCTGAAAGCCTTAAATCAGCATTTTCTAGATGCAAGCAGTTTTTTTGAAAAGGTTAAAGGTCTAAATGAGCCCCCTGTGAATTTACCTGACACCCCCATGCACTCCTTCGCAAGGTTCTACTTCTCATCCTTCTCTGTTTTTCAACCTGTAATTTAAATTGATTTTTATTTGGATTTCATATAATGGACATATACAAAATAGTCCAAATTGGTGACGTGAAATGAAAAAAATAACTTGTTTCAAAAAACTCTAGAAAATAAATAACGGAAAAGTGGTGCGTGCATATGTATTCACCCCCTTTTCTATGAAGCCCCTAAATAAGATCTGGTGCAACCAATTACCTTCAGAAGTCACATAATTAGTTAAATAAAGTCCCACTGTGTGCAATCTAAGTGTCACATGATTTGTCATATGATCTCAGCATATATACACCTGTTCTGAAAGGCCCCAGAGTCTGCAACACCACTAACCAAGGGGCACCACCAAGCAAGCAGCACCATGAAGACCAAGGAGCTCTCCAAACAGGTCAGGGACAAAGTTGTGGAGAAGTACATATCAGGGTTGGGTTATAAAAAACTATCAGAAACTTTGAACATCCCACGGAGCACCATTAAATCCATTATTAAAAAATGGAAAGAATATGGCTCCACAACAAACCTGCCAAGAGAGGGCCGCCCACCAAAACTCACGGACCAGGCAAGGAGGGCATTAATCAGAGAGACAACAAAGAGACCAAAGATAACCCTGAAGGAGCTGCAAAGCTCCACAGCGGATATCGGACTATCTGTCCATAGGACCACTTTAGGCCGTACACTCCACAGAGCTGGCTTTATGGAAGACTGGCCAGAAAAAACCCATTGCTTAAAGAATAAAATAAGCAATCACGTTTAGTGTCGTAGCCGGCCGCGACCGGGAGACCCATGGGGCGGCAAATAATTGGCCCAGCGTCGTCCAGGGTAGGGGAGGGAATGGCCGGCAGCGATGTAGCTCAGTTGATAGAGCATGGCGTTTGCAACGCCAGGGTTGTGGGTTCGTTTCCCACGGGGGGCCAGTATGAAAAACATAATGTAGGCACTCACTAACTGTAAGTCGCTCTGGGTAAGAGCGTCTGCTAAATGACTAAAATGTAAATGTAAAATATAGTGTTCGCCAAAAGGCATGTGGGAGACTCCCCAAACATATGGAAGAAGGTATTCTGGTCAGATGAGACAAAAATTGAGCTTTTCGGCCATCAAGGAAAACGCTGTGTCTGGCGCAAAACCAACACCTCTCATCACCCCGAGAACACCATCTCCATAGTGAAGCATGGTGGTGGCAGCATCATGCTGTGGGGATGTTTTTCATCGGCAGGGACTGGGAAACTGGTCAGAATTGAAGGAATGATGGATGGCCTGTTTCAGTCTTCCAGAGCAAAAATCCCAGTGGCTACAGTAAGGAAAGAACAAGTATTTGATACACTGCCGATTTTGCAGGTTTTCCTACTTACAAAGCATGTAGAGGTCTGTCATTTTTATCATAGGTACACTTCAACTGTGAGAGACTTGTGATGATTTTTAAGTAATTAATTTGTATTTTATTGCATGACATAAGTATTTGATCACCTACCAACCAGTAAGAATTCCGGCTCTCACAGACCTGTTAGTTTTTCTTTAAGAAGCCCTCCTGTTCTCCACTCATTACCTGTAATAACTGCACCTGTTTGAACTCGTTACCTGTATAAAAGACACCTGTCCACACACTCAATCAAACAGACTCCAACCTCTCCACAATGGCCAAGGCCAGAGAGCTGTGTAAGGACATCAGGGATACAATTGTAGACCTGCACAAGGCTGGGATGGGCTATAGGACAATACAATAGGCAAGCAGCTTGGTGAGAAGGCAACAACTGTTGGCGCAATTATTAGAAAATGGAAGAAGTTCAAGATGACGGTCAATCACCCTCGGTCTGGGGCTCCATGCAAGATCTCACCTTGTGGGGCATCAATGATCATGAGGAAGGTGAGGGATCAGCCCAGAACTACTCGGCATGACCTGGTCAATGACCTGAAGAGAGCTGGGACCACAGTCTCAAAGAAAACCATTAGTAACACACTACGCCGTCATGGATTAAAATCCTGCAGCGCACGCAAGGTCCCCCTGCTCAAGCCAGCGCATGTCCAGGCCTGTCTGAAGTTTGCCAATGACCATCTGTATGATCCAGAGGAGGAATGGGAGAAGGTCATGTGGTCTGATGAGACAAAAATAGAGCTTTTTGGTCTAAACTCCACTCGCCGTGTTTGGAGGAAGAAGAAGGATGAGTACAACCCCAAGAACACCATCCCAACCGTGAAGCATGGAGGTGGAAACATCATTCTTTGGGGATGCTTTTCTGCAAAGGGGACAGGATGACTGCACCGTATTGAGGGGAGGATGGATGGGGCCATGTATCGCGAGATCTTGGCCAACAACCTCCTTCCCTCGGTAAGAGCATTGAAGATGGGTCGTGGCTGGGTCTTCCAGCATGACAACGGCCCGAAACACACAGCCAGGGCAACTAAGGTGTGGCTCCGTAAGAAGCATCTCAAGGTCCTGGAGTGGCCTAGCCAGTCTCCAGACCTAAACCAATAGAAAATCTTTGGAGGGAGCTGAATGTCCGTATTGCCCAGCGACAGCCCCGAAAACTGAAGGATCTGGAGAAGGTCTGTATGGAGGAGTGGGCCAAAATCCCTGCTGCAGTGTGTGCAAACCTGGTCAAGACCTACAGGAAACGTATGATCTCTGTAATTGCAAACAAAGGTTTCTGTACCAAATATTAAGTTAATAATAAAATGCAAATGAGTTACTTAAAAATCATACAACGTAATTTTCTGGATTTTTGTTTTAGATTACGTCTCTCACAGTTGAAGTGTACCTATGATAAAAATTACAGACCTCTACATGCTTTGTAAGTAGGAAAACCTGCAAAATCGGCAGTGTATCAAATACTTGTTCTCCCCTTTGTAGATGTGCCAAGTTTATAGAGACATACCCCAAGAGACTTGCAGCTGTAATTGCCGCAAAAGGTGGCTCTACAAAGTATTGACTTTGGGGGGGGAGGTGAATAGTAATGCACGCTCAAGTTTTCAGTTTTTTGTCTAATTTCTTGTTTGTTTCACAAGAAGAAATATTTTGCATCTTCAAAGTGGTAGGCATGTTGTGTAAATCAAATGATACAAACCTCCAAAAAAATCCATTTTAATTCCAGGTTGTAAGGCAGCAAAATAGGAAATATGTCAAGGGGGGTGAATATTTTCGCAAGCCACTGTAGGTAGATTTAAAGTGACTATGCATAGATAATAAACAATATCCAATTTGGCAGCAGCGTAAAAGAGTGGGTGGGGGGGAATGCAAATAGTCTGTGTGTCCATTTCATTACCTGTTCAGGAGACTTATGGCTTGGGGGTAGAAGCTGTTAAGAAGTCTTTTGGACCTAGACTTGGCGCTCCGGTACTGCTTGCCATGCGATAGCAGAGAGAACAGTCTATGTAAATGTGGTATTTCTGTTTTTAGCCAGTGTAGCTGCAGTCATCATTGCTCCCATTTTTAACCTCACACTTGAAGTTAAGGAATTCCCGAAGTTATGGAAAATCTGCTTTTGTACTGCCTCTCCTGAAAGGTGGAGATCCTTCGCTACTTGAAAACTATCAAAATTGTCTGTACTGTCTAAGGTACTGGAGTCCTTAGTTAGTAGGCAGCTGAAGGCCTACCTCCAAGAAAACAACATCTTAAATGGAATGCAGTCAGGTTTTAGGTCTGGTCTGTTTCAGCAACACTGAAGGTTTTAAATGACATCCACTGTGCTCTTGACAAGAAGTTATATTGTGTGTCTGTCTTTACTGATTTGTCGAAGGCGTTTGACTCCGTGAACCATGCTGTGTTGGTGCAAAGGTTAAAATGTTTTTGGAATTACTGGTCATGTTCCAGATTGGTTTATAAATATCCTATCAAATCGTTCACACTGTGTAATGACGGATGGTTGTAAATCTGAGGCCATAGAGTTGTGCTCAGGTGTTCCGCAAGGTTCTATTTTGGGCCCACTGTTGTTCATTTTGTGCATCAACAACATTGGGGATAATATTGAAACAGTGGACGTTCATTTTTATGCAGATGATCCTGTTCTTTATGCAGATGATCCTGTTCTTTATGCAGATGATCCTGTTCTTTATTCAGGTGATCCTGTTCTTTATTCAAGTGGTAGTAGCTTATCTTTTGCTTTTGAAAATGCCTAAAGAGCATTTAACACCATACAACAGAATCTGTATGATTCGTGGAATAAAAAAATTAAAAAAAAGCCAGGCATGTTACTAATCATGTCATTGCTACATTTGATGGACATACTATAGAGCAAGTCAAAGTATACAAATATTTGGGAGTGTGGGTGGATGACAAGCTGAGCTTCACTGTTCATGTGGAGAACTTGATAAGAAAGCTCAAGCTGAGAATAGGTTTTTATTACCGACATAAGGCTTGTTTTCTCTGGAGGCCAGGAAGGAACTGGCACGATGTACATTACTACCGGTTTTAGATTTTAGTGATGTTATGCAGGCTCAACCACTACCCTGAGAGCACTTGATTCAGTATATCATGCAGTCCTCAGGTTCATTACCAATCAAAAAACGTCTAACACATCATTCTGATCTCTACAGCGCCGTTGGCTGGTCGTCATTGACCTTGCATAGGCTTAAACACTGGTATAACCTGATTTATAAGGCCATACTGGGTAAAATACCACTTTATCTCTGTTTAATCAGGTCAGTAAATAAATATCAATTACGGTCCCATTTCTCATTTGCTTTTAACAGTACCAATAATTAGAACAGGTCATGGTTGAAATAGTTTTAGTTCCTCAGCTCTTTGGTCCTGGAATAGTTTTAGTTCCTCAGCTCCGTGGACCTGGAATAGTTTTAGTTCCTCAGCTCCGTGGACCTGGAATAGTTTCAGTTCCTCAGCTCCGTGGTCCTGGAATTCTATCCTGAACATTTTAAAATTTGATGATTTAGTCACGTTGGTGGAGTTTAAACACTTGGTCAATGTAAATATCATAGAAGAGTGTAATTGTCTTTAGGACAGCTGTTTTTTAGTTATGACATTCGTGTTTTCTTTACGTAATATGTAATTGTTGTACTGTATGTGTGTCTATAGTTTTGTTCAGTGTTGTGTTAGTGTATGTAAGTAGTTGTCTGAAACTTTGTTCCCCCTGCTGCAGTTGGACCAGGTCTCTCTTGAAAAATAGATTTGATCTCAATGAGAAAAACCTGTACAAATAAAGGTTAAATAAAAAATAAAATAAACAGTGTTTTAGGACTTTATCGCCCCTAGTGGTGAAGGAGATGTGTTGATGGAAGTTGGGCATCATGTGTCTTAAAGGGATACTACGGGATGTATCTACATCCCCAAAGTCAGATGAACTTGTGTATACCCTTTTTTGTGTGTCTGTGTCCAGTATGAAGGAAGTTAGAGGTAGTTTCATGAGCGAATGCTAACTAGCATTAGCGCAATGACTGGAAGTCTATGGGTATCTACTAGCATAGATAGTAGATACCCATAGACTTCCAGTCATTGCATTAACACTAGTTAGCTTTGGCTCGCGAAACTACCTCTTAACTGGCACAAAACACATTTGATTGGCTTCACATTTTCTCTCTTTCGGTCCATGTACGGTCAAAACAGAGAATGAAAATCAGAAATATACTCGTTTTCTTTATTTATTGTGTCAAAATTGGACATGGAATAACATTTTTTTTTTTATATAAAATGTATTTATTTTTGTTTTCTACTGACTAGCTAGCAGGCTGGCTAGCTAGCCCTACCTGGTTACTGGCTATAGTCATGCTAGCTAGTAGTAGCTAGTGGAAGTAAGTTAGTCCCTCAACCTGCTACAAGATGAAGCTGCCCGGCCAGAGCTACCTGCTGCAGAAAGGGGAGATATCGCCATTAGTTTCAGTAGCTAACTTAGCTAGATCTTAGCTGTCAGCTGATGGTGTCTATTGACTGAGTAATAATGAACAACAGTTACTGTAAACGGTTACCAATCTGGCACTTTCATAGCTAACGTAGCTATTGCTTACACATAAAACAACATCCAATTTAGCTATTGTCAGTGCTGATGTGTGTGTCAAATCAAAATCAAATCAAATTTTATTGGCCACATGCGCAGAATACAACAGGTGCAGACATTACAGTGAAATGCTTACTTACAGCCCTTAACCAACAGTGCATTTATTTTTTATAAAAAAGTAAAATAAAACAACAACAACAGTGTTGCGAAAAAAAGAGCAGAAGTAAAATAAAATAACAGTAGGGAGGCTATATATACAGGGGGGTACCGGTGCAGAGTCAATGTGCGGGGGCACCGGCTAGTTGAGGTAGTTGAGGTAATATGTACATGTGGGTAGAGTTAAATTGACTATGCATAAATAATTAACAGAGTAGCAGCAGGGTAAAAAGATGGGGTGGGGGTGGGGGTGGGGGGGCAGTGCAAATAGTCCGGGTAGCCATGATTAGCTGTTCAGGAGTCTTATGGCTTGGGGGTAGAAGCTGTTGAGAAGTCTTTTGGACCTAGACTTGGCACTCCGGTACCGCTTGCCGTGCGGTAGCAGAGAGAACAGTCTATGACTAGGGTGGCTGGAGTCTTTGACAATTTTGAGGGCCTTCCTCTGACACCGCCTGGTATAGAGGTCCTGGATGGCAGGAAGGTTGCCATACCAGGCGGTGATGCAACCAGTCAGGATGCTCTCGATGTTAGTGGGCTGTCTGTCATGCTTTAAACAGCCCACTGCCTTTCTCTGTCATGCTTTAGAATGCATCGTCATCTCCTCTCAGAGGGACTTGATTAAGGGCTAAACATGCAATCATGTCAACAATAGAGCCCAGGTGATATCTATGAAGAGCAAGCTGATCCGTGTTAAACAGTGTGGATATTTCCTGCCCTCTCTTTAGGCATTTCTCTCTCCCGCCACAAAGCCTCACATGTTAAGGGACATGTTTGTTCACTCCTCTATCTGTCTCTAACGCTTCCAATCACAGAACCCTTTAATGGTAAAGGTTGAATCTGATGACGTAGACATGCTGGCCTATGGGCTTTAGCATGGCTCCTCTGGCCCGTGGGCTATAGCATGGCTCCTCTGGATGTGGGTGGCTCTGGCCCGTGGGCTTCAGATTTCAGAATATTGGAAACCTTATTGTACAAACAGTACCAACACATACATAAGCATAATCTTACAGCCTGTGTCACATTTGGACACTTCATCCAAAGTGCTTTACCTTAACATTTTAAAATAGGCCTAAAAACAAAGAAATGCTAGCTGACATGGATGGTGACTGCATTTGGCCAGTAGTGAATAGATGTGTAAAGACAAAGTAATATCATTAAATAACATTTTGTCTTAGCTTGTAGCTCATAAAATATTCAATTTGATTTGATTTTGGATCTCTGGTAAAATGCAGCAATTACGTTCACTTTTTGTCACACCCTGATCTGTTTCACCTGCCTTTGTGCTTGTCTCCACCCCCCTCCAGGTGGCGCCCATCTTCCCCATTATCCCCTGTGTATTTATACCTGTGTTCTCTGTTTGTCTGTTGCCAGTTTGTTTTGTTTCGTCAAGCCTATCAGCGGTTTTCCACTTGCTCCTGTCTTTCTCAAGTTCCTGTTTTCTAGTTTTCCCGGTTTTGACCATTCTGCCTGCCCTCACCCTGAGACTGCCTGCCGTTCTGTACCTTTTGGACTCTGATCTGGATTACTGACCTCTGCCTGCCCTTGACCTGTCGTTTGCCTGAACCCTGTTTTTGTAATAAACATTTGTTACTTCGACACTGTCTGCATCTGGGTCTTCTCTTGAAACGTGATAAGGAGGGAGTTTAATTCCTAACCAATCTACACCCGTCTATCCAGTCTATGGTTGTCGTGGAGTTTTTGTTCTCACTGTTCCATGTCACGAGTCTAATTTGCATGAATTATGTTACGGGTCTCTTCTCCATCCACCCTAGACGTTTAAAGCCACGGGGAACGTAACATAATGGCAACTTTCATTGGGAACTATCTAAATTACTATTATTATTTTATATTTTTACCCTACTTTTTCAATTATGATATTTTCTGATCGCTGCAACTCCCCAACGGGCTCGGGAGAGGCAAAGGTCGAGTCATGCGTCCTCCGAAACATGACCCGTCAAACCGTGCTCCTTAATCCGGAACCCAGCCACACCAATGTGTCGGAGGAAACACTGTTCAACTGACGACAGAAGTCAGTCTGCTCTTTGCCACCTTCTCCTCCCTGCTGAATCCCCCCCCCCCCCCCCCCTCCCTCTCTGTGGATGACTTCGTCAACCATTTTGAAAAGAAGGTTGACGACATCCGATCATCGTTTGTTAAGTCAAATGACACTGCTGGTCCTGCTCACACTGCCCTACCCTATGCTTTGACTTCTTTCTCCCCTCTCTCTCCAGATGAAATCTTGCGACTTGTGACGGCCGGCCGCTCAACAACCTGCTCATTTGAACCTATCCCCTCCTCTCTTCTCCAGACCATTTCTGGAGACCTTCTCCCTTACCTCACCTCGCTCATCAACTCATCCTTGACCGCTGGCTATGTCCCTTCCGTCTTCAAGAGAGCGAGAGTTGCACCCCTTCTCAAAAGACCTACACTCGATCCCTCCGATGTCAACAACTACAGACTAGTATCCCTTCTTTCTTTTCTCTCCAAAACTCTTGAGCGTGCCGTCTTTATCCAACTCTCTTGCTATCTCTCTCAGAATGACCTTCTTGATCCAAACCAGTCAGGTTTCAAGACTGGTCATTCAACTGAGACTGCTCTTCTCTGTGTCACGGAGGCTCTCCGCACTGCTAAAGCTAACTCTCTCTCCTCTGCTCTTGTCCTTCTAGACCTGTCTGCTGCCTTTGATACTGTGAACCATCAGATCCTCCTCTCCACCCTCTCCGAGTTGGGCATCTCCGGCACGGCTCACTCTTGGATTGCGTCCTACCTGACAGGTCGCTCCTACCAAGTGGCGTGGCGAGAATCTGTCTCCGCACCACGTGCTCTCACCACTGGTGTCCCCCAGGGCTCAGTTCTAGGCCCTCTCCTATTCTCACTATACACCAAGTCACTTGGCTCTGTAATATCCTCACATGGCCTCTCCTATCATTGCTACACAGACGACACACAACTAATCTTCTCCTTTCCCCCTTCTGATAACCAGGTAGCGAATCGCATCTCTGCATGTCTGGCAGACATATCAATGTGGATGTCTCCCGAGTGGCGCAGTGGTCTAAGGCTCTGTGCCACTAGATATCCTGGTTCGAATCCAGGCTCTGTCGTAGCCGGCCGCGACCGGGAGACCCATGGGGCGGCGCACAATTGGCCCAGCGTCGTCCAAGGTAGGGGAGGGAATGGCTGGCAGGGATGTAACTCAGTTGAGGGTTGTGGGTTCGATTCCCACCGGGGGTATGAAAAAAAATAATGTATGCACTAACTGTAAGTCGCTCTGGATAAGAGCGTCTGCTAAATGACTAAAATGTAATGTAAATGTGAATTATGACGGATCACCACCTCAAGCTGAACCCTGGCAAGACGGAGCTGCTCTTCCTCCCGGGGAAGGACTGCCTGTTCCATGATCTCGTCACGGTTGACAACTCCGTTGTGTCCTCCTCCCAGAGTGCGAAGAGCCTTGGCGTGACCCTGGACACACCCTGTCGTTCTCCGCTAACATCAAGGCGGTGACCCGATCCTGTAGGTTCATGCTCTACAACATTCGGAGAGTACGACCCTGCCTTACACAGGAAGCGGCACAGGTCCTAATCCAGGCACTTGTCATCTCCCGTCTGGACTACTGCAACTTGCTGTTGGCTGGCCTCCCTGCCTGTGCCATTAAACCCCTACAACTCATCCAGAATGCCGCAGCCCGTCTGGTGTTCAACCTTCCCAAGTTCTCTCACGTCACCCCCCTCCTCCGCACACTCCACTGGCTTCCAGTTGAAGCTCGCATCTGTTACAAGACCATGGTGCTTGCCTACGGAGCTGTGAGGGGAACGGCACCTCCGTACCTTCAGGCTCTGATCAGTCCCTACACCCAAACGAGGGCATTGCGTTCATCCACCTCTGGCCTGCTGGCTCCCCTTCCTCTGCGGAAGCACAGTTCCCGCTCAGCCCAGTCAAAACTGTTCGCTGCTCTGGCACCCCAATGGTGGAACAAGCTCCCTCACGACGCCAGGACAGCGGAGTCACTCACCACCTTCCGGAGACACTAGAAACCCCACCTCTTTAAGTAATCCTTCTACCCCCCCATTACCCCACCCCCCCAAAAAAAGTATAATAATAATAATAATAATAATACATATTGTAAAGTGGTTGTCCCACTGGCTATAATGTGAATGCACCAATTTGTAAGTCGCTCTGGATAAGAGCGTCTGCTAAATGACATAAATGTAAATGAGTCGTTAGAGCACAATGAGCCAAGTAAAGCCCCCCCCCCCCGGCCAAACAGACGACTGGGCCAATTTTTCACCGCCCTATGGGACTCCCAGTCACGGCCAATAATGACACAGCCTGGGATCGAACCCAGGTCTGTAGTGATGCCTCTAGTTCTGCGGTGCCTTAGACCACTGTGCCACTCGGAAGGCTAAATTACTACTTAAATTGGCTGTGGTCTGTCCACAGGCAGCTGAGGCTCCATTGGCTGGGATCTGTCCAAATGCAGTAGAGACCCCAGACCAGAAGGATCCACTGCAGGGAAATATATGATTATTTCTACTAGCCAGTGCTAGCTTTATTGCTGTCAGAGAAACACAGCCCTCACTACAAAGCTAGCTAGCTAGCAAGCAACACATTGCTTGCTAAACAACATTAACTAACTAGCTTTAGCAATTAAATTATATCTAATACGACATATTAAACTCTGAGCTTGACCATCCCCAAAAAATCTTACCTTGGAGCTAGCACAGACCCCTTGACCAAGACACTTCCAGTAGGACAACAATCTCTGCAGCACTCCACCAATCAGGCCTTTATGGTAGAGTGGCCAGACGGAAGCCACTCCTCAGTAAAAGGCACATGACAGCCCGATTGGAGTTTGGCAAAAGGCAATAAAGGACAAAGACCATGAGAAACAAGATGATCTGGTCTGATGAAACCAAGATTGAACTCTTTGGCCTGAATGCCAAGCATCACGTCTGGAGGAAACCTGGTACCATCCCTACGGTGAAGCATGGTGGTGGCAGCATCATGCTGTGGGGATGTTTTTCAGCGGCAGGGACTGGGAGACTAGTCAGGATCGTGGGAATGATGAACGGAGCAAAGTACAAAGAGATCCTTGATGAAAACCTGCTCCAGAGAGCTCAGGACCTCAGACTGGGGTGAAGGTTCACCTTCCAACAGGACAATGACCCTAAGCACACAGTCAAGACAACGCAGGAGTGGCTTTGGGACAAGTCTCTGAATGTCCTTGAGTGGCCCAGCCAGAACCCGGACTTGAACCCGATCGAACATCTCTGGAGAGACCTGAAAATAGCTGTGCTGCAACGCTCCCCATCCAACCTGACAGATCTTGAGAGGATATGCAGAGAAGAATGGGAGAAACTCCCCAAATACATGTGTGCCAAGCTTGTAGCATCATACCGAAGAAGACTCAAGACTGTAATCACTGGCAAAGGTGCTTCAACAAAGTACTGAGTAAATGGTCTGAATACTTATGTAAATTGTGTATTTCATTACGTTTTTTTGTATACATTTGCCAAAATTTCTAAAAAACAGTTTTTGCTTTGTCATTATGGGGTATTGTGTGTAGATTTGTGAGGGGGGAAAAACAATTTAAACCATTTTAGAATAAGGCTGTAATGTAACAGAATGTGGAAAAAGTCAAGGGGTGTGAATACTTTCCGAATGCACTGTATATACAGCACCAGTCAAACGTTTGGACACACCAACTCATTCAAGGGTTTTTCTTTGTTTTTTATTTTTTACATTGTAGAATTTTAGTGAAGACATCAAAACTATGAAATAACACATATGGAATCATGTAGTCATGTAGGAACCAAAAAATTGTTAAACAAATCAAAATATATTTGAGATTCTTCAAATAGCCACCCTTTGCACACTGGAATGCATTTCAATTAACATTTAGCAGACGCTCTTATCCAGAGCTGGCCCCCCATGGGAATCGAACCCACAACCCTGGCGTTGCAAACACCATGCTCTATCAACTGAGCTACATCCCTGCCGGCCTTTCCCTCCCCTACCCTGGGCCAATTGTGCGCCGCCTCATGGGTCTCCCGGTCGCGGCCGGCTGCGACAGAGCCTGGATTCGAACCAGGATCTCTAGTTGCACAGTTAGCACTGCGATGCAGTGCCTTAGACCACTGCGCCACTCAGGAGTTAACAGGTGTGCCTTCTTCAGTTGTGTTGTGACAAGGTAGGGGGGTATACAGAAGATAGCCCTATTTGGTAAAAGACCAAGTCCATATTACGTTAATACCAGGAAATATTCTACTGTAGAAAAAAATTGGCCACATCTCATGTAATTGCAGGGTGTAACCACTAGGTGGGCCTATATACTACATTGTAGAGAGGAGATGAAAATCATTTTTCTACTGTAGCACTGGGTCGTCACAAGTTACCACAGCCACAAAGTCAGAAGGCCCGCCTACTAGACCAGTCAGATGAGATAGTGTGTTGACCGACTTGCAGACGAGAGATTTCATCTATCTATTGATCCGTCAATGATTTAGTTGTTTATCAGCTTAAAAAAACACACAAAAACAAAACATTTTAAACGCAAGGATGTGTTATTCAAACTCAGCTTGCAAGCTTATCATGATGTTTGCCCTTACTCATAGTTACTTGTCTTTACCCAAAATAGGTTTTCTCCAATATCTGCAATATCTGCATATAGACATTTTAGATGTTTATTTTCAAAATCCACAATCCACAGGTAAAACGTACAAAGTTTCACAGACATGTTCACAGAAATTTAAATATATTAAATTGGCTGATTTTAAGATATACTTCAACCCTGTTACTTTATTTGGCTCCTAGGCACTTACTATAGTCATTTATTTATTGAACTTAACATAGCCCTGCAGTCCACCTTGTTGGTATTTTGTACCAGTTTCCATCTCTGTACGAAGGCATGGTCTTCAAGCTATGGAAGATGGCAAAACATGTAATAATAAAAATCATTGATTGGACTCACATGGCTCTTTTCTAGACATCCAAAGCTCTTTACAGTGTAAGGGGAAACTCACCACCCTAACCCCACTCTATACAGGGGAAACTCACCACCCTAACCCCACTCTATACAGGGGAAACTCACCAACCTAACCCCACTCTATACAGGGGAAACTCACCACCCTAATCCCACTCTATACAGGGGAAACTCACCACCCTAACCCCACTCTATACAGGGGAAACTCACCACCCTAACCCCACTCTATACAGGGGAAACTCACCAACCTAACCCCACTCTATACAGGGGAAACTCACCACCCTAATCCCACTCTATACAGGGGAAACTCACCACCCTAACCCCACTCTATACAGGGGAAACTCACCACCCTAACCCCACTCTATACAGGGGAAACTCACCACCCTAACCCCACTCTATACATGGGAAACTCACCACCCTAACACCACTCTATACAGGGGAAACTCACCACCCTAACCCCACTCTATACAGGGGAAACTCACCACCCTAACCCCACTCTATACAGGGGGAACTCACCACCCTAACCCCATTCTATACAGGGGAAACTCACCACTCTAACCCCACCCTATACAGGGGAAACTCACCACCCTAACCCCACTCTATACAGGGGAAACTCACCACCCTAACCCCACTCTATACAGGGGAAACTCACCACCCTAACCCCACTCTATACAGGGGAAACTCACCACCCAAACCCCACTCTATAGAGGGGAAACTCACCACCCTAACCTCACTCTATACAGGGGAAACTCACCACCCTAACCCCACTCTATACAGGGGAAACTCACCACCCTAACCCCACTCTATACAGGGGAAACTCACCACCCTAACCCCACTCTATACAGGGGAAACTCACCACCCTAACCCCACTCTATACAGGGGGAACTCACCACCCTAACCCCATTCTATACAGGGGAAACTCACCACCCTAACCCCACTCTATACAGGGGAAACTCACCACCCTAACCCCACTCTATACAGGGGAAACTCACCACCCTAACCCCACTCTATAAATGGTGTTGAACTCTGAGCTGTAGTCAATGAACAGCATTCTCACATAGGTGTTCCTTTTGTCCAGGTGGGAAAAGGCAGTGCAGAGTGCAATAGATATAGCAACATCTGTGGATCTGTTGGGGCAGCATGCGAATTGGATTGGGTCCAGGGTGTCTGTGATGATGGTGTTGATGTGAACCATGACCAGCCTTTCAAAGCACTTCATGGCTACAGATGTGAGTGCTACGGGTCGGTAGTCATTTAGGCAGGTTACCTTAGTGTTCTTGGGCACGGGGACTATGGTGGTCTGCTTGAAACATGTTGGTATTACAGACTCGGTCAGGGAGAGGTTGAAAATGTCAGTTAAAATTTATAAAAAGCTTTTTTCGCTTTGTCATTATTGGGTATTGTGTGTAGATTGATGAGGATTTGTATTTGTTTAATCAATTTTAGAACAAGGCTGTAACGTAACAACATGTGGAAAAGGGAAAGGGTCTAAATACTGCAGGATATTACAGTTCTTCAGGTCCCGTTGATAGTCTAGAACGGAGCTCGTCCAGTTCGTTCTCCATTCGCCAATAGAACAGAGGGTAGAGGTGGATTATTGACAACGTAGTTTCATCATGGTTCATGTCGGCCTCTCTCACGCCCTCCTTTTAGGAGTCTCGAGGATTAGGGCCTGGTCCGGGGTGAGCAGTGTGTCCTGCGCCGCCGACTCATCCAATCCAATCAAGCCAAATAGTAGAAATCCAAATGGAGGTTAGTGTTCTGTTCTGGTGTCCAGAAGCTCTTTCGGTTTTGGAAACGATGACGTAAACATTATGTAAAAAAAGTTAAGATCAGCGCAGAAAAAACACACAAAATAAGAAACGGCAGCGATCCATTTCAACGCCAGACCCAGCGGTTCTAGTGTTAAATCCTACAGGGACCAACAGAAAGCTCACATAGTCAACAGACCAAATACTATTTAGTTGGTCAATAGTCTCAATAGTTTCTGTTGCTCATTCAATCTCTTATATATTCTCAATATATTAGGGAAACTTATTCATTATCAGTGCTCCTTATATTCTGGTTTATGTTTGATAATAATGATATAGATATAATAGTATAATAATAGATATTTAATATATAATCATATATGTCCATATATGGTTCTCACATTGTCACGGATTCAGCCGAGGCTGCCCCTCCTCCTTGCTTCGGCGTTCGTCGTCTCCGGAGTACTAGCTGCTACCGATCCATGTTTCCATGTTTGACTTGTTCTGTCTGTATTGGTTACACCTGTTTCCCATAATGTGGTATTGTCTTCCCTATTTAACCCTCTGTGTGTTGTGTGTGATTGTTTTATGTTTTCGGCAGTCGGGTTGTTTCCCTCCCTGTGTGGGGGTTGTTGTATCTCAGAGTACCTTCGAGTAAAGTACGTTTTCTGATCAGCTCTGTGTCCTGCGTTTGACTTCGCCTGCCGCATTACACTGACGCCCTTGACACACATGAGCTAGCCATCTGCTAAGATAAAGAGAAGATAGCCTTGGGACCCAGATAGCAGTGGACATTCAATGGCCAGCACCAGAGGTCAGAGTTAAGGTCACCTCTGAAGTGTTGAGATGTTCAGCATAGCTCACTGACACACATTTCTACATAGCTCACTGTGGACCAGAACATGCCTCACATGTCTATGATTGTGGCCTCCTGTGTTTTTCTGTCCTTATCATATTGCCTGTTATTAAAGGGTATTCTTTTTCCTGCACTTTTAAAGTCTAAAAGTGACTGTAAACATCATTGACACAGAGGCTGACCAGATTTAGAGATAACATGCTCTGTAAACATCATTGACGCAGAGGCTGACCAGATTTAGAGACAACATGCTCTGTAAACATCATTGACGCAGAGGTTGTCCAGATTTAGAGACACCATGCTCTGTAAACATCATTGACGCAGAGGTTGTCCAGATTTAGAGACACCATGCTCTGTAAACAACATTGACGCAGAGGCTGACCAGATTTAGAGACAACATGCTCTGTAAACATCATTGACGCAGAGGCTGACCAGATTTAGAGACAACATGCTCTGTAAACATCATTGACGCAGAGGCTGACCAGATTTAGAGACAACATGCTCTGTAAACATCATTGACACAGAGGCTGACCAGATTTAGAGACAACATGCTCTGTAAACATCATTGACACAGAGGTTGACCAGATTTAGAGACAACATGCTCTGTAAACATCATTGACGCAGAGGCTGACCAGATTTAGAGACAACATGCTCTGTAAACAACATTGACGCAGAGGCTGACCAGATTTAGAGACAACATGCTCTGTAAACAACATTGACGCAGAGGCTGACCAGATTTAGAGACAACATGCTCTGTAAACATCATTGACGCAGAGGTTGACCAGATTTAGAGACAACATGCTCTGTAAACAACATTGACGCAGAGGCTGACCAGATTTAGAGACAACATGCTCTGTAAACAACATTGACGCAGAGGCTGACCAGATTTAGAGACAACATGCTCTGTAAACAACATTGACGCAGAGGCTGACCAGATTTAGAGACTGGACATCATGCTCTACTGTTTCCTCAGATGGACCTATTTTGACCGGTATTTCCTTGTTGCCTTTGAATGAACATCAAAACATGTACAACTCTTTATAGCACACAGAACAGTAGCATTGTGTTTTAATGAATGAATTTAATGAATGAGGTGACGTGTGGGATTATAACACATGGGATTACTCCTGCTAATGTTGTAATGTTTGTTTATATATTTGTTACCCTTATTTTACCAGGTAAGTTGACTGAGAACAGATTCTCATTTACAAGACAGAACATCCCTGACCCTCTCCACACTGGGAAAGGGGTCAGGGATCAGCTGATTAATCCCCCTCCCTTCTCCTTCCTCCTCCCTCCCTCCCTCCCTCCCTCCCTCCCTTCTCCTTCCTCCCTCCCTCCATATGTCCCTGCTCCCTCCCTCCCTCCCTCCCTCCCTCCCTCCCTCCCTCCCTCCCTCCCTCCCTCCCTCCCTCCCTCCCTCCCTCCCTTCTACTCCCTCCCTCCCTCCATATGTCCCTGCTCCCTCCCTCCCTCCCTCCCTCCCTCCCTCCCTCCCTCCCTCCCTCCCTTCTCCTTCCTCCTCCCTCCATATGTCCCTGCATCCTCCCTCCCTCCCTCCCTCCCTCCCTCCCTCCCTCCCTCCCTCCCTCCCTCCCTCCCTCCCTCCCTCCATATGTCCCTGCTCCCTCCCTCCCTCCCTCCCTCCCTCCCTCCCTCCCTTCTCCTTCCTCCTCCCTCCATATGTCCCTGCATCCTCCCTCCCTCCCTCCCTCCCTCCCTCCCTCCCTCCCTCCCTCCCTCCCTCCCTCCCTTCCTCCCTCCCTCCCTCCCTCCCTCCCTCCCTCCCTCCCTCCCTCCCTCCATCCCTTTCACTTCCCTCCCTCCGTCACAAACACCTCTCTCGCCACACTCCCTCTCTCCTCCTCTCTCCCCCCTCCTGCAGGCTGCAGACGGTGCTAGCTGTCACAGTCAGGGAGATGCAGGATGCTACTAGCTGAAGATACAGCTAATGAGACTGAAGTGATGCTGCCAGCTGAAGACAGGTGTGATGAGACAGAAGTGATGCTGCCAGCTGAAGACAGGTGTGATGAGACAGAAGTGATGCTGCCAGCTGAAGACAGGTGCTGTGTGTTTCTGTCGAGATGTGATGTGCTGCTGCTGCTGGTGGAGTGACTCACAGGGTGGAGAGGAGGAGGAGCGTGAGGTGAAGCCGTATCGGAATAGAGGAGCGAATGAGCGAGAGGACAGGAAGAGCCAAGACGAGGCTGCATCCAGGCTGCCATGATAGGCACACCTCTGTGGAGGATAGCATCATCACAGTGAGTAGCTATATACTTT
>CM062487.1:56960963-56963463 GCA_031479575.1 Coregonus ussuriensis
ACTACTTTTGACCAGAACCCTAGTCCGTTATTTAGGGAATCGTGTGCCATTTGGGACACAGTTTTACCAGTGTGTTCTCTGATTCCTGTTTACCACTATCCTCCTCTTTAACCTCTCCATGTATCTACAACTAAAACAACATGATCAGAACTTACACATTCTACCTGTCTGGTCTTGGCATTATGGATGCGTCCCAAAATGCACCCTATTTCCCATGGGCCCTGGTTAAAAGTAGTACACTAAATAGGGAATAAGATGCCACTTGGGATGCAGCCATGTGATGTCATCAGACCAGAGAATCTTGTTTCTCATGGTCTGAGAGTCTTTAGGTGACTTTTGGCAAACTCCAAGCGGGTTGTCATGTGCCTTTTACTGAGGAGTGGCTTCCGTCTGGCCACTCTACCATAAAGGCCTGATTGGTGGAGTGGTGCAGAGATGGTTGTCCTTCTGGAAGGTTCTCCCATCTCCACAGAGGACCTCTGGAGCTCTGTCAGAGTGACCATCGGGTTCTTGGTCACCTCCCTGACCAAGGCCCTTCTCCCCCGATTGCTCAGTTTGGCCAGGGCAGCCAGCTCTAGGAAGAGTCTTGGTGGTTCCAAACTTCTTCCATTTAAGAATGATGGAGGCCACTGTGTTCTTGGGGACCTTCAATGCTGCAGACCTTTTTTGGTACCCTTCCCCAGATCTGTGCCTCGACACAATCTTGTCTCGGAGCTCTACAGACAATTCCTTCGACCTCATGGCTTGGTTTTTGCTCTGACATGGACTGTCAACTGTGGGACCTAATATAGACAGGTGTGCCTTTCCAAATCATGTCCAATCAATTGAATTTACCACAGGTGGACTCCAATCAAGTTGTAGAAACATCTCAAGGATAATCAATGGAAACAGGATGCACCTGAGCTCAATTTCGAGTCTCATAGCAAAGGGTCTGAATACTTCTGTCTCTCTCTCTCTCTCTCTCTCTCTCTCTCTCTCTCTCTCTCTCTCTCTCTCTCTCTCTCTCTCTCTCTGATATCTATCTCTCTCTCTCTTTCTCTCTGATATCTTTCTCTCTCTCTCTCTGATCTCTCTCTCTGTCTCTGTCTCTGTCTCTCTGTCTGTCTCTCTCTCTCTCTCTCTCTCTCTCTCTCTCTCTCTCTCTCTCTCTCTCTCTCTCTCTCTCTCTCTCTCTCTCTCTCTCTCTGTCTCTGTCTCGCTTCTCAGTGACTTGGCCTAGTTGTCGAGCGTTAACAGTCTTCTCAGTGACTCGGCCTAGTTTGCCAGCGTTAACAGGCTTCTCAGTGACTGGGCGTAGTTGGCGAGCGTTAACAGGCTTCTCAGTGACTGGGCCTAGTTGGCGAGCGTTAACAGGCTTCTCAGTGACCAGGCCTAGTTGGTGAGCGTTAACAGGCTTCTCAGTGACCAGGCCTAGTTGGCCAGCGTTAAGGAATTAGGTGTTATGGGTGAGTTCAATATTGGCTGATGTTTAAATTGGGATTCTAGTGTCCAAGTCTGTTTTTGGCTAGTGTTGACACAGGAGTTTATCACATGGATGTTGTTCACAGGAGTTTATCACATGGATGTTGTTCACAGGAAAGCGTCAATATAGGACTAAGATTGAATCATACTACATCGGCTCTGACGCTCTTCGGATGTGGCTGGGCATGCAAACTATTACAGACTACAAAGGGAAGCACAGCCACAAACTGCCCAGTGACATAAGCCTACCAGAAGAGCGAAATTACTTCTATGCTCGCTTCGAGGCAAGCAACACTGAAGCATGCATGAGAGCATCAGCTGTTCCGGATCACTATGTGATCACGCTCTCCGTAGCTGATGGGAGCAAGATCTTTAAACAGGTCAACATTCACAAGGCCTCGGGGCCAGACGGATTACCAGGATGTGTACTCAGAGCATGCGCAGACCAACTGGCAAGTGTCTTGACTGACATTTTCAACCTCTCCTTGACCGAGTCTGTAATACCTACATGTTTCAAGCAGATCACCATAGTCCCTTTGCCCAAGAAAGCGAAGTTAACCTGCCAAAATGACTACCGACTCGTAGCACTCACATCTCAATCACACTCCACACTGCCCTTTCACACCTGGACAAAATGAACACCTATTTGAGAATTCTGTTCATTGACTACAGCTCAGCGTTCAACACCATAGTGCCCACAAAGCTTGTCACCAAGCTAAGGACCCTGGGACTAAAGACCTCCCTCTGCAACTGTATCTTGCCTGACGGGCCGCACCCAAGTGGTAAGGGTAGGTAACAACACATCTGCCATGCTGATCCTCAACACGGGGGCCCTTAGGGGTGCGTGCTTAGTCCCCTCCTGTACTCCCTGTTCACCCATGACCGCGTGGCCAAGCACGACTCCAACACCATCATTAAGTTTGCTGACGACACAACAGTGGTAGGCCTGATCACCGACAACGATGAGACAGCCTATAGGGAGGAGGTCAGAGACCTGGCCGTGTGGTGCCAGGATAACAACCTCTCCCTCAATGTGAGC